>CM072524.1:15916459-15971183 GCA_036898135.1 Oncomelania hupensis | reverse complement strand
GAGTATATACATTATTATTTGAGCATCATCTTTATTACATTTTTGATACAATATAAATTTATGAAGGCCGTGTTTTTAATGTTTAAATTAATTTCTACTCATGTCATGTATTTACAACAGGGACTGGTCTCATGAAACTGTTGTTTTGTGATTTCTCTCTCTCTCTCTCTCTCTCTCTGGTGTTTGATTGTCTATGCTATTTTCGTATTGTGGCAAATCTGTATGTTTTTTTAATGTAGTAGGCGTGATAATCATTTTTATTGTGTTTGGTTTGGGTGACTGCTAGTGTTTTATTGCGATGTTAGTAGTGTGTGTGTATTGTTTATTTTAGTGTTTAATATAATGTTTTTAATGGTTTTACTTGAAAGCAGTGTGAATTATCGTAGATCAGGAAACTGCACAATGTAAATCAGTTTTATTATTATCTATTAGTACCATTGTACTGATGATATTATCAATTATCATGATATTATAATGATATTATCAATCACTGATGATATTAGTATAATATACTGTACAATCAACCACTGATGATATTAGTATAATATAATGTACAATCAACCACTGATGATATTAGTATACTATACTGTACAATCAAGCAATAATAGAAACAATAGCAAGTATTATTTTAAGTAGCTTGTGACTGTTTGTACGTGACAAGGACAGCAAAGCGTCATCGTTATCATCGTCGTTGTCAACATTGTGACATGTCGATGCCTTCATATCATATAAAATATTTGTTCCCGCAATTCAGTGTTTGAACGACAATCTTTGAATATTGATTGAACGCTATTTAAATGTGCGATGTCTGTTAAAATCAAACATCTTAAAGAACAAACCCAACTTTCAAAATCGTTGCAAAATTTATTACACTGTATAAAATGTTGAAAAGATTACTCACGGTGACTAATCAGCGCTAAATTGTTGAGTAGGCCTATACGGACGTCAGAAAAAAGCAATACATTCATCCAATTTCGACATGCTACTCAATCGCGAAGGGCTTGAATTACACCCACACACGTCATTTCAACCTAGACAATGCTCGATGTAGCGTGATTTTGTGAGAATGGATCTGTACACAAAGACAGAGACGAGAAACGTGAAAGAAGGGTGACGCTTAAAGAGCTTTACCGTCCACACGACGTGAACTTAAGCCACAGTGGAGCAAAGACACGACACATCAGAATAAGCTGGTGCTGTTCCGTGGACGTCAAGTATCTCGCACCTTGGAACGTTGGTCATCAATGATGCAGCGGCATTATGGAGAAAACAAAGAAATAAAAGAACAAACTCAATGCAATTAATTCAATTCCACAAATTACCATGAAAGGAATTATGTAAAACAATGTGTATCGCATTTGTATAGATATAAGAATTCAATATAAATGACAATTCTTACAATCTAATCTAATCTATCTATCTATCTATCTATCTATCTATCTATCTATCTATCTATCTATCTATCTATCTATCTATCTATCTATCTATCTATCTATCTATCTATCTATCTATCTATCTATCTATCTATCTATCTATCTATCTATCTATCTATCTATCTATCTATCTATCTAATCTATCTATCTATCTATCTATCTATCTATCTATCTATCTATCTATCCTATCTATCTATCTATCTATCTATCTATCTATCTATCTATCTATCTATCTATCTATCTATCTATCTATCTATCTATCTATCTATCTATCTATCTATCTATCTATCTATCTATCTATCTATCTGTCTGTCTATCTGTCTATCTATCAATCTATATATTACCGGGCAATCTGTGTATTCAGTCAATACGTGAATTTGTCTAAAAAAAAATCAGCGAAATTCCATAAGCCATAGCGCCCTCGCGGGGGCTGACGGATATCGTTCAGCTGGATTATGCCACGGCCTACCTAGCGAAAATTTTCCCTACACATGCTTAGAACAATCCTAACTTTTGTCGTCTGCTAGGCCTCGAATTTAAGTTACAGAGGCCAAAGAAGGATGAACTTTTAGAGGCGTGAAGCCTTACTGCAGTGTCCAAACTAGCCTCTTGTGACAGATAGAATAGGTTGACGGCTGTATACAAACATACTAACAGTCCGTTGAAGCAGTACAGACACCACAATCACACAATCGTCCACCGCAGCACCTCGTCGCCATGCTGGACCCGCGGTATTTTGTAAAACTTAGTCTCTCATTGGTTGATATTAAGCGTTTGATAACACGCCAAAATCATAGTATAATTGTATAATTATATCTTTGGAGCATCAATTTGTCTAACACTGATGAGGAATGGCTTTGAAAAAAGCTGGTTGCAAGTGGGCGCCGTGAGCCAGATTGTGTTACCACCAGCGCCTGGATCAGCTTTGGAGCTCTATATCTGTTACCACCAGCGCCTGGATCAGCTTTGGAGCTCTATATCTGTTTCCACCAGCGCCTGGATCAGCTTTGGAGCTCTATATAACAGCATTTATTATTAACATCATCAATGAACTCTATTTTCTATGATTTTACCAATAAAATGGGTCGCGAAACTCCAAACTGACACAACCTTGGTGAAGAGGAAGGAAAACAACATAGGAACACTAGTCATGTTTCATCTATCATGAGTTAATCATTATATTATAACGATAGCTTTAAAAAAAATAATGATCACACACACACACACACACACACCCCACACCCCCCCCCACACACACACACGCACACACACACACACACACACAGGTGCAAATTATGTATTATCTTTCACCATTGCAGTCAAAATATAGGTACGAGCATGAACGTATATTTCGATGTTGAAGACGCCATCTTCTCTTGACAGCGACGTGAAAAAGTCATAAGATTGTTAAACTAATGCACCAAAGGCGAACTAAATTTATTTTTCTTCTAAAATTAATAGATGAGGAAAACAAAAAAATGAGTTCATTTGATAAGAAAATCTGGAACTTTGCTAATTTTATGCAAGCGTTCGAACTCAGGGGATTATGGAGGGGAGGAGGGGGTCCCAGGGAGCACGGAAACACCCCTCCTCCTCGGTGAGGAGAGGGGAAACTACAACAAACGACACACAAACACGCGTCTCTCTCCCATTCAACCTCCAATGCCATTATGGCGTAGGGCTCAGAGAGAAAGAAGAAGAGAGAGATCACTTCGCGATATATCGCCTCTATGAGAAGTGATGTACGGTGGAGGAGTTACGTCCCTTCAACCTCACATGGGCTTGCTTTCGGTTCTTAGTCTCTTGTCTATATATGGGGGTTTTTAATTATATTTTAAAAAAAAATGTTTTAGACCGCGATTTTCACCTTTTGCTGTTGAAAATGTTTGAAATAAGGCTTTTCAAATTTGAGAAATTTTTTTTATGCACATCTGTTTATTTTTTCATGACTTGCTGCCTCTTGACCGTAAGAGTGTTATGAGCGCTTCCTAAACTGTAACCCGTGATATAGGTGGCTTTTGCATTGTTTTGTTGCTTGAAATAAACAGTATGTATAAGATAAATTGAGTTAAAATAAAAATAATAATAATATTTAAAAAAAAACACACACTAGTCTAGAATATGTGTCATACATGCGTAATTTATTTTTTGTTCCGTATGGGGTTATACAGCATACGGATTGATTGGCAGTTTTAGTGTGTATAATTTGTGCGTGTGTGTGTGTGTGTGTGTGTGTGTGTGATATAGAAAGAGATGGAGATCGAAATATAAATAAAGATATTGACTAATTCGAAACGTAAATCTAGTTGTGCACACGGAAATTCATTTATTTACAAAAATATGCTTCGATTGATTTCAACATAATAATTAGGGTACGTAATTATTATACTCTCTCTCTCTCTCTCTCTCTCTCTCTCTCTCTCTCTCTCTCTCTCTCTCTCTCTCTCTCTCTCTCTCTCTCTCTCTCTCTCTCTCGTATTTAAAAAAAGGTGAACAAGGCAACTTTTTGTGATCACAAATGAAACCATCCTGCAATCAACCCTATATATTTCATTCAAATTGACAATACATTCAGTGAGTCCTGTGACAAAATAAAGGGTTGGCATCTGTGTTTTATATTAGAATATTCTGCCACAACCTAATTTAATTATAACAGGATACGAAGTTGAGGAATTACAGACACAGTTTGGTGGACAGCAAATAACAAGCCGCTGAAATTTTACTTTTCTCATACTGTCTTACAATCTTTTTTTTTTTTTTTTTTTTTTAGGGCTAATCCAAACCGTTTCTTACACGAAACATCACCTTAGTTCCAATCCGTCTTGTATCATTGACAACCATTCATTGACCGTCTTGGTCATCATAATTCTTTTATATCACGATTCTTGTCTGTCAGAATAGATCTACAATTTCTTCAAGAACTTACCGTTCTTCTTCCTTTGGGAAACCAAAAAAACTCTTCCCCTTGCATGCTGCCTTTAATCTTGCGTTTGTGCAGTTCAAAGCTGCACAGTGGTCACCGTAACTCTTCCTGCGATTTATTTTCCCCCTCTCCATCAGATCTTCGCTCTGTGACGCAGCCATTTTCACACATGTTACAATCAAGTCGCATAACTCGTGACGCGTCATCACACCAAAGGCGTCACTGCGCGGTCTAAGTATTCCTGGTCTATGGTAGGGCTTACAAACTTTTCAATAAGGTTTTATTGGCCGGATTTCTCATGTTTTGAACAAGATTGCGGTAAAACAATAGGATATTAGGGTTCTATCTCTTGCACATTTTTATGTGTTCAATGAGTTCATATAAATTCTAGATTAATTTGGATTTTGAAAAGCTTAGAGTAGTTTTGGAACCCAGTTAGCCTATCTGACCAGTATGTAGATTGTTATGACTAACATAGACATTTGACTCTCTGATGACGTATTCTTATATCACCCTCCATGCCCCTTTCCATCCCAAGAGGGGCCGGGTAGCTCAGTTGGTAAGAGCGTCTTGCTAGTAACCGAAAGGTCGCTGGTTCGAATCCCGGTGTAACGTGCCGAAAGCGTCCCTGGCCCAAATTAACTCCCGGGAGTAAATCTGGGACGGCCTGGTTTTACTCCCGGAGTTATTCTGGTCCTGGACCAGATTGACCCCCAGCCTGTTCCAAAATGACTCCCGGGAGTAAAACTGGATCACAGGACCAAAACAGCCCCCCCCCCCCAACTTCTCTTGTCTTTTCAATGTATTCTTAGTTCTTAATATGGGAGTTAAAAACGGACAGGCCCAACATCGCCCCCTCAGCTAATCAAAGTAAGTAGGGGAGTCAAACGGGGACAGCACCAAAACCGACCCCTACCGATCAGGTGCATCAAATTCTGCACAAGGGAGTTAAACGGGGACAGGACCAAAAACGCCCCCCTTACACATCAGATGCATAAAACACTGCATAGGGGAGTCAAACGGGGACAGGACCAAAACCGCCCCCCTTACACATCAGATGCAGAAAACACTGCAAAGGGGAGTCAAACGGAGACCGGACCAAAACCGCCCCCCTTACACATCAGATGCAGAACTCACTGCATAGGGGAGTGAAACGGGGACAGGACCAAAACCGCCCCCCTTACACATCAGATGCAGAAAACATTGCATAGGGGAGTCAAACGGGGACAGGACCAAAACCGCACCCAGCCCCTTACACATCAGATGCATAAAACACTGCGTGGGGGAGTCAAACGGGGACAGGACCAAAATCGCCCCTCTTACACATGTAGTTGTAACTACAAAACACTGCACAGGGGAGTCAAACGGGGACAGGACTAAAACCGCCCCCCTTATACATCAGATGCAGAAAACACTGCATAGGGGAGTCAAACGGAGACAGGACCAAAACCGCCCTCTTACACATCAGATGCAGAAAACACTGCATAGGGGAGTCAAACGGGGACAGGACCAAAACCGCCCCCCCCCCCCCTTACACATCAGATGCAGAAAACACTGAATAGGGGAGTCAAACGGGGACAGGACCAAACCCCCCCCCCCCTATTCATCAGAAGAAGCAAACACTGCACAGGGGAAGTCAAACGGGGACAGGACCAAAACCGCCCCTCCTACACAATTAGTTGTAACTACAAAACACTGCACATGGGAGTCAAACGGGGACAGGACCAAAACCGACCCCCTTCCCTCTTACACATCAGATGCAGAAAACACTGCATAGGGGAGTCAAACGGGAACAGGACCAAAACCACCCCCCCCCTTACACATCAGATGCAGAAAACACTGCATATGGGAGTCATACGGGGACAGGACCAAAACCGCCCCCCTTACACATCAGATGCAGAAAACACTGAATAGGGGAGTCAAACGGGGACAGGACTAAAACCGCCCCCCCCCCTATTTATCTGAAGAAGCAAACACTGCACAGGGGAGTCAAACGGGGACGGAACCAAAAACGCCCCTCCTATACAATTACTTGTAACTACAAAACACTGCACAGGAGAGTCAAACGGGGACAGGACCAAAACCGCCTACCTTACACATCAGATACAGAAAACACTGCATAGGGAAGTCAAACGGGGACAGGATCAAAACCGCCCCCCTTACACATCAGATGCAGAAAACACTGCATAGGGGAGTCAAACGGGGACCGGACCAAAACCGCCCCCCTTACACATCAGATGCAGAAAACACTGCATAGGGGAGTTAAATGGGGACAGGACCAAAACCGCCCCCCTTACACATCAGATGCAGAAAACACTGCATAGGGGAGTCAAACGGGGACCGGACCAAAACCGCCCCCCTTACACATCAGATGCAGAAAACACTGCATAGGGGAGTTAAATGGGGACAGGACCAAAACCGCCCCCCTTACACATCAGATGCAGAAAACACTGCATAGGGGAGTTAAATGGGGACAGGACCAAAACCGCCCCCCTTACACATCAGATGCAGAAAACACTGCATAGGGGAGTAAAACGGGGACCGGACCAAAACCGCCCCCCTTACACATCAGATGCAGAAAACACTGCATAGGGGAGTTAAATGGGGACAGGACCAAAACCGCCCCCCTTACACATCAGATGCAGAAAACACTGCATAGGGGAGTCAAACGGGGACCGGACCAAAACCGCCCCCCTTACACATCAGATGCAGAAAACACTGCATAGGGGAGTTAAATGGGGACAGGACCAAAACCGCCCCCCTTACACATCAGATGCAGAAAACACTGCATAGGGGAGTAAAACGGGACCGGACCAAAACCGCCCCCCTTACACATCAGATGCAAAAAACACTGCATAGGGGAGTTAAATGGGGACAGGACCAAAACCGCCCCCCTTACACATCAGATGCAGAAAACACTGCATAGGGGAGTCAAACGGGGACCGGACCAAAACCGCCCCCCTTACACATCAGATGCAGAAAACACTGCATAGGGGAGTCAAATGGGGACAGGACCAAAACCGCCCCCCTTACACATCAGATGCAGAAAACACTGCATAGGGGAGTCAAACGGGGACAGGACCAAAACCGCCCCCCCACTCCATTACACATCAGATGCAGAAAACACTGCATAGGGGAGTCAAACGGGGACAGGACCAACACCGACCCCTACCGATCAGGTGCATAAAACACTGCATAAGGGAGGTAAACATGGACAGGACCAAAAACGCCCCCCTTACACATCAGATGCATAAAACACTGCATAGGGAGTCAAACGGGGACAGGACCAAAACCGCCCCACCCCCCCTCTTAAACATCAGATGCAGAAAACACTGCATAGGGGAGTCAAACGGGTACAGGACCAAAACCGCCCCCCCCCCACTCCCTTACACATCAGATGCAGAAAACACTGAATAGGGGAGTCAAACGTGGACAGGACCAAAACCATCCCCCCCTACCCCCCCCCCCCCGGTATTCATCCGAAGAAGCAGACACTTCACAGGGGAGTCAAACGGTGACACAATTAGTTGTAACTACAAACACTGCATAGGGGAGTCAAACGGGGACAGGACCAAAACCGCCCCCCTTACACATCAGATGCAGAAAACACCGCATAGTCAAACGGGGACAAGACCAAAACCGACCCCTACCCATCAGATGCAGAAAACACTCCACAAAGGAGTCAAACGAGGACAAAACAAAAACCGCCGCCCCCCCCCCCCCTACCCATCCGATACATAAAACAGTGCACAGGGGAGTCAAACAGGGACAGGACAAAAACCGCTTCCGTAACAAAATGAATACAAAGTCTAGGCCCTGGAGTTAAACGGGACAGGAAAAAAAAACGTCCTCCTACTTCTTCAGATGGAACAATGACTGAACAGGAGAGTTTAAATTGGCACAAGGCTGAAATCGTCCCCCTCACCTAACACACATACAAGTCTTTATTGTAAAGTGACTGGCTGGTGGAGAGCTTTCAGTTTTACCACTAGGGTTGTTTCAGCAGATCTTTTATGCGGATCAGGGGTTGTCCGGTCCTGATTTGGCTCGGAAGAGTCCGCTGGACCTAAAGCAATAATCATGTAATGTAACACATTTCACATGAGAGTAAATCGACCCTTGCACACAGGATGTAATGGAAATATTTGTATTAGCTTTGCACTACATTTGTAAGTCCACTTTGAATATTACTGATGCTGTTGTACGGGTACCCTGTTGTACGCAAGGTCATGTTGATAGGAGGAATAACGAAGCTTAACGTCCTATTGCATCAGCGTTAAGGACGATCACCACGTCGCCACCCTGACAACAACGATCATCATCATCATATCAAAGTTGAGATTGTCATGTTGATATTATGTATGCATGACTATTTAAACTGTAGGCATATTGAGTCTCTTTATGCTATAGTGTGTGTCGGTGGGTAGGTGGAAAGAGGGTGCGTGTGGGTAGGTGTATGCGTACGAGTGTGTGTACGTGCGTATGTGGGTGTAGACAGCGACAGCAACAGCAACAGCAGCGACAGCAGCGGCGACAGCGGCAGCAAAGAGCGCGACAAGAAAAAAGCAAAGAACAGTGATGTGGGTGAAGACAGCGACAGCAGCAGCAGCGGCGACAGCGGCAGCAAAGAGCGCGACAAGAAAAAAGCAAAGAACAGTGATGCAGGTGCAGACAGCGACAGCGGCAGCAAAGAGCGCGACAAGGAAAAAGATGCGGGCAGAGATATTTGCAGCATGGATAGCTTGTACGAAGAAGTCTACAGAAATATCAAAAAAGCACAAACTAAACAAAAAAAATATTACGACAAAAGATTCAGCTCAACGCACAACTTGCATCCTGGTTCAGTTGTTTTTCTGAAAAATTTCAGAAGAACGACGCGTTTAGGGGACAAGACACAACCTTTCTGGGTCGGACCTTATGAGGTTGAAAAGGTACTAGACAAAGGCAGAGTCCAGCTGAAAAACCTGAAGACAGGGAAAATCCTGAAGCACCTGTACAACGCTTCGAACTTGAAGGTGAAAGAGCAAGCTGATAGTGAAACCAACCAGTCCAGCAAACAAGAACTTCCTACCAGAAATGGGACACAATCAAAACCAGAGACTTCGGAACCAGAGGCTACACAAAAAAACCAGCAGTCTCCCAATGAAGGCGGAAGTGTCCATGGCTCTCGCAAAAGGAAACAGAACGTTCCATTCAAAAGAGCCAAAATGCCTAAATCGGACTCTACAGAAAAACCACAACCAAACGCACAGGGGTTTTCAGATAGGCAAATGCATTTCAGACCAGTGGATTGGTATTGGCAGGAGAACGTGGCAGACATTCTGTATGTAGACATAGAAAAGAAACATTACGTCCAGGACGTCCCCAACGTGTCTGTGCATGATGCCCCGAAGGACAGTATCAGAATAATTGGAGACGGAAATTGCTTCTACAGAACTCTTAGTTTTTTCATTGTCGGTTCTCAGAACAAACACCTAGTCTTGAGGAGACTGATTGCAACTCACGTAAAAGACAATGAAGAAAAGTATTTTCAAATATCCAACAAAGAAGACTATGTTCGAACAAGTCGTATGGATCAACCAGGAGTCTGGTCGACTGAAGTAGACATCTTTGCATCAGCGACCTTTCTCAACACTGACATATTCGTGTATACCTCGCAAGGTCGTGCTGCGCCATGTTGGCTCAGGTACCAGCCTCTAAACAATGTCCCACAGCTGTTCCCACGCTCGGACCGATCAATGTATATTTGCAATTTGCATGATCATTTCACGCCAGTTTTGAAAGTTTAAATTAAAATTTGAATTTGCATTACGTTAGTCCACACTTGATCCTCATGTACATTCTTCTATTATCTCGTGTCTCTTTCTTTCTTTCTTTCTTTGCGTAATGTGTCTGTGCGCGCACGTGTGTGTAGCCCGTGTGTGTGTGTGTGTGTGTGTGTGTGTGTGTGATTACTGATAATAAAATCTGAGCGATGTGGCATATACATCACAAACACGCACCCCCCCCCCTCTCCTATCTCCTCCCAAAAAAAAGTAGAAAAGAAAATAAAATATTGTGCAGACAGTATGTCAATTCCGCCCACGATTAGCAAAAACTAAACCAAAATAATTGATAACAGGCGCAGAATTTCAGTAACTAAGCATCATTTTGACAACCAACATGCGATTTTTTTCAAAATCCTTGCACTTGTACACTAATATTGTGTGAAAAGATCAAAAGAATATAAAGAGATTATGTAAAAATAAAAACAAAACAAAACATTAGGCTATGGTAACTCAAACGTTTGCTTTGCGCATGGATAAAGAAAACATAAGATAGAATAACAACACTTTCTTAAATAAGACAAATAATAATAAAACAAATTACGTATACATCCACACAATTGTCACCTCCTTCTTCCCCCCCCCCCCCCCCCCCACTAACAATGTTTCCTCCAAATCACAAATATTCAGGGTTGGGACAGCTAGTTTTAATGAACATTTTAGCCGCTACATTTCCGCTACTATTTTATGAAAAGTAGTCGCTACCTTTTCGCTACTTTTTTCTAAGGTGCATAGAAGGCAATAAAGCACACAAACACAGAGTTTAAAATAAAAAGAAAGAATACATTTTTATTCATAATACTTTTCACTTTCTAATGAAAATCGCGAATATTGAATGTAGTAATTTTCTGCAAAAAGTAGTTTTTTACGCTTTTTAAAAAATATAAATTATTATGAATTTAAATTTAATTTATTTGATTTTTTTTCCAGTGAGTACGTCACTGATCACCTTATTTTACCTCATTGAACAGAGAGATGCAAATGTGTTATTGTTAGCCGCACTCGACACGTTGCTTGCGGGCACGCACAGTTACCCTTACCGCGCTTTCCGCATCGCTGAATGGTCACGGGTCGACATTTCTGTGTCACAATTTGTGTGTATCCGATTTAAGGGGAGGGGGTGGGGGGTGGATAGCAAGAACATATAATTTAGTACTTAACAAATACTGCGCTGCACAATTTAATTTTGTTCTGATGATAATAATGCAGGATATTGATACGCGCAATTTCTCAAATTAATACTGACTCAAAGCGCAGCGCCCGTACACCAACACACGCTCAGAATACATCACAAACAATGAACACAGAAACAGAACAGACAAGCACGTAGCGCCCGTACACCAACACACGCAATGAACACAGAAACAGAACAGACAAGCACGTGGTGGCAGATCACTATTAAATTTTTATGGAAAGGAAAATTGATTTGTATTTTAAACTTTTGTTGGCTGCATCTATTTTGATGGGAGGGAGAAAACCGGAGTACCCGGAGAAAACCCTCGGTGGCCAGAAAAGTCTCGTACCTGAGTCACAAAGTTTTCGCTCCTTGCAGGGATCGAACCCGCGACCTTCGGCATAGGAAAGCAGCGGTCTAACCGACTGCGCTACTGAGCCACCCCAATGATGTCATATCGTTACTGATAAGCCATGTTATTATGTAAAACTAAAAGTTAATCAACCTCTGGTAAAACAGAGAACAAAGTTAATATTGTACTAACTGTATTGCAACTAACAAATCACAAACAATACATTGTTTTATTCGTTTATTTTAAACACGAAATATAGAACTTCCCTGTGCAGTGTTTGCTGCATTTGATGAGTAGGGAGAGGGGGGGGGGGCGGTTTTGGTCCTGTCCCCCTTTGACTCCCATGTACAGTGTTTTTGTAGTTACATCTAATGGTGTAGAGGGGGGAGGAAGCGGCTTTGGTCCTGTCCACGTTTGACTCCCCTGTGCAGTGTTTGCTTCTTGTGATAGGGAGGGGGGCGGTTTTGGTCCTGTCCCCGTTTGACTCCCCTGTGCAGTGTTTGCTGCATGTGATGGGTAAGGGTGGGGGGCGGTTTTGGTCCTATCCCCGTTTTACTCCCCCCGTGCAGTGTTTGCTGCATGTGGTGGGTAGGGGGGGGGGCGGTTTTGGTCCTGTCCCCGTTTGACTCCCCTGTGCAGTGTTTTCTCTATCTGATGGGTGGGGGTGGGGGGCGGTTTTGGTCCTGTCCCCGATTGACTCCCCTCTGCAGTGTTTTCTGCATCTGATGGGTTAGGGGGGGGGGCGGTCTTGATCCTGTCCCCGTTTGACTCCCCTGTTCAGTGTTTGCTGCATGTGGTGGGTAGGGGAGGGGGGGGCGGTTTTGATCCTGTCCCCGTTTAACTCCCCTGTGCAGTGTTTTGTAGTTACAACTAATTGTGTAGGAGGAGCGGTTTTGGTACTGTCCCCGTTTGGCTCTCCTGTACCGTGTTTTCTGCATCTGATGGGTGGGGGGGGGGGGCGGTTTCGGTCCTGTCCCCGTTTGACTCCCCTATGCAGTATTTGCTGCATCTGATGGGTTGCGGAGGGGGGGGGGACGGTTTTGAACCCGTCCCCGTTTGACTCCCCGGTTCAGTGTTTGCTGCATGTGACGGGAAAGGGGGGCGGTTTTGGTCCTGTCCCCGTTTAACTCCCCTGTGGAGTGTTTTCTGCATCTGATGGGTAGGGGGGGGGCGGTTTTGGTCCTGTCCCCGTTTGACTCCCCTATGCAGTATTTGCTGCATCTGATGGGTTGGGGGGGGGGTGAGACGGGTTTGATCCCGTGCCCGTTTGACTCCCCGGTTCAGTGTTTGCTGCATGCGATGGGTAGGGGGGCGGTTTTGGTCCTGTCCCCGTTTGACTCTCCTTTGCAGTGCTTTTTGCATCTGATGGATAGGGGGGCGGTTTTGGTCATGTCCCCGTTTAACTCCCCTATGCAGTATTTGCTGCATCTGATGGGTAAGGGGGGGGGGACGGTTTTGATCCCGTCCCCGTTTGACTCCCCGTTCGGTGTTTGCTGCATGTGATGGGTAGTGGGGCGGTTTTGGGCCTGTCCCCGTTTGACTCTCCTGTGCAGTGTTTTTTGCATCTGATGGATAGGGGGGCGGTTTTGGTCCTGACCCCGTTTAACTCCCCTGTGCAGTGTTTTCTGGATCTGATGGGTAGTGGGGGGGGGGAGGGTGCGGTTTTGGTCCTGTCCCCGTTTAACTCTCCTGTGCAGTGTTTTTTGCATCTGATAGATAGGGGGGCGGTTTTGGTCCTGTCCCCGTTTAACTCCCCTGTGCAGTGTTTTCTGCATCTGATGGGTAGGGGGGGGGGGCGTTTTTTTTTTTGTCCCGTCCCCGTTTGACTCCCTGGTTCAGTGTTTGCCGCATGTGATGGGTAGGGGGGGGGTTAGTACTGTCCCCGTTTAACTCCCTGGTTCAATGTTTGCTGCATGTGATGGGTAGGGGGGCGGTTTTGGTCCTGTCCCCGTTTAACTCTCCTGTGCAGTGTTTTTTGCATCTGATAGATAGGGGGGCGGTTTTGGTCCTGTCCCCGTTTAACTCCCCTGTGCAGTGTTTTCTGCATCTGATGGGTAGGGGGGGGGGGGCGGTTTTGATCCCATCCCCGTTTGACTCTCCTCTGCAGTATTTACTGCATCTGATGGGTTGCGGAGGGGGGGGGGACGGTTTTGAACCCGTCCCCGTTTGACTCCCCGGTTCAGTGTTTGCTGCATGTGACGGGAAAGGGGGACGGTTTTGGTCCTGTCCCCGTTTAACTCCCCTGTGGAGTGTTTTCTGCATCTGATGGGTAGGGGGGGGGCGGTTTTGGTCCTGTCCCCGTTTGACTCCCCTATGCAGTATTTGCTGCATCTGATGGGTTGGGGGGGGTGAGACGGGTTTGATCCCGTGCCCGTTTGACTCCCCGGTTCAGTGTTTGCTGCATGCGATGGGTAGGGGGGCGGTTTTGGTCCTGTCCCCGTTTGACTCTCCTTTGCAGTGCTTTTTGCATCTGATGGATAGGGGGGCGGTTTTGGTCATGTCCCCGTTTAACTCCCCTATGCAGTATTTGCTGCATCTGATGGGTAAGGGGGGGGGACGGTTTTGATCCCGTCCCCGTTTGACTCCCCGTTCAGTGTTTGCTGCATGTGATGGGTAGTGGGGCGGTTTTGGGCCTGTCCCCGTTTGACTCTCCTGTGCAGTGTTTTTTTGCATCTGATGGATAGGGGGGCGGTTTTGGTCCTGACCCCGTTTAACTCCCCTGTGCAGTGTTTTCTGGATCTGATGGGTAGGGGGGGGGGGAGGGTGCGGTTTTGGTCCTGTCCCCGTTTAACTCTCCTGTGCAGTGTTTTTTGCATCTGATAGATAGGGGGGCGGTTTTGGTCCTGTCCCCGTTTAACTCCCCTGTGCAGTGTTTTCTGCATCTGATGGGTAGGGGGGGGGGCGGTTTTTTTGTCCCGTCCCCGTTTGACTCCCTGGTTCAGTGTTTGCCGCATGTGATGGGTAGGGGGGGGTTAGTACTGTCCCCGTTTAACTCCCCGGTTCAATGTTTGCTGCATGTGATGGGTAGGGGGGCGGTTTTGGTCCTGTCCCCGTTTAACTCTCCTGTGCAGTGTTTTTTGCATCTGATAGATAGGGGGGCGGTTTTGGTCCTGTCCCCGTTTAACTCCCCTGTGCAGTGTTTTCTGCATCTGATGGGTAGGGGGGGGGGGGCGGTTTTTTTGTCCCGTCCCCGTTTGACTCCCTGGTTCAGTGTTTGCCGCATGTGATGGGTAGGGGGGGGGGTTAGTACTGTCCCCGTTTAACTCCCCGGTTCAGTGTTTGCTGCATGTGATGGGTAGGGGGGCGGTTTTGGTCCTGTCCCCGTTTGACTCTCCTGTGCAGTGTTTTTTGCATCTGATTGATAGGGGGGCGGTTTTGGTCCTGTCCCCGTTTAACTCCCCTATGCAGTATTTGCTGCATCTGATGGGTAAGGGGGAGGGGCGGTTTTGATCCCATCCCCGTTTGACTCTCCTCTGCAGTATTTACTGCATCTGATGGGTTGTGGGGGGAGGGGGGGTCGGTTTTGATCCCGTCCCCGTTTGACTCCCCAGTTAAGTGTTTGCTGCATGTGATGGGTAGGGGGGGGGGGGCAGTTTTTATCCTGTCCCCGTTTGACTCTCCTGTGCAGTGTTTTTTGCATCTGATGGATAGGGGGGGCGGTTTTAGCCCTGTCCCGTTTGACTCCCTTGTGCAGTGTTTTCTGCATCTGATTGGTAGGGGGGGGGGGGTATTGGTCCTGTCCCCGTTTGACTCTCCTGTGCAGGGTTTTTTGCATCTAATGGATAGGGGGGCGGTTTTGGTCACGTCCCCATTTGACTCCCCCTTTCATTGTATTTTACATGCATTTTGTTAGGGGGCCTGTTTTGGTCTTGTCCCCGTTTTACTCCCATGATTTTTTCTGATGAGATTACTGACGCAGTCTTCAATTGCTCCTTTTAATAGGCTAGAGGGGGCCAGTCTGGGCCTGACCCAATCTGACTCTCATCGGTTCTAGATTAGCCCCCCAGGGGTCATTTTGGCACATCTAAATTTGTCCCAGAATGACTCCCGGGAGTGTATCTGGGCCAGTCCCAGATTTACTCTCTGTTGCATGGGGGGCTGTTTTAGGACAGACCCACTTTAACTCCCGGGAGTCATTCTGGTACTGAAAAATGTGCGCCAAACTAACTCCCGGGAGGCTGATCTGGAACACAGTAGAGTGCATAACATCAATTGTTCCTATGTAATCTTCATTCACCAGAGAGTGATTTTGGAACAGGCTGGGGGTCAATCTGGTCCAGGACCAGAATAACTCCCGGGAGTAAATCTGGGACGGCCTGGTTTTACTCCCGGGAGTTAATTTGGGCCAGGGACGCTTTCGGCACGTTACACCGGATTGGTCAACGTGTGATCATATTATTTTCCCCTTTACCAACAACTGGCTCGCTGGTGTCAGTATAAATCGGTCCAGTAGTCACCTATATGCGAAAGTGTCGTGTGACTATAATCTACAAACAACAACAACAACATCCATCCCAATTTAATAGATTTGATCTCTTTGACTTCACAGTGAGTTAGGAATGACCGACAACGATTGGGCTGGAATGAGCAAAATGCAAAATTGACTGTAGACGTTGTAGTGATTTATTTCGTTGTTAAGAAGGGAAACAGAATTTGGAGTTTTGATTTCACAATGCACTCAGCGCAGAAGTCATATTCCAGTAATTTATTTTATCTGTTTATTTAAAAAGAAATTTGTATCCGTCTTCTGGTAGTGTAGTAGAAGCAGGATCAGGTTAGGTTGTGATTTCAAGCTCCAGCTGAACCACCACTACAACTTTTTTTTAAGGTCAAACTAACGGCTGTCCTATTTTGCCGTCTAGTGGACAACACAAATCGGCTGAAATAAGATCAAAAGCTATAGATAATTTTACAAACAATAAACTTTGTATTATATCTGATATTGAGTTTCATAAAAGAGCAAAACACATTAGTAGCCTTATTACCAAAGCAACTTACACACAATACCTTTTTCAGGATTGCCAAATTACTAAGGAGGCACTGTGGTCTAATGGTAGTGCTTCGGCTTGCGGATCGGAAGGTCCCGGGTTCGAGCCCTGGCCGGGCCATTGTGTTGTGTCCCTGGGAAAGACACTTTACTCCTGTTTTCCTACTCCTTCGGATGAGAGTATAAACCGAGGTCTAGTCTGTGTCGCATACATTCCATCATAACGGACTTTAAAGATCCTGACGCTCATGTCCTAGACGGGTGAGTGCCGGTGACAAGAAAACACCCAGCATGCACCTAGGTCCTTCTCCCCCATCCCTGGCTGCCCAGGATTGTGCTCAGTTGTCCGGGCGTCAGACCATGCGCCCAAAGGCTGCGGGTGGGCGTCTCGGGCGGCTTGATTTAGATCCTGTATCGGCCAGCGCCTTGAGCAGCTCTTGAGCTGGAAAAGCGCTATATAAGAACGATTAAATAAATAAATAAATAAATAATGAAATAGTTGCTAAACCTGTAGTAGCATGTCCTATCCCACCTTGGGAGTTAAAAAAAGGCGAATTATGATTATGAGTATAGTTCTGTATCAAAACATTCAGATAAGAATATGGCAGCCACAGATGCTCGCATAAATTGAAATGAAAAATACAATAATAGTTTAAAAATTGTCACTGATGGTTCTGTACAAGTATCACCTAGATACTACAGCGACTGTTAGAATCCTGAATGTTTTTGTGATCACTTTAAACCAGTCATTTGTGTTTTACTATATCTATCTGTTTATGCATTTCAGTATGCTATGTACCATATTACCATGTAATAATGATGCTCTCATTGTGAGAGGATGTGTGTGTATGTGTGTGTGTGTGTGTGTGTGTGTGTGTGTTTGTGTGTGTGTGTTAAGTATTAGTACAGGCCTAGGCGATGACTGTGTGCGAGCCTTTGGGTATGTTTGTGCGAATGTGTGTGGTTGTGCATGCATGTGTGTATTTGTGTATGTAGGTATGTGTGTATACGGCGTGTGTGTAAGAGAAAGAGAGAGAAAGAGAGAGATGTTGTTAAGTATAAAACATTCTGCCATTGTCCAACACCAAATAATATTCCGATTGTATCTATTGCATGTCAATTGGCAAAATAAATTCCTGTTAGCAGAAAATGCGGATCTGCTTTCGTCATTCCCGATTTGGAAATATGCGAGTCATTTCATTTAGGAAAATGGTTTACAATTTTCATTACAGAATTGATAACTACATGTATTTTAATGGCTTTAAACAAAATTACTAGCTTAACTACTGTTTTCTATAGTATAGTAATGTGTGTGGATTCAAAGTCTGTTTTACAGGCTTTGAATACTACAAATAGCAAGGAACGACAAGAAATAATTTATGAGATCAAACATGTTGTTCATTGTTTGATTATAAATGAGACAGATGTTAATTTCTGTTGGATACCATCACATTCTGGTTTAACTTTAATAATTGGGCAGATCGAGATGCAAAGAAAGGTGCTTTGAAATTGGATTCAGTTACTGTTCGCATATTTTTATTTACTAAAGAAACAATCAACAGAATAGAAAAAGCATTTGTAAGAAAATATAACTATTTACCCCAATTTGAATGTTCGTTACATGTAGGTTGTTCAAGACATGTTGTAAAATTTGCTTATAGAATTTTCTTAAATTCATTACGAACTATCCTATCCTATCACATCCTATCCCGTAACTCGAAAGTCGTTGGGGCACCACAGATGATCGTTTAACCAGCGTACTCCATCTTTTTCTGTCCTCAGCATCCTTCATAGCTTCGCTCAGTGTCAAGTCAGTCCATTCTCCAATGTTGTCCTCCCACCTCTTTTTTTGTCTCTCTCTTCTTCTGCCTTTTGCACCGTGCCTTGCAGGATGGTCTTTGCAAGGTCTGATGCTCTGGTGATGTTGCCATACCATCGGAGTTTCCGTTTTTTCACCACTGTGAGAATATCATCGTGTTGTCCAATGGTTTGTGTAATGGTCTGTCGTACTTGGTCGTTGGTGACGTGCTGGGTATAGGAAATGCCCAGAATTCTTCTGTAGCACCTTATTTCCATGCTTTATATTCTTTGTTGTAGGTTTGATGTGATGGTCCATGTTTCGCTAGCGTATAGGAAGATGGAGATGAAAAGGGTGCGCAGCATCCTTACCTTGGAATGTAGACTGATGGTCCTGTCTTTCAAGCTTGTTAGGGCAGCAGTTGTTTGTGCGATCCTGGAGAGGACTTCCTGTCGGGACCCATTGTCTTAAGCAATGGCTCCTAAATATTGCGCCGTGTTGAGGGATTGGCCTTGTCATTTGATGTCTTCAATAATGTTAGGGCTGATGTTGTACACTCTCATTGTTGACACAAAGTTGCATGCCAGAATGGGACAAATGCTTTCGTGAAGTCGACAAATACATGATATAGATATTGTTGGTCCTGCAGGTAATTCTCGCAGATTATTCTGAGGTTGAACTAAAGTTTATAAAAGTATTTTTTGCTTATGTAATTGTGCTTTTTTACTGGTTCATATCCTGTTTAAATGCAACGAAATTGACATTTTACTATCAGTGGAAATGAAATATATTAAGATATTAATAAGTTTATTCAGAGCAAGCAAAATCTTTTATTTAATAATCTATTGAAAGATTTAAGTAGTATTTTGTTTATTATTTAATTATAATTTTTAAAGAGTCCATGTGTATAATCATACGGGTAAGAAAGAGAGCGAGAGAGATATTTATTTTTAAAATCAGTTCTTCTAGTTAATGAGTTGATTAGTTTTTATAGTTAATTATTTTAATTTGTTTATTTGTATATTTATTTTCCTAATTAGGTGAATAATAGATAATAAATGAGTAAAACAAACACAAAAAGCGGCTGTAGTAATGGGCAATGGCACATATTTATTAGTAGTGTACTAGTATCACATAATTATTAGTAGTGTACTAGTATCACATAATTATTAGTAGTGTACTAGTATCACATATTTATTAGTAGTGTACTAGTATCACATAATTATTAGTAGTGTACTAGTATCACATAATTATTAGTAGTGTACCAGTATCACATAATTATTAGTAGTCTACTAGTATCACATATTTATTAGTAGTGTACTAGTATCACATAATTATTAGTAGTGTACTAGTATCACATACTTATTAGTAGTGTACCAGTATCACATAATTATTAGTAGTCTACTAGTATCACATAATTATTAGTAGTCTACTAGTATCACATAATTATTAGTAGTCTACTAGTATCACATAATTATTAGTAGTCTACGAGTATCACATAACGTAATCAGGAAATCTCCCCTTCCCCCTCACCAACAGCATAATTCCTCTTTGTACCTCTAGTAGTTACACAACAAATTTTAAAAAAGAACAAAGCCTATGCTTTAGAATGAAAATGATAACGATTATTGTTTTACACTCATGCCTAGTGTTGCGTTTTCTTCCTGTTTCGCGTTGTTGTTCAGTACATCTTCTTCTCCTAAACCATCGTCGTCATCATTCCGTCTTCGTGTTTATCGGGACTACAGTGCTCTGTGGGTTCGGGCATTAAATAGAATAGACCCAACGTTTCCCGGCGTGTCGTAAGAGGCGACTAACAGGGGTGATGTTAGCACGGCATCACTGGGCGAAAGTCTTCTACACAGAAGTCACCGGCCAGGGCGGAGGAACCTCACGTTACTACAGGTTCAACGACCATGTGCTCAGGGCCAAGGCGAGCCACACTGTATTCGTGGATTTCGGCTGTGGCCAACAGCCTGGAGAGGATTGGGCACCGCCAGGTCTTTTTTTGCCCAAGACACACTACATGATGACACAATCCACTAATTCCATACCGGATCGGTCGTCGCCCGGGCCGTCACCCGGCACAAGGACCGCGCCTTCCGTTGGCCACCAGGACGGAGGTGTTAAGTATGCTACTGATGGACAATTTAGCAAGATCCGCACGAGAAACAACATCGTCATAGGAACCTGGAACGTCAGGACCCTAACTGCGGAAGGAAAATTAGAAGAACTGGCCCACGAGTTGGACCACTATCGATGGAACGTTCTAGGTATCAGCGAACTGCGATGGAAAGGCCTAGGTGAAACAACGACCGACAAAGGCCACAAGCTCTACTTCAGCGGTAGGGATGACAGGCACGAACACGGCGTTGGATTCTTGGTCCACAAGAACATTCTAGCGACTGTCACGGGTTGCCGCCCAGTCTCCAGTAGACTCATTACCATCCGCCTGAGAGCAGCCCCTTTCAACATCACCATCATCCAGGCCTACGCCCCAACATCAGACTATGACGACAGCGAAGTGGAGGATTTTTATGAAAATCTACAGGCGGTCCTTGACCAAGTGCCGAAGAAGGACATAGTCATAGTGCAAGGCGACTGGAATGCCAAGGTTGGCCAAGATGCGCACCGCAACTGGGGAGACACATGTGGACCCCACTGCAACAACGAGACAAATGACAGGGGTCTGAGACTCTTGGAGTTTGCCAGATACAACAATCTGGTACTGGCAAACACGCTTGGTCTCCACAAAAACTCCAGACGATGGACATGGCACAGTCCTGGCGGGGAGCATCACAACCAAATAGACTACATCATGGTCAAGAAACGCTTCAGATCAAGCATCAACATTGGCAGGACACGTACTTTTCCAGGAGCAGACATCGGAAGTGACCACGATCTCGTGATGATGTCTTTCCGGCTCCACTTGAAGAGAGTAAATACAGCAAAGTGCACTAGACTGAAGTTCGACCTGGACAAACTGCAAGACCCGGAGGTGGCAGAACTATTTCAAGCCACAATTGGAGGGAAATTTGCACCACTGCTCATTTTGGGGGCTGGTGAAGTAGATGTCAACACCATGACCACCACCTTCAACTCAACTGTGACAGATGCCGCCACTGAGATCCTTGGCAAGCACCGACCAAAGAAGAAGCTGTGGATCACACCTGAACTTTTGGATCTGTGTGATAAACGAAGAGAGATGAAAAAGAAAAAGAACACCTCACAGGGAGCTGATGTCTACCGAAAAATCAACAATGACATCCGAAAAGGCATGCTCACAGCAAAGGAGAACTGGATAGAAGATCAATGCCAGGAAATAGAGAACAGTCTGAACAAGAACAACAGCAAGAAGGCCTACCAGACTGTGAAGCGACTGACAAGTGTCAAACAGCCCAAAGTCTCCACTATCCAAAGCAAGTCTGGCATATGCCTTACAGAAGAACAAGAAGTCTTGGACAGATGGACAGAGTACTGCTCTGACCTTTACAACCATACACCAAATGGAGACCCATCAGTTCTAGCATGTCCAGAGAACAGAGAAGAAGAAGAAATCCTCCCAATTCTCCGGGAAGAAGTTGAGGCAGCAGTGCAAGCGCTAAAGAAAGGGAAGTCAGCAGGAGTGGACAACATACCCGCGGAACTGCTACAAGCAGGAGGAGAAGCGATGATTGATGCCCTCACCATTATCTGTAACAAGATCTGGCAGAGTGGGGAGTGGCCTATACCATGGACCCAGTCGCTTGTCATCACTCTTCCCAAAAAAGGTAACCTTCAGGAGTGTGAAAATTACCGCACCATCAGCCTCATCAGCCATCCCAGCAAGGTCCTCCTGAAAATAATACTCAACAGGTTGAAACCCCAAGCTGAACAAATCATAGCTGAAGAACAAGCAGGATTCAGGGCAGGGCGAAGTACCACTGAGCAGATTTTCAACCTCAGAATAATCTGTGAGAAATACCTACAGCACCAACAACATCTATATCATGTGTTCATAGACTTCAAGAAGGCGTTTGACCGAGTCTGGCATGCAGCTCTATGGGCAACAATGAAAGTGTACAACATCAGCCCAAAAATTATTGAAGTCATCAAAAGCCTGTATGACAAGGCTACCAGTGCAGTCCTCCACAACAGAGCCATCGGGAATTGGTTCAGAACAACAATCGGTGTGCGTCAAGGATGCCTACTCTCTCCAACACTCTTCAACATCTTCCTAGAGCGCATCATGTCGGATGCTCTTGCAGACCATGAAGGCACAGTCAGCATAGGGGGTAGAGCAATCTCCAATCTTCGTTTTGCAGATGACATTGATGGATTGGCTGGAGAGGAACAAGAACTTGAACAGCTGGTACAGAGGCTTGACACCACCTCCAAAGCCTATGGAATGGAAATAAGTGCAGAGAAGACCAAAATGATGACCAACAACACCAATGGCATCAATACGGACATCAAAGTCCAAGGCCAATCCCTCGACACAGTGCATAGCTTCAAATATTTAGGAGCCATTGTATCAGACAATGGGTCCCGACAGGAAGTCCTCTCCAGGATCGCACAAACAACTGCTGCCCTGACAAGGTTGAAGCCCATTTGGAAAGACAGGACCATCAGTCTACATTCCAAAGTAAGACTGCTGCGCTCCCTTGTCATCTCCATCTTCCTATATGCTTGCGAAGCATGGACCCTCACAGCAGATCTCCAACGAAGAATACAAAGCATGGAGATGAGGTGCTACAGAAGACTTCTGGGCATTTCCTATACCCAACACATCACCAACGACGAAGTCCGACAGACCATCACACAAGCTATTGGACAACATGATGACCTGCTAACAGTGGTGAAGAAACGGAAACTTCGGTGGTATGGCCACGTCACCAGATCATCAGGCCTTGCAAAGACTATTCTGCAAGGCACAGTGCAAGGAGGTAGAAGAAAAGGGAGACCGAAAAAGAGGTGGGAGGACAACATTCGAGAATGGACTGGTTTGACACTGAGCGAAGCCATCAGGGCTGCTGAGGACAGAGAAAGATGGAGTATGCTGGTTAAACGATCATCTGTGGTGCCCCTACGACCTTCGGGTTACGGGACAGGATAGGATAGGATAGGATAGAAGCAAAACCGAACATTCGCAGTCTTTGCCAGAAGTGTCGTCTGCTTTTTGTGTGTCTGTGAAGAAGAAGCAGACGGTACAACAACTCAAATACCAAACGTGATCTTTTGAACGGAAGAGCTGCTTCAGAGCTGCTTTATTATCACAGTGCATCTTCTTAGGGGCGGCAGGTGGGGACTTAGATTCCATGAACAGAGAGAGAGAGAGAGAGAGAGAGAGAGAGAGAGAGAGAGAGAGAGAGAGCGAGAGAGAGAGAGAGAGAGAGAGAGAGAGAGAGAGAGAGAGAGAGAGAGAGAGAGAGAGAGAGAGAATGGTGGGATGGGACAAGTGTACAAACAGACAGACAGACAGACATGATTATGTCTATGACACCTTAATCCAGTCGTCTTGACACTTATCCCGTGTCCTTCAAGCAGGAAATTAACGTTTCCTAAACCGCGAATGTTGCAACGTTTCGCGCGATATTACCGTTGTGGAACTGTTGGTTTTCTTTCTTGTGCCGAACTAGTCTACTCATATCAACTGGAATTCGACAGGGGAGAAATCACCTGGTTAATCAGTGGACAATGACTACTTTATTTATTTCGTTTATACTTCGCCGTTTGTCATTTTTGTCCGGGATGTGCAGCGATCTAGGTCTATGTTAGCGTAACGCTCGAGTTTAACGGTTATGAAACGCGCTTGTTTCTGCATCGCCGTTTCCTTCCGCAGACATTTTTCTATGTTATTAATTTTCTAAAACAGGTATGAAATATCCAGTCCGCTTTGTTATTTTTATTTTGTACTTGCCCACCGCCACAATAATGAAAACAATTAATAGTTTCCGCGCGCTGATAGAAAAAGGTGAAAGTGATCAAGTTTTATGTAAATGACACGGCAGTTTTTACGATAGTTTTTGTCAGCCTAATGCCCGAGTATTTGTATATGACAACGAAGATGTTATTTTGAATAGACACATGCTTGCTTCTTTAAGAGAATCTAATCCGTTGAGAACGACGATTTGTATTTTTGGAGGATTTGTATGTGACAACGAAGATGTGTAACTTTGAATAGACACATGCTTGCTTCTTGACGAGAACCTAATCCTTTGACAACGACGATTTGCCATTTTTTAATAGGAACATGCTATTCTTCACTATAAAGCGATCCGTTTGCTACGTGCCGAAGCATTAATGAAACAACAAAGAATGAATAAACACTGCATGGCGTTTAAGATCTACTAGCACCGTTGGTGATATGGCAGATGGGGATAACCCAAGAGAAGGTAGGGACCTAAATCTGCGCTGAACCACCAGACCAATAACACTGCTAAGATGGACAATGACATTTGCCCACCACCGGATTCGAACCCGAGCCATCGGTCTGCCACTGAGCTACGGCGTTGATGCAGAAAAAAAAGACCTGGTAGTGGGGTACTGTCGGGATTACTCGTATCAGCGAGCAGGCCAGGATCCACGGTGAACAGCCACTTCATTGTTAACGTGTATAAATGGTCTGTAAATAACTAACCGTTCGATTTCTTTTTCAACAGCATTGAAGGCGTCATCCATCATTGTTCAACGCCTGTCATATTGTTACACTGTTTTTATATATGATCGATTCAGCACCGATGCTTGAATCTTGATAAGTGTAACTCGAATTCGTTTATCCACGCAGCCTGTGCACTCAGCAACAAGGTAGGAGTCGTCGTATAACGTTTTCCAACTTCATTCAGCAAACATCAGCAACTGCATGCAAGATCGTCTTCCAAAATCATTACAAAGATTAGAGCTGGGTACCGTGGGTCAAAGTCGTACCGGTATTTTTAGGTCGTATCGGTTTTCGTACCGGTATACCGCGATTTTAAGTGTTACAATCAAATGGGATATGGCACTGACAGTAGTGACCGACGCAAAAGAAAGATTGTAATACACTTCAAAACAGTTTAAAGAACCACATTTCCATAGAAACTGAAGCTTTATTATTGCTTGAACGCCTTCAGAACAAATTATGACAAATCACTGTTTAGAACATCCGCAAACTTTAAAGCATAAAATCAAAATAAATCAAAAGCATTCAACGGGAAAGGTCTTTAAGAACTTTAAGAGTTAAGAAGGATTGGCGACTGGTACCATGCTCAAACACGTGGATAAGCTGCTGTTCATATAAGTTTTTCTTCAAAAACAGCTGCCTATCCACGTGTTTGTGCTTTAGGCTCGCTGTCTGGGCGGACAAGTTGTTGCCCACTGTCGCGTTATGTGTTGTCGAGATTTCCCAGTAAGCCGGACCTTCGACACCCGCACCGTACCGTACCGTCGCGTTTTCGAACCTCAATACAGTTACGTATCGGTAAAACCGTCCAGTTCTAACAAAGATCATCCTCACAAGCATACAGTGCATTACTTATATAGCCTCTCTGCGATCGAGAAAAAGTTCGAACATTCCAGCATGACGCAATAACACCCAAGCAAAATAAAACTCGTCACCGGAACTATGCACTGCCTTACGTCATATAATGTTTAGATTCGACCAGCTTATATCCGTAAGGTCTAGAATCTTCGATCGCTAATAAACAAGTAATTCAAGAAAATTCGCAACAATTTTGGCAGACGAAAATTATTAACATTACAAAAAGCTTCTTCTAGCAACAACGCAAAATCAAATCACAAGTAAATACACTGTATTATTGCATGCTTTGCAAAACAAAATGATCGGATCTATGATGATTTTAACATGCCCTAATTTCGACGAACTGATTGCGAGTCATTCAGCATAGGAACCAATGAAACGCGCTTCCTTATTCACGTGATCTTGAGAAAATGGCAAATACTTCTAAGACCCGCCCTATATGAATGTTGAGTGTGAAAAATACCTGTAAAATAATAGAGATGGTACAGTCACTTGAATGTTCATAGGATATCGTCTTTTTTTCTGAACTTGACAAATGATATGCTACTGTGTAATGCAAACATTCTTCGTCGCTGCTTTTCACACAATTTGACTTTGCGCGCAGCAAGGGTAACAACTCTTGTGCTTTTGTTTATGCGCAGTGTCTGTGCGCATGTTTACCAAAATCAAACGTTTTAGTGTGACTACTGACGACTAAAAGCGTCAATCCTCCCATTCAAATCATGATTCGAAACATTCACTGTCATTGTGATTGCAATCAAAACGTTCGTCGTCAGACCTAGGCTTAATAAGGCAGAAGTCGTCGTTATGAAGTTTTTCAACTTTATTCAGCAAACAGGATTCATAATTGCATACAAAATCTCTTTCCGATAAACACTTCCAGTGGCCGAGGTCTTGACGAATACGTAGCTGCGCAATGACTTACGAACGCGCAAAGCCTACGTCTATCGTAGCTGCGCAAATGCGTATCTTGGTGGTCACCACGCATGCTTTGTCGCTTGCGGAGTAACGTATTACGTGTGGCCTTACGTTGAGAGTAAAGTTGGGATATTTTTGGCGCAAATTGGGGAAAACCCGATAAAACACGGTATTCTCCTTCTGTCGTGACGTAACGAGAAAAATAGAAGACGACAAAGATGGAAGGAAAAACTAAAGTATCCCAGCCAAGATCCGCCAATTTTACAGAAGGAGAAGTTCACCTCTTGCTTGACCTGATCAAGCAACACTCAGATGACTTGTTCAGCAAGCTCAGCAACAAAATTACGGCAAAAACAAAGCAAACCATGTGGAATGAAATAAACATGCGTGTAAACGCATATGGGACAACACAGACAAAAACTCCCCAAGTGAAAAAGAAATGGTCAGATTTGATGCAGGCTGTGAAGCACCTTCAGAACAAAATAAAACACCCTCCGGCAGGTGTAGGACCTTTTCCCGCGATACCAAGGTGACATGATTTTGTGTTGGATATTCTGGGACAAGAAATATGCCTTCTGAAAGATATTACAGGCATGCTTCTCTCTCTCTCTCTCTCTCTCTCTCTCTCTCTCTCTCTCTCTCTCTCTCTCTCTCTCTCTCTCTCTCTCTCTCTCTCTCTCTCTCTCTCTCTCTCTCTCTCACTCACACACACACATGCGTGAGTCATGTACTGAACAACAGTTTGTGATGAGCATTTCTGCATTGCAGATGAGTTGTACATTGATTGAGTGCTTGCCTTTGCAGTTGACATATTCAAATTCATTGATGACAGGTGCAATTATCTGAACATGTGTGCAATCAATGCAGCCCAGTAGGTTTGGGAAACCTGCTAACTGGTAAAAACTCTCAATCACAACATCTGCTTTCCTTTGGGTGGCTGAAAGCTTAAGGTATTCCCCCAGCCTTCGAGACAGAATAAAGGAGAATCGGGCAATAATTCTACCTACTGTTCGTCGGTCCACATTGGCTGGTCTCCAATAGTTTTTTGAAATGCTCCTGATTGAAAAAAACGTAATGCGATCAACACTTGCATCAATGGAGGCAGAGAACTTCCCCTCGGGAGTGGGTGTTCCAGCTCGTCTCCGGACAAATAATAATAATAATAATAATAATAATAATAATAATAATAATAATAATAATAATAATAATAATAATACTAATAATAATAATAATAATAATAATAATAATAATAATAATAATAATAATAATAATAATAAATTGCATTTATACAACGCATTTTTCATTAGAATAACAACTCAATGCGTTTACACACATCGTTCGTACGCATCGTCACAACATTCGCACTACATCATGTACAGATCTACAAGAGTAATGATGTCTCCTCGCCGAAAAGAAATCTAGCAAACAGTTCCACATCATCATATACATCAAATGGGTTGGTTCTATCTCGAAGGATCCGTTGGCACCTGAAATTCCTCCTCAGTAGCATACGAAAGAATAATCTGTCCCCCTTTGTTCATGTTACGCAAAGGTTTACGACAGGAGGGGAGCAGTCGTAACTATGCGCTGAACGTCGCAGCTAAATTTAGCCTACGCAAGCGTCATGACCAGCACGTTTCGGAGTTTACGTTGTTCGTGGGCTCTACGCATTGCGTAAAGATGCTACGTATTTGACAAGACCTCGGTCATAGAGCATTATACAGAGTTAGAAAATGTAATCATCTTTTACTAATGGGTCTCGTATCTTCCAACAATTTCCACAACAATATCGACAGACGGAAAGAAATCAACATTACAAAAGGCCGCTCCAGCAACAGAAATAGATCCAAGATAATCACTATCATCGCACACCTCATGCCTGAACACAATAATTATTGGTAATTGTTGTGCGCGTCTGAATCCTAACACAGTGATTGTTGCCACACTTGACGCAATAGAATTATTCCTATGAAGGGAACTTCTTTCAAAACTGCAGATTTGATATAAATCGATACATTCATTTGTTTATGATAGCTTCAAGGTTGATTCTAAAATTGGCACTGGAGCGAAAGCGTGCATAGGAGGCACATTCGTTTGTTTGTTTACATAACAACGAAGCAGCGCCTACAATTCTAAGTTTAGCGGTCGGTGTGAACAATAATTACTCATTATATCCTCTGTTTATGTGACCACAATGCAATTTTCCAAGTAAATCATTGTCTGTCACGGAAAAGTAAAAAAACATCGTTTGGTACCCCGCTCCTTTAAAAGACGAACCAAGCATGGAAGAGAAAAGAGGAACGTGAAGACTATTTCCCCGATAAAGCTTGGATTTCATTATCGCCTCCTAGTCTATTGGATGGTTAAGATTAATGAGTGGTAGGAGAACAATTCTTCGGGTACACGTCACATCCCCTCCTCCCCCTCCCGCTTAAATATACCTTAAAGGTAGCAGAAACATTGTAGTAAACAAAAGGCATACCTGTAGTGTTGAGATTGTTTTCTCAATAAAGCTGGGATTTTGTGATAAACTATAGAGGATAAAGATTAATGACAGGTAATTCTTGAGAGGAGAATGTTTTTCCCCTTCCAAAATTAATATTCTCTTAAGCCTAAAACAAGCACAGCAAGGGAAAAAAGATGCGCCATTAGCGGAAAGAATGTTTTCTCAATAAATCTTGGATGTCAGGTTGTTTAACAAAAAAAGTTAGATGCGTTTCCTCAATAAAGGACTCTTTTATATTCCGTCAAAAGGGCAAGCGAAGGCTGAAATAAGACACCCATACATTATTTTATTTGACAGTGCGCTTAAATGCAGCAAGTTTGCGCTTTACGCGGCTTGAGTTCGATCGTGATATTGGCGAGTCGCTTGAGCATCTCTTCTTAAGTGGTAAGTGTGCTATACAATAAGTCACTTCACGACGTGGTTTCTGTTAGTAATGTTTGATATATTTAAGAAAAACAACTAGTATGCACGGACAGTAGCTAACATAAAAAGCAAAAATATCGTACGGGCAGAAAGCCACTAACGTCAACAATAAGAGAGCATGAACGCTCGTTTATCATTGTAACTAGACTGGGCCCATCATGACTATTATAGGCCATTCTGTTTCAGGAGCGTCTCTAAAACTCAGAATCACAAGCGCTTTTCATAGTGAGAACGCCTTCGGGTGTGAAAGTTTTTTTTTTTTAGCCCTTTCCTAGCGGCCATACATTTATTCAGTTACACAGTAAAATGCAAGAGAAATTTTAGTTCTGTATTTTTGTATGTTATTTTATCGTTCTTCAATAGCGCTTTTGAAGCTCAAGAGCTGCTCAAGGCGCTGGCCGATACAGGATCTAACCTAAACCGCCCATGGCGCCCACCTGCTGCCTTTGGGCGCGTCGTCTGACGCTCACACAACCGCCAGCACAATCCTGGACTTACAGAAATCGTTTACATATGGCGTCAAAAACAACCAAGTTTATTTGGTTTTGGTTTTTCTCTGACTGCTAAACCAGGGAGTGTGGAGACGTCCGAACAGCCCGAATCGCATAAATGTCACATTGAGAAATCAGTTACCGGAAATTATGATAAGCACGTGACCCTCACGCGACCTTATCTTGTGGCACGCGCTGCTTAACCCGCCGCGTGTCAGGCTCAAGTCAAAGGTCAACTGTGACAGTTTATGTTCTCGGTTCAAGACCATGTAGGACCGCTTTCTTGTGTGACCGACCTGCAATCATAATCAGCCTTGTGTCCGTGGCGGTCTGTGAAGCTTTGGAGGGAGGAGGAAGGGGGAAAAGGTGGAGAGGGAAGAGGAAGACGAAGTAAAGAAGGAGAGAAATAGAGATGCGCGTAATCAAATTTAAATATTGTTATCATTATTATGAAATAATACTCCTTCGGATGAGAATTTCAACAGCTTTCTGATCAGTTCACGCATGCACGGGCTTTAAAACAGCCTGACGCTCATGTCTAGCATACTAGATAGGGATCGTCGTCGATAGCACGGTGGTAGATAATACACAGCCATGTGGATTGTTATAGCTAGATCTACATACTACTGCTACCGCTGTGCTATGGAGGATCCACATTATTTGGTGAATGCTCCTATCCTGCGGGTGGGTGCCAGATACACAAAGCACACCAAGCAAACACTTGGTCCAATTCCGCATTAGGTCGTTCAACACTGCTTAGTGGTCTGGGGCGTTATTTTATTTTATTATTTATTATTATCGAGGACTTTTATAGCGCACATATCTCGCCGTGCCTGGCGACTCAAGGCGCTGGCCGATACAGGATCTAACTCAAGCCGCCCGAGGCGCCAACTGCCCACTGCAAATCAAGCAGCAAAGTGGTGCCGTGGACGGCTTGTTAAATCCTGTTTGGGCCAGCTCCTGGAGTATATACGTGTTACTATTCACACACGTTTTTGTGTCTTAACATTTGCCACAATTGAACCTACAGCTTAGGTCTGACGACGAACGTTTTGATTGCAATCCTAGGGAACATCATGACTGGATACACCGATTTATGAGACTCTCACCGAATCATCTCAGTCAAATCAGTTCGCAGCGTGATTTGCGACGATTTTCCACGTTTAGAACATGCCCTAATTTTGACGAACTGATAACGAGTCATTCAGCATGAAAACCAATGAAACGCGCTTCTTTTTTCTTTTTTTTTTTAATATATAAAATAATGAGATGAGTGTGTGTGTGTGTGTGTGTGTGTATGTGTGTGTTTATCTGACTTTCAGTTTAAGGATGCATGTTCTGTCTCTGTTTACTCTAAATTTTTATCCACCACGGCACACGTGCTTACAAACAAGGACAAAGTCTACACAGTTACCTCTCTTTGCCATTCTGTTTCACTATTTCTCATTCATACATATAATCACACTAACTCACACATTTCTTATACATACTACAAATACAAAGCTGCATCAAATAATTAGTGGCTTATAAGGAGGTCATTGTCTCTCTCTTGATACGTCACTTGCCTCTACACCTTTTTATAAATATTCACTGTCATTAATGACACAATGAAAGTTGGTTAAAAATTCCTGGTCTCCCAATATTAAGTGATTATGGTTTACTCACTGTCCTCGCAGACATTCACTAGACGTTGTATACATAGCAGACGCTAGGAACAAATAGCTACCCTTGGGGAACACTGTAGGTGATCCCGTAGCTCAGGTCTGAAGACGTTTCTTCGCCCACCGTTGGCGCACGTCTGCGCCAGTGATGGTTGGTCGAAGGAGACATAGCTGGCGATGACGGAGACCACGTCCGGTTTTGTAGACGGACGTAACAGGGTCATCTCCACCAGCCACATACCAGGAAGGTTGCTATTCCGAATCGGCCGCTGTATTCAAAATACTGCTAAAAACATCCGTCGCTAGAATATTCCGTAGACAAATTTCGATTTCTGTGAACTCCAACGAGCACGTCTTCCTCCTTCAACTAGTATGCAATCTCTGAATAAATTCAACTCACTAGTGACGTCATAACGTCTATTCATACAAACCTATAGAAATTGCGTTTGTTACAGTTCACGTGATCTTAAGAAAATGGCTAATTATTCTAAGACCGGCCCGATATACAAATTGAGTGTGAAAAATACCTGTGTAGTAATAGAGATGGTACAGTCACTTGAATGTTTATAGGACATCGTCTTTTCTCTGAACTTGACAAATGATATGCTATCGTTTAATGGAAACATTCTTCGTCGCTGCGTTTCACACATTTTGACTTTCCGCGCAGCAAGGGTAACAACTCTTGTGCTTTTGTTTATGCGCAGTGACTGTGTGTATTTTTACCAAAATCAAACGTTTTAGTGTGACCACTGGCGACTCAAAGCGTCAATCCTCCCATTCAAATCAAGACTCGAAACATTCACTGTCATTGTGATTGCAATCAAAACGTTCGTTGTCATACCTAGGCTTAAGCCTCCTGTCCTACCATTCTAAAAGGTCCTACGTTGTAGGCTCTGGCTGACTTGCCGCGCTTAGAATGCATGTACAATCGCAGAAAACCTGGAGTTACATGTGCGTGACTATACCTAATTACCCCATATCAGCGGCCTTCCTGGGACTGTTTCAATGCGACTTGGAACTCGGCCTGTTGTGTAACTGGACGCGTAATGACTACATAGTAGAAGGGAGCTCGCGAGGTGACGTTGTAATAGGAACGGAATGTCTGCTTAAGCTGCGCACACGCTTAATGGAGAGCTTTCACCTCAATAATGTTGTCTTCTGTGATCATGCTGTCTGGTGTAAAAGTTTGAAATATGACCTCAAACTCACTTTAAATAAATAAACTGACATAAAATACACAGCCAGGCTTGAGAATAGGCGACATGACCTATATTTCAATAAGAATGAACAACAACCCACTGTTTGCTAGAAAACGTCTTTGGTGTTCTCTCCCCTGATGTGAGCAAGAGGAGTATTTTCGTTTGATGTTTCGGGTCTTTTGTTCGAGACAACAGAGTGCTTGTTTCAGCGAAGAGGCGTGTGGCGACACTACTGCGATCAAATAATAAAATAAACAAACAGGAATCACGGCGCAAAACTACTTTTAGATCTTCCTTGCGGAAACGAAATTGTTATACTTCATCTGCATTAAAGTTAAATATCGTAATACATGGGTCTTAAGTTATTATTATTATTATTATTATTATTATTATTATTATTATTATTATTATTATTATTATTATTATTATTATTATTATTATTATTATTCGCAACTGTCTTTAACGGGTGGTTAGGAGTTTGTCTCATGTGTCTAGGTTAAGCTTCGTCAACATTTACTAAAGTAGATGCGGTCGGGTAGTATGTGGATTTGGATTTTGAATAGAATATGTTCGCAGCGCTTGCGGGCAGAAATTGGATTGGCTTAGTGAAAGAGACACCCAGGACGAGGGGAATTGGACCTAGTGCTTGCAGATTTTGTTTTATTTAGCACCCACCCGCCTAGGACATGAGCATCCAGATCTTTAAAGTTCGTACGATGGGACTACTGAACGAAACAGCGTGCAGCGCTGTAGATCCACAGAGAGGGAGAAGAAACGGGCATCAACCTTGTGAAACTATTGCCGAGTTAGGTCCCTTACGCCTGTCTTCCTCGCTTTGGAAAGATTTTACGGGATACCCTTTACTGTATGGTTATGTGTATCGTCGTTGCATGCAGTATGGTCTTTCACGTTTAATTCAAATTTCTCGCTTTCTGTCCCGGCAGTGGCCAAATTCGTCTTTTCTGTGCACTTCTTTTCGAAGCCAATGAAGTTTATACACCGAGCGCTTGCGACTTGATATTTTGACATGGGCTTCTTGTACACATATGTACACTTTTCTTTCATCTTAACCTCTCTCTGTTTAGTCTCTGCTTCTGTCTCGCTGTCTCTGTCTGTCTCTTTCTCCCCCCTCTCCCTCGCCCCACCCCCGCCCCTGCCTGTCTGTCTGTCTGTCTGTAAACCTCTCTCTCCCTCCCCTCCTGACCTTTGTGGCATTTTCTGTATGTTTTTTTTTTAACTGTAAAAAATTAAAAGACACATCACACATTGTATTCATTTGAAATGTTTCTTCCTCTCCTATATTCTTTCGTAAGGGTGTGTGTGCGCGTGTGAGTGTGTTTGAGTGCACAGGAGCGCGCGCGCCTGTTTGTGTGTGTGCGTGTGTTTAAATTGCGTGCTTGTCTGGCTAGCGCTGTTTGAATGTTTGCGTGGGTTTTATTCTATCTGTGATGTTCATTTCCATCCCGCTATTCCATTTGTTTTCCTTCAAGGTCAAAATGTAGGGCAATACCAAAAATGTTTTTATACATTTTGCACATACACTGTTAATGTCATAATTATCAGGCATCACAAAAGTCAGACCTTTGGAACAACATAATTTAGAAGCCCTCTGCCCTCCGCTTCTATCATATCAATGTTTACACTTTAGTAACATTTGTGTATTCTCTGCATGTCGGCTGACCACGATTTTGATTTTGAACTTTGATTCAGATAATACCAGCACGTTTCAGATAAGCTTCAGCCATGCAGTCTTGCGCGGTCAAAATCAGAGTAGCTAGATTGATCAGAAGAAGGCGACATAAAATCAGCCTGCACAATCTATTGTCTCCAAGTGTTTGGCTTAGGTTGTACCTTGCTGCATACTCACGTCATCAGATACAACTCAAAGAGGAATGCTGGTGAGTGCAATGATACAAAGCTGGCACAGTGGATATCGGAGTGACTGTATGTTTGTAGCAGCAGGTTGGTGTCTTTGGCGGTTTGAGGTCCATATATACTGCTTTGGACAAACACCTTCAGTAATATCCAGATTTGGGCGGCCGCCTTGAGTAGCTGTTTAAACCAGGAGTATATATTAAGTTGCACTTTATAAGCACAGTTGACGACTTATGAACTTGACTTGAACAGTTACTTCCTATATTTTGCTTTAACTATTAAGAAACATTGCTAGACAATGAGCGTAAACCCACGAAACCACTGGTCCTTCACGCTTAATGCAACATGTCGTAAAACCTTGTTAGGCTTGGGTTAACCATTGCTTGGGTTCAAGATTATACTAATCTCTTATGCTCGCTTTTGGACTGGACGTTTCGCTCGTTGACTTCATGCACGCAGGCCGCAGATGACAGGCGCCGCTATCAAGATGCAGACTGACCGTTGAGTGACCAGTCCATGTTGCAAGCAAAGGGTAGGCTGTGTGCAAACTGACCACTTGACCATAATAAAGCCAAACCACTCGACCGCCTAATATGGACAAACCATATCTCCACTTTGCAACATCCGATTAAAGGTTGAAAGGACGCACAGGTGTATTACCATACAGCGTAGCAGGGTATGATGAGACCTGATCTCTGAATTCAATCTCACTAGACTGTGATGGGGCATGATCTCTGTATTAAATACCAGACTGTGATGGAGTCTAGTAAACATTTTCTTCAACCTTTCAGTCTACATGGTCATCGGCAGTCTGACTCTTAGTTCAAATCCTATCAGAGATAAACGAAAACAGAAAAGCATTAGTTTACACTTTCATAAAGAACCTTGTGATGCGCCCCTGCAGTGTGAAATTTGAATGTCTGGTATCACTAGACCACGAAATCGAGATAAGTAAATAATCAAATGACACTTAGACAAAACAGGTGAAGAAGATACAACATGCCGATTGTGGGTACTGCTATTGTATATTATAAGCGACACACTAACTTTTTACTGTATTTTTGTCAATAAAGATTTGTTGACTTTCTGCCAATAACAATAATAATATGCTTTGGTCACTTCAAAGAACGTACTCTTTCCAAAGAGTGTATAAACCGAGGTCTAGTCTGTACACGCACGCTTCTTCTTCTTTAGTAGATTAACATCCCCGGACACTTTCGCGTCTAGAGGACTGTGTAGTGAAGAGGTCGTAGAAGAGCTGGCCGGATATAGGGTAAAAATGAAGAAGCGAGGTCGTAGAAGAAGTGAAGATGACGATGGCAACAAGATGGGTAGCGCACAAGGCAGCTTCGTAGTAAAGAAAAGTTCTGTAGAAGCGGAGCGCTCGAGGCGATAGCTAAGATGAAGAGTGCAGACGCGCAGACAGGAGGGAGGTCGCTTGTAGACGGGTGGCGATGTGCTCAAGGGTCCAGCAGCTATGCCGTGAGAAGAAGACATGTTTTTTGTGGAATAAATATTTCTTTACTTGACTTGACTTGAAGAAGGGTGGACGATCTCTGAAGAGAGCTGGCGGCGTAAACGCCTGTTGTCCGGAGGCGCCACTCTCCACAACTCGGGTCAGGAAGCCCAATCGTAGAAAAAAGATGTAGGGCAGCCTGGGAGAGGAACGACGACAGCGAGACATCGAGGCGCCAATCGTAACCCCGCCGCCGCCGCCGCCCAGTCGAAGGAGCCCAACAGGTAAGAAAATGAAGTTTGAAGGATGAGGTGGAGTGTCGGTTCGCCATCTCCCACAGGGTGCAACCGTGAACAATCTCGACCGCAATAGAAGTTCCCCCATTTGGTAAGATACAGTGGACTTGTGCGCTACCCATCTTGTTGCCTGTGTTCTTCTGTATTTTATGAGTGTGTTGGCGGAAGGTGGTTGTTCTGGACCTGTTCCAGTTTAACTCCCCTTCTTTGTTTTATGAGTGTGTTGGGGGTGGGGGCTGTTCTGGACCAGTTCAAATTAAACTCCCTTTCGGTTTTTTATGAGTGTGAGTGGGGAGGGGGAGAGCGGGGAGGGGAGAGGGGGGGCTGTTCTGGTCCTATTCCAGTTTAACTCCGCTAGTGAAGGGCATAGTAGTTAATAGTTAAGTTGGGGTTTAACTCCCTGTAGGTTAATAGTTTTGTTGAAGGGGGCTGTTCTGGAGCTGTGCCACGAACCAGCTTAACTCCCATTCTGTGTTTTATGAGCGTGTGTGTAGGGGGTGGGGGGGAGTGCTGTTTCAGTTTAACCCCCCTTTTGTGTCCTTCTGCATTTTATGAGTGTGTTGGGGAGGGGGGCGGTTCTGGATCTGTTCCATTTAAATTCCCCTTCGGTTTTATTATGAGTGTGTTGGGGGGAGGGGTGGCTGCTCTGGACCAGTCCCAGTTTAACTCCCCTGGTGAAGGGCGCATGGGTTAAGTTGGGGTTTAGATTGATAGATTTGTTTAAGGGGGCTGTTCTGTACCTGTACTAGTCTAACTCGCCTTTTTTGTTTTGTGTCTTGTAGGGGAGGAGCTATTCTAGGCCTGTCTCAGTTTAACTTCCCCTTTGTGTATTTAGTGTGAAGCTTTAAGTGTGTTTGGAGGATGACCTGGACCTATCCCAGTGTAATTCTCCTGTAGTGGGTTAATATGTGTTTTAAAAAAAATGGAGGGAGTGGGTCGTCATGGACCTTCCAAGTTTAACTCCGTTTATGTTTTATAAATGTTCTTTGGGGATTGTTCTTGACCTGTCACAGTTTAACTCCCCGGCTGTAGAAGTTAAAATTTTATCTCCGTAGTGGCTGTCCTTGACCTGCTCCAGTTAAATTCCCCTTTAGTGTTTCATAGATATGTTTAGGGGCTGTTCTGGACATGTCTTGTATTGATTCTCCTTTTGATAACCTATAACTATTGCTAACCAGATGGGGAGCTAGTCTGGACCTGATCCAATCTGACCCCCACCTGTTCCAGCGTGACTCCCCATGAGTTGTTTTGGTATAATTAAAATTGTCCCAGAATAGCTCCCGTAGAGTGCATCAGGGACTGTGTCAGATTTACAAAGGGGCTTTTTTTGGCGTTTTGGCACTGGCCCAGCTTAACTCGTTGTAGTTTTTCTGGTACAAAATCTTTCAGTGCCAAAGTAACTCCCTGAGAGCTGTTCTGGTACACATAGACAGTCAGTCCAGCTCATAAACCGTGATCGTCCCTATGTAATCTTCACCCCCCTATTAACTCCCGCTAGTTGATTTGGAATAGAAAGGGGGTCATTCTGGGTAATGACCTTAATAACTACCGTAGAGTTAATCTGGGTCTGGACTGAAACAACTCCCAGGAGTAAAACTGGTCATTTGTAGACTGTTTCAGCACGTTACACTAGCAACAAATTCACCTAGCAAGTACTTTCGGTCCCATCCCCCTCAAGGATAAACCTCAGTTGTCTGGACGTCAGACGATGCGCTCAAAGGCTGCTAGTGGGCGCCTCTGGCGTCTTGCTTGAGATCATGTTTCAGCCAGCGCCTTACATAGCTATTGAGATCCTGTATCAGCCAGCGCCTTACATAGCTATTGAGATCATGTATCAGCCAGCGCCTTACGTAGCTCTTGAGATCATGTATCAGCCAGCGCCTTACATAGCTATTGAGATCCTGTATCAGCCAGCGCCTTACATAGCTCTTGAGATCATGTATCAGCCAGCGCCTTACATAGCTCTTGAGATCATGTATCAGCCAGCACCTTACATAGCTATTGAGATCATGTATCAGCCAGCGCCTTACATAGCTATTGCGATCATGTATCAGCCAGCGCCTTACATAGCTATTGAGATCATGTATCAGCCAGCGCCTTACATAGCTCTTGAGATCATGTATCAGCCAGCGCCTTACATAGCTATTGAGATCATGTATCAGCCAGCGCCTTACATAGCTATTGAGATCATGTATCAGCCAGCGCCTTACATAGCTATTGAGATCATGTATCAGCCAGCGCCTTACGTAGCTCTTGAGATCATGTATCAGCCAGCGCCTTACGTAGCTCTTGAGATCATGTATCAGCCAGCGCCTTACGTAGCTCTTGAGATCATGTATCAGCCAGCGCCTTACATAGCTATTGAGATCATGTATCAGCCAGCGCCTTACATAGCTCTTGAGATCATGTATCAGCCAGCGCCTTACATAGCTATTGAGATCATGTATCAGCCAGCACCTTACATAGCTATTGAGATCATGTATCAGCCAGCGCCTTACATAGCTATTGAGATCCTGTATCAGCCAGCGCCTTACCTATTGAGCTGGACAAGCGCTGTCTAAGAACGATGAAAGAAATAAATAAAACTGCCATTTTAATGCCCGCCGTAGATTGTGTGCTAAGTGCCTGTTTAATGTCAGCTCTAGAGCCTTTTAACTGCTTGGTCAATGCAGCTCTTGGATTGTTACCTATGGTCGGCCATTTGAGCCACCTTTCTTTGATTTTTATCGCGGGTCCGCAGGAGCAGACGCTAGATAACAGTCTAAAGTGACCATTTGTTTGATCAATGATCTGTCGTCTCGTACATGCATAGCCGCTAAAAGCTTGAGATCATGTATGATGTAAGTCGATCTTGAAACTCAGGTACTGCGATGCATAGACGCACACAAACACAAATCTGAGACTAAACCTGGGACCCACACACGCACACACACACAAAAGCACTCGATTGTAGCGACGTTTTTAAGCCGGGCATTGAACTGGCATTGTCTGGTACAATATGTTTAAGATCCACGGATAGATTCAACAACTCTTTATTACCCCATCAAAAGAAGATTTATACAGGAAGGGGAAATTTTCTACTAAGCCCAGTATAAATATGCAGCATTTTTTTTTTTTTTTTTTGTAAACTTATCTGGAAACATTTTAAAATAGTCGGGAATCAGAACGAGCCAAAGTAACTGTCGGTCGGTCGGTCTGTCTGTCGTTGTGTTGGAAGCCATAAATTAAGAACTATTGTATCGGCCAGCGCCTTGAGCAGCTCTTGAACTGGAAAAGGGCTATATAAGAACAATAAAATAATAAATAAATAAATAAATAAATAAATAAATAAACACTCGTTGCAGTCTAGGAGAGATTAAGCGAAAAAATCAACAATTGAAATTTTGCCTATTCGCTGACAGACTCGGATAAATTTTTACGCAGCAGGTTTTTAAAGAAAAAGCGGGCAATTTCCTGTCGACAGATCCTTAGTGAGTTTGATAGCGCGTGTATCTCGCATTTCGTTTAATAGTTTAGCAAAACATGGCCTCAATTGATGACTAACGAAAATCGCCATGTCACGATTATTGAAGTGTGCACAAGCTTGTGTGACCTTAGGACGAAATATATATCCGACCTTAGGCCGAAATGTGGATTCGACCTTAGGCCAGCTGAGCTCTTTTGACCTTAGGACGAAATGTATCCTCCGACATTTGTTTTCCCGACGGTCCGATCTTTGCATCATTCGACCTTTGGAGGAAATGTACATTCGATCTTTTTTCTGTGACCCACACCAAGTTATCGGAAACATACAAAGGAGTTCTCAGATCGTCTTCGTGTACCAGGAGACCTTGATACACAAGGAGTTATGTCCCCTTTGAGCGTCATCTCCGATTGTAATACTATTCATTTCCCGAGGCTCAGAGTGTTTTCAGTGTTGGATTGAAGTCGGCATCACGCATCACGCAGCAGTTACTCCATTCGTGTGTGGTCCTGCTGTTAAATATGATAGCGGCGACATTAGTGCGTCGCTTTTATTGGGGTCTCCTCCTTCACATCGTCTGCTTCTTCTTCTTAAATGTTATCGTCGTGGGCATCATCATCATCATCATCATCATCATCATCATCATCATCATCATCATCATCATCATCATCATCATCATCATCATCATCATCATCATCATCATTCTTGAAAACTCTCCCAAAACTCCTCATTTTATTATTATTAATATAATAATTATTATTATTATTCGGTATTTGTATAACGCACATATTTTGCCGTTATTGGCGACTTAAGGCGCTGGCCGATACAGGATCTAACTCAAGACACGTATTGGGTCTGTTGGGTTAGATTGGGGATATTGGACGCTTTCTGCAAAATGATTATTAGGGCGTCCTTTGGTATTATTATTTAGCAATTTATGCATTTTATATGTATGTGTTTTGTTAATATTTTATAATGATGGTTATGTTGTATTTTGTTTTTGTAAACGTGGATTGGATAAATTAGAGTATAGCCTCAGCGTCCTCTGCATGGATGCCTTTATTGTAAAGTGACCGGCTGGTGGAGCGCCTTAGCGTTACTATTAGGGTTGTTTCAGCAGATCTTTTATACAGATCAGGGGTGAGTCTTCTTTCAACGACGTTGTGGTCCTGATTCGGCTCTTTGCAGTCTGCTGGACCCTATAAGCAATGACTAACTAACCACCACCACCACCACCACCACCACTCCCATCACCAACATCACTGCCTACACTCATTTATCTTGTGTTACTTTTGTTCTATTATTTATTATTTTTAGCCCATTCATGTTAACTACCCTTTTGCATTTCAGCCTAGCTCTGTGCCTTAAAGCGTCCTCGCTACCTGGATGGCAAAGCGGCTCGGCATAGACACGAAAGTACATACGGGAGGTACCAGGCCATCCTAATAAGCCACCCGGGGTGAAGAGACGTGCGGGGCTTCAAAGGAGAATCCTGGAACATCCTCAGGCCCCTTGGATTAGCACGTACGGCTATCACTGTTACACACATTCACACATTCACACGTTCACAGTTCATTCCTAAGCTCCCAGTTTCATCCACCGATGAGAGAGTTTTAGAGAGTCAGCTCAGCGTATAAGTCGTCTAGTCAAGTCAAGCCAAGTCAACAAATCTTCATTCCAAATCCTATCATATCCTCTCCCGTAACTCAAAGGTCGTTGGGGCGCTACAGATGATCGTTTAACCAGCGTACTCCATCTTTCTCTGTTCTTAGCAACTCTCATGGCTTCGTTCAGTGTCAAACCAGTCCATTCTCGAATGTTGTCCTCCTACATCTTTTTCTGTCTCCATCTTCTTCTTCCTCCTTGCACCGTGCCTTGCAAATGGTTTTTGCAAGGCCTGATGCCCTGTTGACGTGGCCATACTATCGGAGTTTCAGGGGGGGAGAAGAAGAAGAAGAAGAAGAAGAAGAAGAAGAAGAAGAGAAACGGAAATAGTCCAAATACAACAGGAAAATTGTTGTTGCCAAAGGTACAGAGAGGTTTCTTAAGAAGAAAGAAAGAAAACAATGTAATTACAAAGATGACAGTTAAGCTCCAAGACAGTTAAGCTCCAAGATAGGAAAACATGCACCAAATGCAAACTAATACTAAAATTAAAATTTAATTAATGTATTTTTCTAAAGACACACACATTTATATATATATATATACACACACACACACACCCACACACACACACACACACACACACACACACACACACACACACATACTGTTCCATGCATTCAGGGTTCCCACGCGGAACATATTTGTAGTCCTGTTTCAAGCATTATACGCCATAGAGCTAATAACGATCGGTTTAACTCGCTCAGACTGTAGCCAAGCGCTCACACCTTACCCCACTCTCTCTCTCTCTCACACACACTCTCTCTCACACACACTCTCTCTCTCTCTCTCTCTCTCTGACTTCGTTTGCTGACGTTTGTATGTAGATTATAGTCACACGACACTTTCGCATATATGTGACTACTGGACCGATTTATACTGACACCAGCGGGCCAGTTGTTGGTAAAGGGGAAAATAATATGATCACACGTTGACCAATCCGGGATTCGAACCAGCGACCTTTCGGTTACTAGCAAGACGCTCTTACCAACTGAGCTACCCGGCCCCACGTTTGCTGACCTGTTCCCGATTTACTTTGTAGTTCCCGAGCGTAAGCTGGGGGAACTTTGTTTTTGCATATTTCCAAATGTCTTTACTACAATCGGACAAACAACCCACTCCATATTTATATTTTTGAATAGTTCTAAAAAGAAAACAATCAGGATAAAATTACTTTTATCTCCAGGAGTAAAATGTCAGAACTTGAATTTAAGTTTTCTTAACTATAGCAATATTTACTGCAATCAAATCCCCTTCCTCCCCCTCTCCCCCTTTTTACCTGTACAGTACTTCCAAAATTGCTTTATTCTCTACACAGCAGCTTCATTTCAGAATTGTAAGTTCAGTTTCGTTACCTGTTATCACTGTTTGCGCGAGCCTTACTGAGTAAACTCATTTTCAACCAAACTGTTGCAAGTTAAAGAAAGCTCTTGTTTAACGCAGGATTCAGTGCAAAACAACCATCCTTAAGCGATGTTCTTTTTGAGGTTCGACTGAAGGGTCCTCCAAAGCCTCAAGCGGCAATTTAAGGGATTTTCAAAGAAGCACGCTTTAATAAGGGGTACAATGGTTCAAAGGCTACGATGCTCTTTGTTGAGGATTTGAAGAAAGTTAAACTGTGGCTGTATTAACCGACTGACTCATTTTGTCAATGTTTGACAATGCCTTAATAACTTTTGAAGCGAAAGCAAATTTAGGCGTTGGCAGTGGTATTGCATTTTTTCTGCTGCTTGAGAAATTGTAGGTTGAGGAGGTTGTGAGTTTTGTATATCTTATTCCTGTCAATGAATCTGGTCAAATAATTCATTCATTTATTCTGCTTATTTCTGAAGTGATGTGGTGTCCAATAGTAAGACAATAATTAAAGAACGAGAGAGAGAGAGAGTGAGAGAGAGAGAGAGAGACAGAGACAGAGACAGAGACAGAGACAGAGACAGAGAGAGAATTACAACACGATCTAAATCAGTATCAAGAGCACCAGGATTACGAGGATGATAATAACGATGACGACAGCAACCACGATGAGCCCGACTGGTCAGCCACGGTCCCATACGACACCAGTAAGATGAACCCGGTCTGGGACTCGACAGTGGTCACGTGAAAAATGGCCGTAATGAACTGTGACACGAGGGTCAGTGAAAACTAATTTTAACCATAGTATTTCGACTACGGGTCCAAACTCTTGGATGAGGCAACGTTGAATTGCGGCGATCATACATTGTAATTGCTGGAGTCCCACCCCCGTGGCTCAGTGGTAGAGCGCTCGCCTGGCACACCGGTGAACCCAGGTTCGAATTCCGAGATGCGCAAGAAAACAGTGGCCATTTTCACTGTTCATAGCAGTATGATGACTCAGTGTGGAGTTAGGTCCCTACCCCCTTTTTCCTGGAATGGTTATCCCGTCTGCCATATCTGCCACTGAGGAGTGTGAACGTTAAACGTCTATGTTCACTCATTCATCTAACTCAGTGATGTCAAACTCAATCGTTCAGAAGGCCAAAACTCAAATCTCACGTAAGGTTGCGGGCCCGAGCAGGATAAACATTCAATAAGCGACATTCAATAATAATAACTGAACGTTGCTAGGTTACCGTACCGACGAAAATCCACTCCTATCCTGCCCTATCCCGTAACTCGGAGGTCGTAGGGGCACCACAGATGATCGTTTAACCAACATACTCCATCTTTCGCTGTCCTCAGCAACACTGATTGTTTCGCTCAGTGTCTAACCAGTCCATTTTCGAATGTTGTCTTCCCACCTCTTTTTCGGTCTCCCTCTTCTTCTACCTCCTTGCACTGTGCCTTGCAGGACGGTCTTTGCAAAACCTGATGATCTGGTGACGTGACCATACCATCGGAGTTTCTGTTTTTTCACCACTGTGAGCAGGTCATTGTATTGTCCAATGGCTTGTGTGATGGTCTGTTGGACTTCGTCGTTGGTGATGTGCTGGGTATAGGAAATGCCCAGAAGTCTTCTGTAGCACCTCATCTCCATGCTTTGTATTCTTCGTTGTAGATCTGCTGTGAGGGTTCATGTTTCGCAAGCATATAGGAAGGTGGAGATGACAAGGGAGCGCAGCAGTCTTACCTTGGATCCAAATTGGCTTCAACCTCGCCAGGGCAGCAGTTGTTTGTGCGATCCTGGAGAGGACTTCCTGTCGGGACCCATTGTCTGATACAATGGCTCCTACATACTTGAAGCTATGCACTTTGTTGAGAGATTGGCTTTGGACTTTGATGTCCGTGTTGATGCCATTGGTGTTGTTGGTCATCATTTTTGTCTTCTTTGCATTTATTTCCATTCCATAGGCTCTGGAGGTGGTGTCAAGCCTCTGTACCAGATGTTCAAGTTCTTGTCCCTCTCCAGCCAATCCAATTGACATTGAAAATCCACTCACTACACAGTTTTTTTTATTTTTGCTTATTCCGATCGAAGCGAGAACGCTCTGAGGTAGCCCATCGTTCGGCAAAGCTGCTCATTAGAGAACTTCAGTTGCACTTTAAATCGCAGGACCAATAAAAAATACGTATGCCTAAACTTTTCTTTTGGGCCGGATATAATTGTACGCCGATCAAGACCTCTCGGGCCTGATATAATTGCACGCCTGGTCTGATGTGGCCCACGTGCCTTGAGTTTGACATAATTATGTGATGTAACTGCTGGGTGAACTGGGGTATGTTGTGCGATGTTTCATTCTGTGTTGTGTGGTGGCTGCCTTCCAAGTATTGTCACCCATCCAACTGTTAACCGACCTCGACGTTACTTTTAACAAAACATTGCTTGCGTATGCTTCCTAAGCCACTACGCTACTGCATCACACGTGACGGAAAGAAGCAGGTCTGGTATAAATGCGTTTTGATTCTAAAACAAGGTTTTTGCAACAATTTGTCCCACTCTTCAGGAAACATTCCCTTATAATTTAGGGGGATAATAAATATATCTTGAATGAGTTAAGATTAAAAAATGCTCCCATGTGGATTTGAAATTACGGCTAAAAATATAGGCTCCCAGATTTAATTGGTCGATATAATGTACGCCATTGAAATAATCCTTTAAAAGGCTCGTCACTCGTCATTTGTCAGAAGCACATTTAACAATGCTTCTACGTCAAAGACAGCTGATTGTTCCTTAGTCAAAAATTGTTACAAGGATGCCTGTGATTGGCTGAATATTTAGATATTATATAACACATGCCTCACACGCTTGCTAAACAATGCAAATAATGAACAATATTCACTACATGATAGACAGTTATGAGTCTGAGTGGACTCTGTCCGTAATTAATAACCCTTGAAGCATTTTAACAAAATTGTTTTCTACTTCTTTTGATATTTTGATGTAGGACATTGTGACGAACCTTTCCCTTCTCTTTGTTGGCCCATGTGGTCGCCAAGCAGTCGTCACAGTGCCTTGCTGACCTTGTTTGTGCCTTGTTTAGTATTCAGATTTCCGCGCGGCGGTTGGTGGTCAGTGTGAATGGACAATGTCCACCGTTGTCCGCGATGTGTCTACCATAAACAAAGATGAATGACTGCACTATAGAGTAGGCGAGCGAGTACGGTCTACTCGGTTCCATGACGTGTGGCGTCGCGAGGATGATGAACAGTGCTACACACAGATCCTTCTCCACTCTGTTCTGTCGGTAGACTGGTCGGCGTGTACTGTTTGTTGTCCGGCTACTACTAACCCTGATAATGTTCCTATGAGGTTTGGACAAAAGCTGAGATACGACAGACCGATATGTTTGATCGTTCGATTTCCGACTAAATGAAATATTCAGTGATCAGCTAGATAAGATGTTTAAAAGGCACAAAATCAAAAGGGAAATAGTCACTGTCTAATTCTTTTGCTTTTCCAAAAATAAATAAGGAACCCGACTTTTTTCCAATCGAAATAAATTAAAACAAGCGTGTGTCTTTTGCAGATTACATCTTGGAGAAATTGGGGTAACCCATCTGAAGTGTTTGAAATACCCGTTTTCAGCGGAGGGAAATCCTTTATCCAAAGCCTTTGCCTAATTATTAAAAGAGGATCGTGGCACGTGTCAAGCGAAGAAATGACGTGAAACTGGTATCGTATTTCCTGTTTGTATACCGTTTTTTGAGTCAGTTGCTCTTAGTTTCCATCGTTTTTCATTTCTTGGGTGAAAAGCTTGCCCCATGGACGTTCAGGATCTCCCAGTTGCTTTGGCGCTAGATGGCGCACTTCAGACAGCAAGTTGGCGCCGTGGGCGGCTTGAGTTAGATCCAGTTTTCGGCCTTTGAAGTAGAAGGAATACGATGGCCCATCTATAGGTCATGCTATAATGAAGTTTGGTGCACGACGGACCGACGGACGACATGTGGCTCACTCTGATTCCTGACCAGTTCAAAGCTATGGTGTACAGAAAATGAGGGACTCAAAGGAGCATGCTTGAGGACGAAAAGACGAAGACGGAAAAGGAGAGAGTAGGAGGGTCTAGTTTTTCCAACTCGGATTTTCAGAACCTTTTTTTTTCTTCTTTTTTTCAAAACTAGAAGCGATACTACCCTTCCACCTCAAAAGTAAACATAGTTATTAATTTTAGTATTCATGCGTCCACGATGTGCCAACAAAACAAATCAAAAATAAATCAAATAAGAACCAAAAGTTAATTGTGTCACCTAAGCATTGCTCGCATTATCTCTTTATTAATGATATTACGCCGCCTGGGTGCGCAAAACGGAGTCCGAGAGCCGCTGCGTGTGCTCAATTTAAAATTGTGGCTGTCAATATAAGTTCCGTAGCTTCAGCTTCGTGTGCTGATGCGATCACTACTATACTAAGTTGACTAATAAGAAGATCCTGACAGAAGCGATCACTACTATACTATACTAAGTTGACTAATAAGAAGATCCTGACAGAAGCGATCACTACTACACTATACTAAGTAGACTAATAAGAAGATCCTGACAGAAGCGATCACTAATCCACTATACTAAGTTGACTACTAAGAAGATCCTGACAGAAGCGATCACTACTACACTATACTAAGTTGACTAATAAGAAGATCCTGACAGAAGCGATCACTACTACACTATACTAAGTTGACTAATAAGAAGATCCTGACAGAAGCTATCACTACTACACTATACTAAGTAGACTAATAAGAAGATCCTGACAGAAGCGATCACTACTACACTATACTAAGTAGACTAATAAGAAGATCCTGACAGAAGCGATCACTACTACACTATACTAAGTAGACTAATAAGAAGATCCTGACAGAAGCGATCACTACTACACTATACTAAGTAGACTAATAAGAAGATCCTGACAGAAGCTATCACTACTACACTGTATTAAGTTGACAAATAAGAAGATCCTGACAGAAGCTATCATTACTACACTAAACTAAGTTGACAAATAAGAAGGTTTTGACTTAAGCTATCACTACTACACTATACTATGTTAACTAATAAGAAAATCATGACAGAAGCGATCACTGCTATACTATACTAAGTTGAATAATAAGAAGATCCTGACAGAAGCGATCAGTACTACACTATACTAGGTTGACTAATGAGAAGATCCTGACAGAAGCGATCGGTACTACACTATACTAAGTAGACTAATTAGAAGATCGTGACAGAAGCCCTCCTCACCCACCCACATATATTTATATCCAATCGTTCTCATAGAGCGCTTTTTCAGCTCAAGAGCTGCTCAAGGCGCTGGCCGACACAGGATCTAACCCAAGCCACTCTAAGCACCCTCTGGTAAATAACATTCGTCTCGACTTGAGGTTATCTTCTCAGCTCAAGCGTGGCAACTGCAAGGGCATACTGTGCTTGCTGTGCTGTGGTTCTGCAGCTGACATTCCACCGTCTAGGACTTGAGCGCCAACAGCTTTAAATTCCGTTATATAGAATTGCAAGCGCACGCAGACTAAAACTTTGGTTCATACTTTTATCGGAAGGAGTGCATTACGAATTTGGTTAATTATGTGTTTATTGGTAAGCTTATATTAATATTTTATATAGATGCATTTATGACTTTTAGTCTTTTATTTTATAATTTCTTATTAGAAATTCTTCAGAAATTCCAGTTAACTATGGAATTCCCTTTGTAAAATACCTAATTTCACCACTTTCAGCTAAATAATTTTATTTATAAGCACATTTTCTATATAATCATGTGTTTACTAACCAAGTAAGATTTCTCTAAAATAATATTTTTTCTCCATAAATAACTTATTATTCACTTAAACCATATTAAATAAATTATGATATAGTAAAAAAAAAAGTATTGCTAAATAATGAATTATAGATATATATTATGCATTATTTGACAGATTGTGTGAAATAATGTTTTATTTATAAATGTTTGTAAATAATGATATTTAGCAGATGGTGTGAAATAATGTATTATTTATAATTTTTTTGTAAATAGTGATTTGTTTACCTATACATGTACAATGCATTATTTAGCAGAATTTGTTACATAATGTATATTTAGAAGATGTTGTTAAAGAATGCATTATTTACGTAAAAAAGTCAGTTTTTAGGGAGTGACATTTTTATTATTTAGGGGATTTGCAGATACAAGTCGTGTTACTGTGAGGTTGTGTGTTATAAATAAAGAAAATTGGAAAATCGGATTTTACGCTGTTTTGCGATTTACAATGAGGCAACTGCTTTATTTCACTCTATAAATGTGAGTCATCGTTAGCTATTTGACATCTATATAGGCTTATATTTGCCGTAGACACCCTTTACGTCTTGTGAACTTATGAACGAAACTTCAGATACAATTGGTATAATTTTGTCTTCCACATACTGTTGTATTTTCATTACTTTTATGTGCTTGGTGTAATTGTGTCTTCCACATACTGTTATATTTACAGTACTTGTGGTTAATATTACCACAGCAGCTGAGCATTGAAAATAAGTGGGCAGACTAAATTCTATTACACTTGACTGAACGTCGATATTTTATTATCACTGTTGTGACGATTTAATTTGCATTGCAGTGTGACAGTCTTTACGAGAATTAATAATTTTCCTGCCTGCGGTTGTTCCTCCTGCCCCACCTCTACTCCACTCACTTTAAAATATTTATCACACTTAAATAACCATTGATTCTCTTTAGTATTATCTTTGCTCGCTCTCGTCATCTATTAATTCATCATGAGCACACTTTCTTCCCGTGCATCACATTCAAACAACATACGAATAGGACACATAAACATAAACCATATATTTAATAAAATACATGATATAAATCTACTTCTTACTAGCTCACCAAGCATTCATATTCTTGGTATCAGTGAAACTAGACTCAAAGATGTACATTCTGACAATTTATTATCAATTGCAAATTATTCCATGTTCAGAAAAGACTCAAAACTAAGTGGTGAAACAGGCATGGCAATTTATATACATAATAGTCTTACACCGTATATAGTTAGACGTCATGATCTTGAATTATTAAACATCGAATGCATGTGGATTGAATGTAAACCAACTCCAGCTCATCCTTTAATAATTGGTTTTATTTACAGAAATCCTAAGTCACCAACAGAGTGGTATGATGAGTTCATTACAATGATGGATAAAGTTACTACCAAAAATACCAATGTGCTCTTACTTGGCGATTTTAATATTAATCTCTTAAAACATCAACCATTTTGGGATTCAACCTGTTCTCTCTTTGGTCTTTCCCAGCTAATAACTACGCCAACAAGAGTTACAGCACGCACCTCTACACTCATAGACCACATTTACACAAACGCTGAGCAAAACATTGTAAACGCTGAACTGAACTCTGCATGCATAAGTGATCATAGTGTTATTAGTTGTACATGGTTATGCAAATTACCTACAGAAGGTACGTACGGACATAAAAAAATGATATATCGGTCTTTTAAAAATTTCAACACAGATAATTTTCTTCATGATTTAAGTTTCGTCAGCTTTGACGATCTATATAGGCAAAATGATCCTAATATAGCATTGAAGGTTTGGTATGAAAAATTTCTGTTTGTTGTTAACCTTCATGCGCCCCTTCGGAAAAAAAGAGTTCGGCAACGTTCTGTTCCAAAGTGGATCACTTCAGACATAATGGCGGCAATGAAACTAAGAGATTATTTAAAAAAAAATAAACAGTTTAATGACTTCAAAAAACAAAGAAATAAAGTTCTAACAATGGTAAGAGCTGCAAAAAAATCATACTTTGAAAAAATTATTCGCAATGATTCTAACATAGCTTCTATTTGGAAAGTTATGAATGAAATTACTAACAAGAATAAAAGGCCGACGGTCAATAATGCACACTGTTCTGCAGATGATTTTAACAATCACTTCTTGTCTGTAGCTACGTCACTTCTACAGGACTCAGTTTCAGTAAATTGTGATTATTCGGTGCCATCTAATTTAACATTGTTTTGTAATGAAAGAATTGGTACAGAAGAATCATTCATTCTTCCACTTATGACACTTCAAGATGTAATACAATATGTCACTGATCTACCTAATAAAAAATCTTCGGGTACAGATAACATTAACTCATTTTTGTTAAAACTTGCTCTTCCTTACATCGCGTTACCCTTAACCTACATCTACAATTTAAGCATAGTAAAGGAAACATTCCCTGATGAATTAAAATGTGCAAAAATTATTCCTCTCCCCAAAACACAAGATCACACAAACCCAAACAATTTTCGACCTATATCATTATTAAATGTCTTATCTAAGCCCATTGAAAGACACTTACACAAACACATATTTGCTTTTCTTGAAAATCATCTTCTCCTTCATAGGTATCAGTCAGGTTTTCGCACCCATCATTCTTGCCAAACTGCTCTGATCAGGCTATGTGACAAGTGGCTCAATGCAATGAATTATGGTAATATTACAGGAGCCATATTCATGGACCTAAAAAAAGCTTTTGATCTAGTCAATCATTCCATTCTCTTGCAAAAACTTTCTACCTACCTCAAAAATCCCAATGTCGTCAATCTTTTCCAATCATACCTATCACAAAGAATCCAACGTGTATATGTTAATGGAAGATATTCTTCTCCAGGTACCATTTCATGTGGTGTACCCCAAGGGTCAGTTTTAGGTCCTTTACTATTTTGCATTTATATAAATGATCTACCACTCCATATTACTAGCAAAGATACAAGTTGTGACCTGTTTGCCGATGATGGCTCTTTGCACTGCTCTGGTAAATCTGTAAATAAAATACAAACATCTTTACAGAAGAGTATACAAGAAATAACGGATTGGTGCAGCCATAATCGTATGATTCTTCATCCACAAAAATCTAAAAGCATGGTCCTCACATCACGGCAAAAGCGACAGCATGAACCTTTAAAATTAAATCTGAATATTAATGGTTCACAGATTGAACAAGTTTCAGAGCACAAAGTATTAGGTATAATTATTGATCAAGATTTTACATGGCACTCCCATATAAATAATATATGTAAGAAGTTATCCAAAAATCTCTTTCTTCTTGCTAAACTGAAACCTTACATTGAATCTTCTGCCAGAAAAATTTTCTTCCAAGCCCATTGTCTATCACATATCAACTATGCCTCTGTGGTATGGTCTAATGCTTCAGCAAATCAACTAAAAAGACTTAATCATCTGCATAGACGTGGGGTTAGATTAATCTCAGATAATCGAGAATTAACAACAGATGAAAAATTAACAGATCTTAAAATACTGCCTTTACAAACACAATTCAAGTATAATTTAGCCATACAGATGTTTAAAGTAAAAAATAATATAGCGCCTTCTTACTTACGTGATCAACTAATGTCATTTCCTACACAATACCATTCTGAAAACTACCGACTTCCAAAACCACGAATTGACATTTTTAAATCTAGCTTCTCTTTTAAAGGCCCCCTGTTATGGAACACTCTTCCTTTAGAACTAAAAAAATGCACATCGTTAAACAGCTTCAAGTACAAGATTTACAACATATTTCTGAATAATTTCAAAAATCATACATTCTAGCATGTATCACTTGATTTTCCTCTTTCATCCCCCTCCACCCCCCCTCTCTTCCCACTCAGTCCGTCTTTCTCTCTCTATTTATTAAATTAAATGGTTCCAGTTAAATATGTTATATTTAGTATTGTTAGTTTCATTGTTATGAAGTTCGCTTGTTTATTTCAAATCAATGTTTGTCTTTACATGAATGCGGATGAATGATTACAGTAAATGTGTGAGTGATTGAAAGAAGGACTGATTGTAAGACTAGCAAATTAATGCTAAAATCATTTTCTTCTTGTAATAAACTATTGAATCTGAATCTGAATCTGAATCTATTTTTGTTATATGTTTGCAACAATATTAATATACGATACTGCCACGGTAACGACTCCGAAAAAGAGGGATCCATATTTATTTACTCCTTCGGATGAGAGTATAAACCAAGGTCTAGTCTGTGTGTCGCATACATTCCATCATAACGGACTTTAAAGATCCTGACGCTCATGTCCTAGACGGGTGAGTGCCGGTAACAAGAACACACCCAGCATGCACTTGGTCCTTCTCTCCCATCCCTGGCTGGCCAGGATAGTGCCCAGTTGTCCGAGCTTCAGACCATGCGCCCAAAGGCAGCGGGTGGGCGTCTCAGGCGGTTTGAGTTAGATCCTGTATCGGCGAGCGCCTAGAGTCTGGTCAAGTACGGCGAGATAAGAGCGCTATACAAATCCTCAATAATAATAATAAATAAATAAATTATTTCTGTATTTGCGGGATTGCGGTCAGAGTAAATAAACATGGAAAATTCGCAATTTCACAGCGATCTTGTGAAAAAAAAAAGCAGAAGCGTTGATTCTATTTTTTTTCAACAATTCAAAACTTCTGCTACTGCCATTTTTTCTACACTTATTTCAGCGTTTTAGGGTAAATAAATAGAAAAGAATTTTTTTTCCTTCTGACGGAGATGCTGAAGACACTGAATACTCCCGCTTAAAACTGACTTTGACCTTTGGTTTGTGTTCGGGACGTTACAGAGGTTTTATCTTCGAGTTTGTGGAGTGATTTATGATTAAAAATAAATAATTAATTCAGATTTTGGATAAACAATCTTTGGAAAGACCTTGCATTTAATGATAGAAGACATTCAAAATTTAAAAAAAAAATGTTTTCCAGTGAATCTTGGAATCCCTTTAAATAATGAAAATTATAGTCGCTAAACAATGAATTGTTTACGTAAATAATGCATTGTTTAGCACCATCTTCTAAATGATACATTATTTAGCACATTCTGCTAAATAATGTGTTACATAGGTAAACAAATCATTATTTAGAAACATTTCTAAATAATACATTATTTAACACAATCTGCTAAATGATGCAACATATAGATAAATTATTTCTTATTTAGCAACAATGCCTTATTTACCTATATCATAATTTCATTTTTTGTTTTTGTTTTTTACACTTTATTGTCCATTTCTATTGGGAAATTCTGGGTCGCCTTCACTGGGGAAGGCGTAGTCGCAACCTGTGGCGCACCCAAACCTACTTAATATTAGTTGTGTTTTTGAAATTTTGCTGGGGCAGCAAACCGGGGTACCTGGAGGAAAACCCCGAGATGTTGCCGGTATCGAAAGTAAATATTATTCGGAGAAGCATAAAGCCCAGGTGTTGGATTGATCCCACATCTGTCAGGCGCCATTGGTTTGTGGCCTGTGGACAAGGCAAGTTAGTCCCGCCTTTGACCACGCGGCCACAACGCTCGATATGCTTAAGGCGCTGGATAAATCTCAAGAGATTCAAACCGCCAACTTTCTGC
>CM072524.1:15526459-15911459 GCA_036898135.1 Oncomelania hupensis | reverse complement strand
AGTTGTTGATCTTGGTTTGCACTGAATCTCAAAATTGGCTAAACTCATTTTAACAAATTCTAACTTGCCGATCGCTCAAAGTTGTTGCCTAAGGCTTCATGTTTTCATTTTTTAAGAATTAAACCGAGACTAATCGCACGAAAATTAACACTTTTTGTAATGCTGGTTTCAGCTATATGCGGGAGTGTCTGGAATACATTTCAATGGCTTGCCATCTTGTTTTGATTTACTTTGCTGTTTTACTGGTCACCAAAATCAGACACGAGTTGTACTGTTCAGTAGGAAGCCTGGCGAACTGAACTGGGTCACGAATTGACCTGAGGGAAATTAACTATGGGTTTAAACTGTCGTAGAAGAGCTAAATTTCACATCTGACAATTACATCCGGGCATAAATAAAATGGTAAATTAGCTACATTTCAATAACTTAACGGGACTAAATTTTCCCTGCTGACAATTATATCCGTGCATAGTTAGAAGCCTAAAGGGGCTAAATTTCATTTCTGACAATTAAATCCAGGCATAGCTAGATTCAGTTGCCATTGTCAATGGCGGACAATCAAACTTACGCCTGTAATATGAAATCCATCTGGGATTGGACTTGACATGTGCAAATGTTAGGAGTTTGATATTAGCTAAACCACACTTAAATGTTCCATGGAAAAGGTAGGCCTCTGCCCCCTTAAATCGTTGTTGCATTGTCTAATCAAAGATATTCCACAGGTGATAGAGGGCTTAGTTTTATATTAGCATTAAGTGCCCGCTTCATAAATCGTCATATCATGTCTGAATTGAGACGTCTTCGGTCATGGTACGCCTTTGGTGTGTGCAAACAGTATAAATCTCTCCACCTCTGTTAGGGTATCTTGTGGGTATTCCTGGGTTTCAACAGTATCGTTTACTTTGCTCATTTTTCCCGTGTTGAATCTGTTGACACTGATGGTTTTATTGGAAGAAACAGACAAGTCTTGCAAGTCCGTGTTACATGCAGAGCAAGTGAATACACAATAATAATTTATTAGTTTGTGATATCAAAGTAAAAGCGTTAATTGAATGGGTGAATGAACTAATAATGAATTGCTGGTGGAATGGACCAATAGAGGAATTAATAGGTTCTCTCTAAACTCTTAATCAATGTACAGTAATTAAATATTTGGTTGCATCGAATCTTGTAAAAATCAAGGCTGGCGAAAACACACACTTCGAATATGGTACACACTCTGAACAGCAAATCAATATATTTGTTTACAATAATAATAATAATAATAATAATAATAATAATAATAATAATAATAATAAACATTTGTACAGTGCCATTCCTCACTAGGGCTCATAGCGCTTTACAAAAGAAAAGAAAAAAAAATAAAACAAAAGGAAAGCAAAAACATGAAATATTAATATTTTGGAATGTAAAGACAAGAAATAATAATTTGCCTCAAAACCGAACTGTTAACATAAATGGCACAAATGAAATGAACAACAAGTTACATGTACACATAACGGTTCTGGGAACTGGTTCTGACTGTTATTTATTAATGTTCCTATTGAAGACTTCCCTTCAAATTGATTACACATAGTCGACCAATTTCACTGTCACCACACCCAATTTAATTTTTATTTAGCTCAAAGCCAGTTTTATTCTCACAAACTGACGAAAACATAACACAATCCAAAGACTTAGGGTACTTCGTAGTCAACTATATATACGAGTTATATATATAGATGAAAAGCAAACATTTTCTGTGTAACAGGGCTTGTAATTGTCTGAAGTTAAAATAGCGGAAATTGGGCTGGGTGCAGGCGCTGGTAGAGAGTGCAGGAGAATGCCCACTCCCTCCCCTCACCCCTACGTCGGCGATTACTAATTGTTGCATTTTAATCGTACATTTTTGATGACCAAAAAACAGAACATAGTGAAAGAAAGACTTGATTGCTTACACCCAGCTCAAAGTTGCCTGTCTTTATCGATGCATAGCTTACAGTTATTATTCCCTAAAATCAAACTACAAATTTAAATTTAAACATACACTAGTGCCCAGCTGACAGTCCCTATTCACCAATGAAGTCTAATTTTAGTTACAAAATTTTAATTCGTTCTGAAGCACAACCCAAATCTTGAAACAGTGTTTTTACTGGCAATGGTTTAGTTGGTATGTTTGAAGAATTTGGAGAAATTGGATTGTTTGTGATTGCAGTTTCTCTAAACAGGTTTTTGAGGTGCTTTACCAACACTGACTAAATGCTGATTGCTTCACAGATTGGGAAGATTGATTTATGTATTTATTTATGTAAATTATTTTATTTCATTTTATTTTATTTTATATTTACATTTCTTTTGTTTTTGGATTGCCATAATTATGGTTATTTGGATCCGACTCATTATGTGCATTCCTTCCTCTTCATCCTGGCTCTTTTCCTCCTGCCTTTCTTTATTATTCCGTTGTGGCCATCCCCATCCTTCCCTCCGCCTCCTTCTAACCCACCTCCTTCGTTCCACTAACCCAACTTTCCACTTCCTCTTCCTTCCTCTTCTTCTCCTCCACTTCTCTTGTTCTCATTTTGCTTTGTCCAATAAAACAAGCTAGTGCAAACCCAGTTCATAGAACAAGAGGTTGATGGAGTTTCCCTCTAATCCCCCGGCACTTGACTGCGCAAATATATCAAGTCACTTCATAAGCATGTGCGGTCCGTTTCAATCCAGGATCATCTAATACCTTGACCAGACAGAACAAACAACGCGAAGACAGGCCAGTTAGCGGCGTTGGTCAGTTGGCTGGACAGATCAGACCTGGTGGGCAATATACAGTCTCTGAGTGTGTCCTGTTTGGTTGTGTGTGTGTGTGTGTGTGACTGTCTGTCTGTCGGTCAGTCTGCCTGTCTGGCCTTGTTTGCATGATGGATGTGTATGCAGGGTTAGAAACTTTTTTCTTTGGAGGCCACCGGAACCCCTTGATTGAAAAATGTGAGGGCCCACAAGCAACTTTCGGGGCTCAACTTGAAAAATAATGCAAACAAAAAACAAAAGAATTATTGACAATATCTGAAAGTATACACTGTGCTATCAAAACTGATATTTCTACATTGTTGCAATATAATAACAATATAATAAATAGAAAGTACACATATTTTTTTCCACCCTTCATTGTAGTTCCTTGATCTTTTTTCCTCTTCATACTTCTTTTTTCTCTCTTTTTCTTGTTCTTTCCTTGCGTCGACGTTTTCTTCTGGCGTCTTTCGCTTCCCAGAAATTGGAAAATACGCCATCGCCGATTGTTTTAGCAACTGTATGGCGACGATATGTAGCCATAGTCACTTTCGTACTTGCAAAGATGGACATTTTGCGCTTATGTTGTGCCATAGCCTTTTGTTTATTATATTAAAAAGATATTGAAGTGTATATTAAACTTTTGAGTGCAAAATTAAAGGGTTTTCGCTTCTTTTCTCTGTTTTTTTTTTCTGTCCAAATTTAGGGCACCGGTGTGGGTTGCTTCCCTTGGCCCAAATACGAAACTGCCGAGTAGAGCTAGCTGTAGCAGACGAATTATTTTGCGGGCCAAGCGGGTCCTTCGTTTTTCAACTTTCCGAGCCCGAAATCAACTTTGCGGGTTTTTGGCCCAGGGCCCCCGCTAATATCGAGCCCTGCATAGTATGTATGGGAGAAGAGAGGTGGGATCAGCTTTGAATGAAGGAAGGAAGAAGACGAGGATGATTAATATGTGTTTGAAGAAAATCGATTAGTGGTGGTGTCAATAAGAGAGACTTCGGAACTTTAATGCTTACCGCAAGAGTAATCATTGCAAAAAACAAAATGAAACAACAAAGCATTTTACACATTTTAACCAGAAGAGAACGAGTGAACTGTGAATTTCCATGGAAATAAAATTAATGATCAAATCAGACACTAGGTTATTAAGGCGGTAACGCGAAGAGAATGTGGTCTAAAATCACAAATGTGAACCATTTTGCCATGCCAAATCTTACTAAACATTTTTAGCGCAAGATTAGCGAGAGGAGCAATTGCAAAACCATGCATATGTAGTTCAGCTGCAAGAATGGTCATGACTATAGGTTTTATGCCTATTCTTATACTGCCGGAAGTGAAACACACAATCCAACTATGCAGAGAACTTCGAGATCTCAAAGCGAGAGCTGTGGGGGACTTCCCAAACCTCTTAGAGAGAGAGAGAGAGAGAGAGAGAGAGAGAGAGAGAGGGAGGGAGGGCATGCTGTGAAAGCTTGGAGAAACGCTGCTATACAAGTGTTCAACGTCAGTATCAAAGATAAAACTGTTTTGTTCCGTACAATACATTTTGTGCAAACTTTTTATTTTCTCCTAATAATGTACAACGAGTATCTGTCCGGTTGAGACGATTTTAAGATTTGCAAAAGCATTTGACATTGGTAATTCTAGACAAAAGTTCTCTTTGTGATGTCATCATATAACACTTACTGCTGGTACTGGTTTTAACACCTATTGTAATAAGAGACTGCTTATAGCAATTGTGACTATAAACTCGGGCAAGGTGACCTTGCGTGTCCTGTATTGAATTGTAAAATGATATTCAGTATTGAATTACGAGTTAATGGCCTGTCGTAATGGGCCAAAATATTAAAATTATTTCCCTTGAATATGCAAATGTTCAGCCGATAGGTGCGCCAATAGTCGCGTACTTCCATGTTCAGGTCGTGGATCAAAATCTACAGTTTTAAGTCTTTTTTGATGTCGGTATATATCTTCAGCTTTCATAGGCGACCCCAAATGTTTTTTTGCTTGGTGAAATGTTTGGAGTGATTATGTACATGTTGTCAGTACTACAAACGATTTATTTTGTGAAAAGTCTGTCAGGCCGAGCAAGACACATCTTGCATGCTTACAGTGTGCAGAAGGCCCCATGCCTGCAGCGCATTCACACTGACATTCCAAAACTGTTCCTTTTTCTGTCAAAGAAATGTCAACTTTGTACATAAGACCAGTTTTCATTTCAGCCCGAACTTCAGCATGAATGTAAGTAACTGAACTCCGGTGTTGCTATGTCTCCTTTGCCAAAGATGTCATTTCGATCATACGACTCAAGTCTGAAATCATACATAATATTTTTTTAATAGTCTAGTCATATAATATATATTAATAATAACAAATTTTTTTAGAGTTCGGTTCTCCAGCAGATGGCGTGACGTTGTTGTTGTTTGTAGATTATAGTTTTGATTGATTTATTGTTGCTTTAGGTCCAGCGGACTCCTCCGAGCCAAATCAGGAACGGACAACCCCCGATCCGCATAACAGATCTGCTGAAACAACCCTAGTGGGAAAATTGAACGCCCTCCACCGGCCAGTCACTTTACAATAAAGACATCCCATGCGGGGGACGGCTGAGGGTTTACCTCAACTACGCGAACCCCCAGTGACAAAAACAAAATAGAATACAACCATCATTACAAATCATCAACGAAACATATACATATAAAATGCCTATACTGCTAAATACTAACATCATAGGAAGCCCTAGTGACCACCCAGCAGAAAGCGTCCAACACTCCCAAGCTGATCCAACAGACCCCATACACAAACAAGGAGTCTTGTCCAGGAAGAGTTTTCAAGAAAAAAGGTAGGTCATTGATCTAGCGAAGAAGAAGATAGTATAGCAGAGTGATAGGACAGAGCAGGAATGGGAAAGAGCAAATGAGGAAGATAGCAACAGTGGGAATTTAAAGCACTAAATTTCCATATGTAGATTATAGTCACACGACCCTTTCGCATATAGATGACTACTGGACCGATTTATACTGACACCAGCGGGCCAGTTGTTGGGAAAGGGGAAAAATAATATGATCACACGTTGACCAATCCGGGATTCGAACCAGCGACCTTTCGGTTACTAGCAAGACGCTCTTACCAACTGAGCTACCCGGCCCCACATCGCGTGACGCAACACGGTGTACAGTTATTACAAGGGGCTCGATCACGTAGGCCTATTTTCTACCGGAAGTACGCTACCCTAGGCGCACTCTATCGGATTGTCTTCCCCGAAGGTGGAGCTTTTTGGCTCATTGGAAGGTTCGTGGAAGGTTCGCGGAGTTCAAAAACTTTTTTCGAGGTTCTCAGATCCCGAATCTAGGTTCCTGAACCTTTTTGTTTTTAATCCAAAAGGTTCAGCAACATAGGTTTGAGATGTATGACCTTCAAAAATTGTTGTTGAACCTCCACGAACCTTCAAATGAAGACAATCCATATTATTAAGGTCTTCTTCACAGGACTGTACAGACAAATCTACTTTCAAAGTTCTGTAACAAAGGGTGTTAAAAGATACGAGATCATCGTTTTGAATTAAAGTCTGTTCTGTAACCTTTCCTTTGACAGCGGTTATCATGCTGTATACCAAAGTTCATTGTTTCGGCCCTCACTCCTTACATATTTTCAGCCCCCAAATGCCATAACAACAACAACAGGTTATTACGGTTGAGACGCGCACGATAGATCCGATCATTTTGTTTTGCATTACATGCAATAATAAAGCATATTTACCTTTGATTTGATTTTGCGTTTTTGCTAGAAGAAGTTTTGTATTACGTTGATAATTTTCGTCGGTCGATATTGTTGACAATTTTCTAGAATTATTTTTTGACTATCGACCGAAGCTTCCGGAAAGATCTGGTAATAGCTAAGTGATTCTCCTAACATACTGACTTAAGACAGCGCATAGTTCCGTGACGAGTTTTATTTTGATTGGGCGTTATTGCGTCATGGTAGAATGTTCGAATTGTTTCTCGATTGCAGAGAGCCTATATAAGCAACGCACTGTCTGCTTGTAAGAGAGTGATTGAATGATTTGATATTTATGATGATTTTTGATTATGATTATTGAAGTGATTTTCGGAAAGCGATCTTTAATGCAGTATTTGATGTTTTGCTGAATAAAGTTGGAAAACTGTATACGACGACGCCTGCCTTGTTGCGCAGTGAAAAGGCTGCGTGGATAAACGAATCTGACTTACACTTATCAAGATTCAAGCATCAAGGCTGAATCTACTAATGTTAGAAACACCTGTAACACGGGTATTGCTGTATACAATGTGATGGCAAGGCATTGGAATATATTATGGGAAAATCACAGACATAGCTGTAAATCAGAATTTTGAAAAATTTTAATTGTCTTGATGATGTTGTGGCTCGGCTTTTTCCTGAAGAAGTAAATTGAAAACATGGAATGACGGGCCACTACCTGAGCATCTGCAATGAATACATTAACAAAATAAATAAGTTCAGGCAGTTTTTGAGATAAAATGCAAAACGCATGTATACTATAAATATAATTGGTCCCTGCGACCTTGACCTTTGAGAAAGAGGAAAGGTGAATGGCACAAAAGCCTGAGTGGTGGTTAAGTATCTGCACAATAAACGTCATCAGAATAGGTTCAGTCATTCTTGAGATAATGCAGACAATGTTGTTTTAAATAAAAATATTGAAATTCGGAGTCGACGGTCTGACTGACCGATAAACGGTATGCCACTGAATGACGGGGTCACTGAATGACGGGGTCATGAGTTGAAACACCTGTTTACCAAAGAACATCAACATCGGGTCAAAACGTGTTTTTTAAATTTTTAAAAATATTTGTTAAAGATAAAGAGCATACACGTTTAGCAAAGATTTTACACCGACGACCTTGACCTTTGAAGTGCAGCAAATAGATCGCCCGGAAATCTGACCACTAATGGAGGTAATGTTTCTATGACAGTTGAACAAAATCTGTTGGGTGAGTCTTTAGATATGGCGTGCTACGGACCGACTGACAGACATATATTTGGTTCATTCTAATTCCCGACTATTTCATAGTATTTCCAGCTATTATCTGAAAATTAAAACAATTTTCCAACGCTGTTCTGTAACACTATGTGTGTGTTTGTGCGTGTGTTTGTGTATTTGTGTGTGTGTTGGTAACTGCATGTCCTGCCTGTGTGTAAATAGGTGTATTAGCGCCTTTTGGTGATTGAGCTTTTGCTGAATTTGGGCAACTAGATTTTACTCTCTCTCTCTGTCTCTCTCTCTTACAATTATACACACACAAACGCACACACGCTAGCGGGGCAAACGAAATTGAGAGGAAAAAGTTATTGGGCAATGAGTCAAGCGTCGTCTGATAATATATCATTTGTTAAATGGCCTCAGGTGCACAGCTCCTAGAATGCTTCTGGGCAACCACAGAGATGTAATTTGTTTTACCAGCACTATTTGATTTTTATAGCTGTCGGTTTATGTCAGCGCTTTGAATATTTACGGTCCTGCGTTAGGGTAGATCATTTTGCTCCACTGGTATTCCCGTGCTGGGCAGTAGCTAAACTTCTCAACGGTACGGTACGCAGCTGCATTGTGTGTTGTTTGACTTGGTCTCTTAAGGTGTTAGCATGGAGTGGGTGTTACCTTAGCGAGGTGTGAACGATGCCAGGACAGTCGTTTGCTTTTTCATCCACTTTAAGTGCTCTTGGCAAGCTTTCTGTCGACTTTGTTATAAAATATGATGCGGGCACAATCGCTTTTTTAAACTGTTTGGAGTGCCGGTTGACACACCTTGTGTTGACTGTAGGTCATATATATTGCTTCTGAAATGAAACCAGGGGTGAACATACTCGTTTTAACCCTTGTTACTTCGTTGTAGTTTCTCTCTGTCTCTCCTTCTAGATCAGTCCCTCCTTCCCTTCTCTTTCTCTGTCTCTGACTCTCTTTCGCTCCTTCTCTCTCTCTCTCTCTCTCTCTCTCTCTCTCTCTTATCTCTCTCGCTCTAAGACAGGTTTGTAAGATTAGGCTATTAAGCCCAAAACCTTTATCCTATTACATCCGTGCCCTGCCACCAATAATATAATTTAACTAAAACACACCATTTATAGAGTGTATCTAGGACAGGAAAACTCCAATCGAACCGAATCTTGGCCACCTGTCTGACCAGTTTAAGGAAATAATAAAACAGTTGTAATGTTTTTAGAATTGCTGAAGATTTAATAACGTTTTCCTTCTTTGTTTCCTGCTTTTCGCATCCATTTTCCTTATGACTACACCTGTCCAATCGAGCTTTGCGCGCGACTATTTTAATGCGATGCACATACACGAACACACATGCGCGCGAACACACACCCACACACACACACACACACACACACACACACACACACACACACACACACACACACACCCAGCCGAGGTCACACAGTATTATCATGACTTTCCCGAAACGCCACCTACGTTGTGCTGGCAATGGGTCATATTTCGTCCCCATTTTTAAGTACTTTGAAGTGTTCGAACCCTAACCCTAACCCTGACCCAGCCCTAACCCTAACGGATCATTGTTCTGACATCAAAACAAGTAGGCATGTCAATACAAGTTTTGTAGACGTTCACTGATTTGTCCAGATAACACTGTGTAAACAAGGACACTCTCTCTTTTTTCACTCTCTCACACACACACGCACCCACACACACACAGACACACACACACATTATTACAATAGATCTTAACGAGTTCATTTTAAAAAGAAGCCGTGATTAAATATTTGTAATAACAGCCACATCAAAAGTCTCTACTGTCAAGTTTGTTTTCAAAAACATTAAGCGATTTATATTTTGTAACGATAAAATCAGACTGACGTGTGTAGGTAATACGTGTTTTACCAATACAATGTTAGAAGAAGAAGAAGAAGAAGAAGAAGAAGAAGAAGAAGAAGAAGAAGAAGAAGAAGAAGAAGAAGAAGAAGAAGACAGCAACATTTCGACTTAAAAAGCAACATAAATAGGCCTAAATGTGAAGCTTTGGTATCTATAACTTCGAAGATGCTTCTTCTGATGACCGTGGCGTATGATTAACTTTCCTGGGGCGGTTTGCTTTGAGGTATGCTACATTTCTTATGATGATAGTGAGACCAGCCCATTCTTGTACCTATACAAATAATATGGGTTAATATATCTTCCCCACATATTTAAACCGATATGAACGAACCATCATTCCATTCTGGATGGATCGTGATAGTTTATGGCGATGCAGCTAATATGAAATTGTTTCATTGCGCGGTACAGTGTTTGATAGAAAAAAACAACTATCGCAAGAACAGAAATGATCCTAAGAACAGAACAAAAACTATCACAAGAACAGAAGCGATCCTAAGAACAGAACAAATTATCACAAGAACAAAAACGATCCTAAGAACAGAACTAAAACTATCACAACAAAAAGACAGCTTTTTGGGCGTATCATAGAAAAGATGAAGTTTATGGCGACGATGTTCATAATTATAAAACTGTTGGACTTCGCCTACACTGTTTTAATAGAAAATAAAATATCTCGAAATTCTGGATGGTCCGACCCATCATGAAGATGATGAAGATGTCAATCTAACTGTCAATCAAGAATGATAGCGCGGCGTTTCTCAACTGACGTTACTACAGGTGTGTGGCCCGAGGCACTAAGCCGTATTGAAAGCGACACATATAGGATATGTATTGGCAATCACCAGTTGTTCCCTTCGTTGTAGCCTACGTGTACACTGCCGGTGTAGCAGGCCAGATTATACCCCGCCTCAAGTATACCCAGGGTATAAACTGGCCTAGCCCAGACTATGCCCCCGTATAAACTGGCCTAGCCCAGACTATACCCCTGGGTATTATTTGGCCTAGGCTCGTTTAACCCTCTCCTGCCCATTATAACCCCCCCCCCACTACGGAAGACCTTATCCTTCACGTTACTCTTTAATTTATGTGTTGTAATTGTTCTGATGCACTCAGATAGATAGATGGACAGACAGACGGATAGATAGATAGATAGATAGATAGATAGATAGATAGATAGATAGATAGATAGATAGATAGATAGATAGATAGATAGATAGATAGATAGATAGATAGATAGATAGATAGATAGATAGATAGATAGATAGATAGATAGATAGATAGATAGATAGATAGATAGATAGATAGATAGATAGATAGATAGATAGATAGATAGATAGATAGATAGATAGATAGATAGATAGATAGATAGATAGATAGATAGATAGATAGATAGATAGATAGATAGATAGATAGATAGATAGATAGATAGATAGATAGATAGATAGATAGATAGATAGATAGATAGATAGATAGATAGATAGATAGATAGATAGATAGATAGATAGATAGATAGATAGATAGATAGATAGATAGATAGATAGATAGATAGATAGATAGATAGATAGATAGATAGATAGATAGATAGATAGATAGATAGATAGATAGATAGATAGGGTTAGGGTTAGGGGTTTTATAGGTTCTCTTTTTTTTTTGCACACTAGATAAAGGCTGTTAGCTGAGTTCGTTCAGTTTTTTTTTTAACACGCAAGCAAAAGGCTGAGAGTTCAGAGCTGAGAGACACCTGAGAGTTGGTCACGCAAACGGTCATGTACAACAAACCCATGAGTGAAATCTCTTTAGGTGGGGGTATATTCCGGGCGCGAGGGGTATGACCTGGCCTAGGCTGATCTATACCCAGGGGGTTAAACCCGCCTAGGCTACATTATACCCAGGGTATAAAGTAGCCAGGGGTATATTCCGGCCTGTTACACCGGCACATACAAACTTACACGCTAGGGATTTTGGAGACGGTCGAACATTTGATGAATTTAAAAGTTGTGGGTCTGTGTGTAGGTCAAGAAGTAGGCGTTCTCGTCCAATGATTGCACACACACATACACACACAGAGGCGTTTATTCATGACACATTACATTACATTACATTACATGATGATTGCTTTAGGTCCAGCGGACTCTTTCGAGCCAAATCAGGACCGGACAACCCCTGATCCGCATAAAAGATCTGCCGAAACAACCCTAGTGGTAAAACTGAAAGCTCTCCACCAGCCAGACACTTTACAATAAAGACATCCCACGCAGGGGACGCTGAGGCTGTACTCTAATTTATCGAACACCCGTTTACAAAAACAAAATAGAATACAAACATCATTATAAATTATCAACAAAACACATACATATAAAATGCCTACATTGCTAAATAATAACATCATAGGAAGCCCTAGTGACCACCTGGCAGAAAGCGTCCAATATTCCCAAGCTGATCCAACAGACCTCATACACAAATAAGGAGTCTTGTCCCGGAAGTGTTTTCAAGAAAAAGGGTAGGTGACTGGTCTTGCGAAGAAGAAGATAGTATAGCAGATTGATAGAACAGAGCAGGAATGAGAAAGAGCAAATAAGAAAGACAGCGACGGTGGGAATTTAAAGTACTAAATTTCCAGAAAGTGGGGATACTATTTATACTGAAACCCCCGGCACCCCAACGGGGGTTATTCATGACACAATGGGTACTAGGACAAAATGAATTGTTCTTCAACTAGCCCAATATGATTCTGAAAACCGTTTGTTCATTAGCTAATGATGAAAGGCAGGATTGTTACCCCTTCCAAAATAGTTTTAACTCGCACTGTGTAATGTGCATGTTTAATCTCCCATCTCTCTCTAAGACACATTTGTAGTTTCAGAGACAGATTGACAGCGGACACTCTTGTGTCTGTTTGAAACACTCGACTTGGAAAATCTGTCAAAATGAGGATTTTTGTTAAAAGTGAAAATATGGCATCCTGCAGCATTTTCTTACAATTTCCAAGGGAGAAAAAAAATTAGTTACAAAAATGGCACCTAAATTTCTTTTCGGACTCCATTTTACAAGTGTTGCTAGTTTGAAGCGCCTTGAGAAGCTCTCTGAGCTTGTAAGTGCGCTATAAAGAGAAATCTTTTTCTTTCTTTCTTTGAAAACCTCATTTTGCCATAAATACATGTTATCTCTCTCTCAAACACAAATACACCCACACCCACACACACACGCACACACACACACACACACTATCCCTCCTATCCTATCCCGTAACTCGGAGGTCGTAGGGACACCACAGATGATCGGTTAACCAGCGTACTCCATCTTCCCTGTCCTCAGCAACCCTCAAGGCTTCGCCCAGTGTCAAGCCAGTCCATTCTCTAATGTTGTCCTCCCACCTCTTTTTCTGTCTCCCTCTTCTTCTACGTCCTTGCACTGTGCTTTGCAAGATGGTATTTGCAAGGCCTGATGATCTGGTGACGTGGCCATCCCATCGGAGTTTCCGTTTCTTCACCACTGTGAGCCGGTCATCGTGTTGTTCAATGGCTTGTGTGATGGTCTGTCGGACTTCGTCGTTGGTGATGTGCTGGGTATAGGAAATGCCCAGAAGTCTTCTGTAGCACCTCATCTCCATTCTTTATATTCTTCGCTGTAGATCTGCTGTGAGGGTCCATGTTTTGCAAGCGTATAGGAAGATGGAGATGGCAAGGGAGCGCAGCAGTCTTATTTTGGACTGTAGACTTACTTAATGGTCGCGCTCGATTATCAAAAAAAAAACTTTTAAAAACGAATTGTAAAAATCTACTAATGAAAAGCTAACAGATGTATAAAAAATGGAGAAAATGAGCGAGGAGTAACAGGAGGTGAATGGCAGAGGAGGTAGGTTACTTGGAAAGGGACATTTTAGACGTTGTCCACTTGCCCCTATTTTTATGAGAAATGCCCCCGACGTCCTGGGCTGGACAATAAATCCATGACTGGAGACAAAAGCCGGAATGGACAGTGACTTATGCTGGACAGTAGCCGTGAAATTGCGGCCACTGTGGGCAGTTTAAACGGTCCAATTGCTGGTGGTCATGAATAAGGGAGACAGCGATCTTTGGCGATGAAACAAACGGAGCAGTTGAGACTGCCCAGGACTGCGCCTCCTTGAATACTCCCGCAGTAAAAAAATGTCATACTCAAGAAAACATTTTATACTCCAGAAAATTCATGCCATGCTCAAGAAAATGTTATACTCAAGAAAATAGGTCCTTTTGGACCGTTTAATTTCCCTTTCTCAATTGTGTTTTCTCTGTATTCTATGGTCTGTCGTTGATGGGAACAAGGCGGTAAGGTGGACGGAAGTGGGGGAGAGTTTGTCAAATTTAACAACCAAAACATTAGGTCTTCATTTCTCTCTGGTGTTTGTTCAAATCTTTTCTGCAAATGCCACACATTCATTTCCTATTCAATGATGTCATTTCAGATCGCAACAAAAATCTGTTTTCACCCGCACGGCGTCTGCTGTTTTTCTGAGTCTGTTGCGATGAAAATACATAGAGGCAATGGTTGTGATGACAGTATTGGTGAAATAATCTTCCACCTTCTCACAGAGAGAAGGCAAGGGTTGTGATGACAGTATTGGTGAAATAATCTTCCACCTTTTCACAGAGAGAAGGAAGGTCATTTGTTGAGCTCAGTCCCTGCATCCAGAACGGGCCTGTACCGAATAGATCTCGGACACTCGAAATGGAAGATGGACTGGATAGTCACGGGGATTTCTGTGGACTATAGGGTCGTCAAGACGGATAGTTGAAATTATTCAAACCGTTGGTGGTCAAGAATTATGGCTTGACCAGTCCATTGATATCAAACGGTACAATCATTATTTGTGTATTCATGTTTGTACCTGGGTTTGTTGTCAATGAACAGTTACAGTAATTGAGGACCTTTCAAGTTGTGACCAATAGTGTTTCATGAATACAAAATTGCCTAAAGGTTAAATCGCCTTTATTCTTGTATACACTGATCCTTTCTTACTTGTTGTTGCACTTTGTTGGCATGAAACGTACTCTTGCACATGGCGAACTTACAATTGTAGGCGTGAAGTACGCCTGCTGGCAGTAGATAACTTTGAAATAAACGTTTTGATTGACATTGAAATTATTATTCAAGGAACGTATTGAGAACGTATGTAGATATAGTGTGTACTATGTACACCCATCTCCAGATTCCACTCTTTTTGAAGGATATGTTTGTAGGTAGGCTAAGAGGGGCTGCGAAAGGAGGTACATTAAATGAACAGCATACAGAACGACTGAAAGAATCTGAAATAATTTTGCTTGGCAGTTGAAGACCAGTGGCACAAGCCGAATCATTGCAATGCTAAGTTATAAGGAAACTCAGCACAATAATAAAAGCAGAATAAAAACCCAGCGTGACCAATTGTTCGGCTTTTCATGCCTATTTAAGGGCCTTTTATAGGTTGATGAAAATGGAGCCTTAAGAAGGTGGGATAATAAAGAGGTTGTAGTAAACCTAGGCCAGAGAGGATATGGCACGGTTGTCAAAGAAGTCAAAGCTGTTCTTTACGCGACCTTGATGATTAGAAATGACGAAGCTAGCGTGACGTTGATTCGAAACTAATTTGACTCCTTAGACTCGCCTTTCGCACTGCGAAAGAACGGTCGAGACTGTCAAACTAGATGTGACAGACATGCATGAAGTTGTCAAATTAGGTTATTTTGATTACTCGATAGGTTAATTTCTTCGGTTTCCTCTCTTTTGAATTAGGCTTTAGCTACTTCATACGACCTCGTTTGATTCTCGTTTCGTTGTTCATCACTTTTCTACTCTAGCTGTTCTGTTTCTTCTTTTCCTTATTTGTCGTCCCTTTTCTCTTCTCCTCTCTCTCTCTCTCTCTCTCTCTCTCTCTCTCTCTCTCTCTCTCTCTCTCTCTCTCTCTCTCTCTCTCTCTCTCTCTCTCTCTCTCTCTCTCTCTCTGTTTATTTTAATGTGTTTTGTTTTAGTTTTTTGTTTGTTTGTTTTGGGTACTCTCTACTGTTTTTTCCTTGCCTTTAACATTACTGTTCGCTCTTCTCTTCTCTTCTCTTCTCTTATTTCTTCTCTTTGTATTTAACATTACTGTTCGCTCTTATCTTATCTTCTCTTATTTCTTCTCGTTGCCATTAACATTACTGTTCGCTCTTCTCTTCTCTTATTTTTTCTCTTTGCCTTTAACATTACTGTTCGCTCTTATTTTCTCTTATTTCTTCTCTTTGCCTTTAACATTACTGTTCACTCTTCTCTTCTCTTCTCTTCTCTTTGTCTTTAACATTACTGTTCGCTCTTTTCTTCTCTTCTCTTATTTATTTTCTTTGCCTTTAACATTACTGTTCGCTCTTATCTTATCTTCTCTTCTCTTATTTCTTTTCTTTGCCTTTAACATTACTGTTCGCTCTTATCTTCTTTTCTCTTATTTCTTCTCTTTGTCTTAATTGAAAGGTTCGTTGAGGTTCAAAAACTTTATTTTGATGTTCTCAGTTCCAGAACCTAGGTTGCTGAACCATTTGGACCAAAAGAAGGTTCAGGAACCCAGGTTCGGGATCTGAGAACCTCGAAACAAAATTATTCGAACCTCCGCGAACCTTCCAATTAAAACAGACCATAACATTTCTGTTCTCTTTTCTGTTCTCTTGGCTTTTTTTCCTCTCTTTGACTGTGATGAACTCTTTGCCTGTTATCTTCTCTTCTCTCCTGTCCTCTCTTTTCCTCTTTTGTTCTCCTCAGCCATTATCCTTGTGTTATTTTCTGTCTTCCCATTCGTTAAGTTCTATAACTTCACTCGCTTTATCATTTAGTCGTCTTCAACATTCTCACCTATCTCAGCCGTCCCCATTCTTGGTTTCTTGGGAGCAAATTGACAACTCGCCTGCTGCGCGGGTCCTTCAAACCTAGTCCAACATTAACACCTGTGTTATCATAGCTGCCAAGTTCCGCTAAAAGTCAAATAATTTTCATTGACATTTTGACACCGCACCTGAACAAAGGGGAACCGATAGCTCGCAGTAAATGACAGGGTTTCCAACACCTTGGAGTGTCGGGAAACATCAGAGAGGGTGGAATATACATTCAAAGCAGCGGATAAGAAACATGAATGAGCGTCGAGATTGTGGATTTTGTTAGCAGAAAAATGAAAACAAAAGGGCATGCCATTCAAATGTACAACGGTTAATATTTTGTTTTTTTTTAGCTCCTGTGTCAAAAGAAGATGTCATACATCTAAGAAAAGTAAGCCGTATGAAGCTGGTCTGGCGTAAATACATCCAAATTCATGAACACCGGTTTACTCGGTGTTTCGAAAACTTTATGGCGTACGATATGCTTGATGTTATCTCAGCTACCTTGACCTTTGGCTTAGTGCAAAGTCGATGACACGCGAATCTGTCCAATATTGGCGTTAGCAATTGTTGTTTTTTTTAAATCCGCCGGGCTATTCTTGAGATATCGCGCTCAGCGAACGATGCATATAACATGATCTCATGCTTTCAGCACTCCAGTCGATTTCAACATATTCCCAGACTTTTGTTTTCTTCTGATAATTGAACGAAAAGAAAAAAAAACATAGGGAAAAAAAGAAAGGCTTTTCAGATTGTGAGCGGTTATTAAAATAACATTTAACAGGACAGGGAAAATATTTCACCAGAGAAGAAGAAGGGTTGTTAAGGCGTGCGTGCTTGTAGATGATTGTGTAAGGAGGGACAGAACTAAACTAAGTGCTCCGCGTGTGCGTGCGTAACACTATTTGTTTGTGAAGGAATGGAGGGGTGGATGTGAGAGTTGAGTGCAGTAAAGAGGCAAAGGAGTGGTGTAGGGGTGAGGTGGAGATACATTGTCTCTCAAATACCCATACCCCGTTATTTGATACTGACAACGATATATAGCTGTGATTAAAAAAAAAAACCCACCTATATTGTAGACGAGAGCGTGAAAGTCAAAGAAGAATAGTCCCAATGTCAACTACAAGATGAGTTATACGCTCAGAGTGTGTGAACAGAGATTGCTGGCAAATCCTCCATTACAACAAAGGTTTTAGTGTCGCGTAGGAATGATCATTAGTGCTCTTTTGTGCTTGTTATATTTTTTAAAGAAGCCTTGTACATATATTTTCAAGCTAAAAATTTCTGTAGTTTTCCGTGGGGGGTGCCGAGAGTTTCTGTATAAATAGTATCCCCACTTTCTGGAAATGTAGTGCTTTCAATTCCCAACGTCGCTGTCTTTCTCCTTTGTTCTTTCTCATTCCTATTCTGTTCTATCAGTCTACTATATTATCTTCTTCGCTAGACCAGTCACCTACCTTTTTTCTTGAAAATTCTTCAAAAACTACTCATTTTTGTTTTGGGTCAGATTGGGATTATTGTACGCTTTCTGCCAATTGGTCAATAGGGCTTCCTACGATATTAGTATATAGCAATGTAGGCATTTTATATGTATGTGCTTTGTTAATATTTTATATTGCTGTTTATATTCTATTTTGTTTTTGTAAACGGGAATTCGATAAATTTGAGTATAGCCTCAGCGTCCCCTGCGTGGGATGCCTTTATTGTAAAGAAACTGGCTGGTGGATTGCCTTCAGTGTTACCAATAGCGTGGTTTCAGCAGATCTTTTATACGGATCATGAGTGAGTCCTTTTTCAACCAAGTTGTGGTCTTGATTTTGTGATCCTGATTCGGCTCTTTGCAGTCCGCTGGACCCTATAAGCAATGATTAACCAGCTATCTGTTGTCGTTGAAATGTAAGATGCATGTATTGAGTACAACTTTTGCATTGTCTCCGACACAAGTAACTTGTTTATCCACGCAGGCCTGCCTATAAAATATAATATTGAATACTTCAGCAAGTTCAATCTCCGTGAGAGTAAGAGGTTGTTAAGCGAATTGTCTTGTCGTTGAACGCATCGCATACTCATTGTAAAAAGTAATAAATGTACAGGTTGATGGTTCCTGTGACAATCGTGTGTGGACATTTGAAACTTCTACAGTAATGTGAAGGTCGTGGAGCTGGTGGGGAAGGAGAAATGGGGGGATGGAGGCAGGGACGAGCGAGTGTTGAGAAAGAAACAACAAAAAGCGAGGAAGAAAGAAAGAAAGACAAGAAGAAAGGAAGACAGAAAGAAGACCAAGAAACAAGAAGAGCAAGAAGACAAGGCGAGGCGCTAGTGGCAGAGATTATTCAGATTGCCATCCAATGGGACAACGGGGATCGAATGTTATTTACAGAAAATATTTTTACAGCCTTCCTTCTGAACTGTTTTGTAGTTTGAATTCCGATCCTACGATAACTGCGCGTGCCACGGGCGAGTGGGTGACGTCGGCCTACATTTGTCTCTTTCCACTGACACGCGCAAACACACGGACTTCTTTCACTGGTCGCGTGCTTCGGTTGTCGTCTGCTGAGGGTCGGAGACTTCTCCTTAAATTCCCTAGCTGGGTCTGGTTGACATGGGCAATAGTGTTTAGAGCCTACTAAAACGGATTTGTGTGGTGTTTTGTTTGAGACTGATACGTAAAATTTGTTTTCTTTCGTATTTGTCTGATAAATGTGTTTGTTTTCGTTTCAAAACGGCTCTTAGCGGGTTGTTATCCAAAACATTGAAAATGGTGCAACTTATTTTCTTGTTTTAAGAAAAAAAATAAGAAAAATAACAAGTATTCTGATGATGATGATGATGATGATGATGATGATGATGATGATGATGATGATGATGATGATGATGATGATAATGATGATGATGACGACGACGATGACTAAGTTGTATTACAGAATGGGTAACGATCATCCTGTTTAAACAGTATTCGTTCTTAACGGCATGCAAAGTAATCATAATTATATCCAAATGGGGGTATCATGAATGAAACTGTACACCAGAGTTCACGCACAGCTACAGTCTGTTAATAATAGAAATCTTATTCACAGTTTAAAGTGTAAACTTGGTGTCCTGTACAGATTCTAAATGTGCGTAAATCACGGAAATGTATCATAGCCTTCATACTGTCTTTCGACGCCAAATTGAATACTTCGAGATCGTGGGCAAATAGCAAATTCGGATTATAATATGAGTTGCCGTGCCCTGTATTTTGAGTAATTGCTTAAAGACTACCACACACACAACAAGAATATATAGAGATTAAATATAGAGATTACTATAGCAAACAGTCGACATATTAAGGGCTGGCCCAAAACTATCCGGGTCCGCTCGGATTTGCCATCCTTTAAGGGAGCTTCTGGAGAGCAGATTTGGTCTTTAATCTTTTTGTTTTGACAGCCGTAAAAGAACGTTTGGCCAAAACATACAGATTAATTCTCCTAACTAAACATTCCTCGTGAGCAACATGAAACGTTTAGGCAAAACATACAGATTAGTTTATATCGGATGAAAAATTATATTCGTGAAGTGGATTTAAAGATAAAGTCTTGCGTCCTGAGCATTTTTTAAATTTATTTTTTAAAAAGAATGTTTGGATTTACTAAAGGCCGCTATCCTAGTTGGGCTTTTGTTTCCGGTCTGTCAATACTAAAAGAAAAAAGAAAAACTTGTTACAGTTTCGTTTTTTACACAGCCCCCTCCCTCCCTTTTCCTCTCTCCCCCACACGAACTCTCCACCCACCCTAATATACCCGCACACAAGCCCTCATCTCCTCCAGCAAAAAATATTTTCATGCATACACACACATTATTTCTCATTGGCACATACACTCACGCACGCGAGCACGCATACACATACGCACAAACACACACACACACATATATAAATATATATATATATATCCTATCCTATCCTGTCCCATAACCCGAAGGTCGTAGGGGCACCACAGATGATCGTTTAACCAGCATACTCCATCTTTCTCTGTCCTCAGCAGCCCTCATGGCTTCGCTCAGTGACAAACCAGTCCATTCTCGAATGTTGTCCTCCCACCTCTTTTTCGGTCTCCCCCTTCTTCTACCTCCTTGCACTGTGCCTTGCAGAATGGTCTTTGCAAGGCCTGATGATCTGGTGACGTGGCCATACCATCGGAGTTTCCGTTTCTTCACCACTGTGAGCAGGTCATCTTGTTGTCCAATGGCTTGTGTGATGGTCTGTCGGACTTCGTCGTTGGTGATGTGTTGGGTATAGGAAATGCACAGAAGTCTTCTGTAGCACCTCATCTCCATGCTTTGTATTCTTCGTTGGAGATCTGCTGTGAGGGTCCATGCTTCGCAAGCATATAGGAAGGTGGGGATGACCAGAGAGCGCAGCAGTCTTACTTTGGAATGTAGACTGATGGTTCTGTCTTTCCAAATGGGCTTCAACCTTGTCAGGGCAGCAGTTGTTTGTGCGATCCTGGAGAGGACTTCCTGTCGAGACCCATTGTCTGACACAATGGCTCCTAAATATTTGAAGCTGTGCACTGTGTTGAGGGATTGGCCTTGTACTTTGATGTCCGTGTTGATGCCATTGGTGTTGTTGGTCATCATTTTGGTCTTCTCTGCACTTATTTCCATTCCATAAGCTCTGGAGGTGGTGTCAAGCCTCTGTACAAGCTGTTCAAGTTCTTGTTCCTCTCCAGCCAATCCATCAATATCATCCGCAAAACGAAGATTGGAGATTGCTCTGCCCCCTATGCTGACTGTGCCTTCGTGATCTGCAAGAGCATTTGACATGATGCGCTCTAGGAAGATGTTGAAGAGTGTTGGAGAGAGTAGGCATCCTTGACGCACACCGATTGTTGTTCTGAACCAGTTCCCGATGACGCTGTTATGGAGGACTGCACTGGTAGCCTTGTCATACAGGCTTTTGATGACTTCTATAATTTTAGGGCTGATGTTGTACACTTTCATGGTTGCCCATAGAGCTGCATGCCAGACTCGGTCAAATGCCTTCTTGAAGTCTATGAACACATGATATAGATGTTGTTGGTGCTGTAGGTATTTCTCACAGATTATTCTGAGGTTGAAAATCTGTTCAGTGGTACTTCGCCCTGCCATAAATCCTGCTTGTTCTTCAGCTATGATTTGTTCAGCTTGTGGTTTCAACCTGTTGAGTATTATTTTCAGGAGGACCTTGCTGGGATGGCTGATGAGGCTGATGGTGCGGTAATTTTCACACTCCTGAAGGTTACCTTTTTTGGGAAGAGTGATGACAAGCGACTGGGTCCATGGTGTAGGCCATTCCCCATTCTGCCAGATCTTGTTACAGATAATGGTGAGAGCATCAGTCATCGCTTCTCCTCCTGCTTGTAGCAGTCCCGCTGGTATGTTGTCCACTCCCGCTGACTTCCCTTTCTTCAGCGATTGCACTGCTGCCTCAACTTCTTCCCGGAGAATTGGGAGGATATCTTCTTCTTCTCTGCTTTCGGGACATGCTAGAACTGATGGGTCTCCATTTGGTGTATGGTTGTAAAGGTCAGAGCAGTACTCTGTCCATCTGTCCAAGACTTCTTGTTCTTCTATATATATATATCTACACACGTCCAAACGGCGTGACCACACTCATACACGTTGACGCAGGAAATACATCAAAATGGACACACGTTTTAGTCCTTATTATTCTCAAATTTTATTGCGTTTTTTCATTCACAAATTGTAATCAGTTTATAATCATATTTGTTAAATGCTTGTTTAGTCGCAAATGTTAATCCGCTTTAGTTGGTTTAACAAAAAGAACGGTACTACCTAACAGAATCTTTCTTCACGCTAATTTAGACCTTGCGCGACCTTAATTGGGTTTACTACTTTCACTCCTTTAACTTAAACTGTCACAAAACATTATCATGGTCCTGTTGTGTTTGTCATGATAGACCACGCGTGTCACACAATTAAGGGTAACAGTTAAACGCGCGTTGGAACTCATTATGGTTCCGGTTTGTTAACTTGGTTAAGGAGCTGTGACACTTCTCTGTCTCCCCCCCCCCTCCCTCTCTCTCTGTCTCCTTCTCTCTGTCTCCTTCTCTCTCTCTCTCTCTCTCTCTGTTTGTCAGTCTTTTTCTCTCTTTCTCTCTCTTTCTCTCTCTCTCTAATCAACTGCGCGTGTTCGCACAAATAAATTAGGTACAATTAAACACCTGTAAGGCACTCATGGTGGTATACCGTTTTGTTACTTTGGCTATCTGGTAAGCTCGTGACCATTGCACGTGATCAACTGCACTTGATTGCACAAATGGAGGTACAGCAAAACGCATGGCATTAATTATTGTACAGGTTTTGTTTTATCTTGTTTAAGTGGTGCAGAAAAAAGGAACTCTCTACATGATCAACTGCGGGTGTTCGCACAACTGAAGGGATAGTTAAACGCACGTTGGCACACATTATGGTACCGCTTTGTTATCATGATCTTGGGAGCAGCTCTAATAGCATTGTACAGAGCAAGGCGCAAGTTTTAGCGTTTAATTCTGATGCGATGTGACAAACGTCGTAATCCACCTACATGGCATTTGCCATCGTGTAAGATTTAGGCTGACATTAGCTTTGCTTACGTGCAGGACATGATTAACGTCTTGACGTGTTGACTTCTCCTACATCTATTCTTCGTCTCTGTCTCTCTGTCTCTGCCTCTCTCTCTCTGTCTCTGCCTCTCTCAGCCTCTCTGTCTCTCTCTCTCTGTCTCTCTCTTGCAATTTCTCTGGGTTCTCAAAGTATCTCTTTGTCTCTCCGTCTCTGTCTCTCTGTCTCTGCCTCTCTCTCTCCCTCTTGCTATTTCTGTGGGTTCTCAAAGTATCTCTTTGTCTCTCTGTCTGTCTGTCTGTCTCTCTCTTCCTCTCTCTCACTGCTGTCCCTATGGAATTATTGTTATTTCTCTCCAAGGAACACTATAATGTTACTTCTGTTGTTGCTGTAAACACCACACATACACACATACACACACACAAGCACACACCCACACACATATATCACAAAGAGAAGAGAGGGAGAGGGGTATCAGAGAAAGGATTCCACTTGCTCTTAGGGACAGTTGCTTCGTCTGATGATGTGTTAGGAGTATAGCGAAGTATTGTGTAGATTTACTTCCCGCGGGATTGGGCAATTTAATTGCGTTTCTTAACTCTCTTTTTAAACACCCTTCAGGTTACTGACCTACAACGACATCAGTTGCTAACAGTGCGGCGGAATATAAGCCTTTCTTACATACTCTTTTCCACCACCGGACTCAACCTTTCTCCTCCCCAACCCTCACCCTCCATCCTTCACCTTCCACTCTTCATTCTGACCATAGCGAGATAACTCTTAGTCTTTGCACCTCCTTCCCTTTCCTATTCTTCCCTCCCAACTCCACCTCCCAACCCCTCTCTCTCGCTCTCTCTCTCATATTTCACCCCAAACACGGTCCTAACTCATTACCCGCCACCATACCCCTCATACTCACCCACCCATTTCTATCTCTCTCCTCCTCCCCTCCCCTTTTACTCCCAATTTTAAATGGTTAGTCACAGTTTCGCGTTGATTTCTGCGCATTCCTCTTTTTCTCTGTTGCTTTTGATGCTAAGCCCTAGAACTTATTCAGTGACAACAACTTTCTTTTGAACTCGCCGGAGAGTACGTACACCATTTTACTGCTTGGTTTTTGTGGTATGGATGCAGAAATCTTCAGCTTAGTATAGCACATATGATGACATGGAGAGGACAAGGGGAACAATGAAAGCACTTGTCTTCGTAGTCATCTGTATGCGACTTAGCAGCGCAGCACTTTTTTGTTGTTGTATTGAAGCCCAATAGAATCAATTATGTGAAAGTTCAAATGCACGCACGTCCGCACAAACATACACAAACACATAAACACACACACGTACACACACACACACACACACTCTCTCTCTCTCTCTCTCTCTCTTTCTCTCTCTCTCTCTCGCTGATCGTGAAAAAACTACTTTGTTCGGCAGCACTCCGAGAGAACTAATATCACAGACGTCCATATCACCGACAAAATATTTTATTCATGAGCATTAACACAACAAAAGAGAACCAAACCCTGTAGCGGTAGATAAAAAAACAAGGGGAGGATTGTCTCCCTTGACCAGTAGATGGCGCTACCGCTGGACGCGCCGCCAGACGACTGATGACGAAGCTTGATAACGTCTTGGGCATCATGATAGCATCACTCAAGAGCTGGACAGTCTGAGACGTCATTGTGTCCGCGAGCGGATAACTGGAGAACGGCTTGGAAATCATAATGTAAATAAGGGAGACGGAGGAAAGCCTAAGACTCGGGTGCACAAGGATTGTCGAAAAGATGGAGGCATCCTTCCCTTTGAGTGAGAGACTGGCGATAGGTGGGTGATCATTTTCATCTTACGTTCCGTGGTTAGTCTCATGGACTAGGAAAAAATCTGTAGGATGCTGTTTGGGAGGGTGAGAATCACTTCAACCGTATTTGTACAGGCTCATAGACGAATAAAATGTCACAGTGGAAGGGGAAAAGAAGACCATTGAAGAAATTTAAGGGCAAAATTGGATGCCAGCCAGTGCGGAAAAAGGAGCAAAGCGCAGCCATTTAAACCACTAAAGAATAAACAGAGTAAAAAATGCTAGTGATTACTAGAGGATTATGCTTTCTGCGCACACAGACCCTGAACGGACAATGGTCAATGGGCGACTGCACTCTTCGGATAAACCAAGCATCTGAGCTGAAGTGTTGTTAAACAACGTCGTTATTTTACCCATGCCCTGCCTGGTTCCTTATTTAAACAAAGTAACAAGTAAACAAATTATGCGGGAATAGTGAAGGGGTGGAGGTGGGGTGGGCGGGTGATAATGGTTGACTATACAATTTTTATATACTTATTTATTTTAATGTAGGATACCTGTTTTCATATTCTGTTCAGGTTACAGAAAATCTGTGTCATCCAAACTGATAAAATAAGAAAGGACAGGAAATAAAATTAAGAGGAAAATCGCAAAGGGGGAACAAGGGAAAAAATTCCAAGAAGAAAAAAAAAAGAGAAGAAACAAAAAGAAAAATAAACCACGCATGTAAGACAAAGAAGACCAGCCGCGCAAACATGGATACCATCAGGCAAAACCGTGCACGGTTCGTCGACCTTTGAAGTGCTGTTTAATCAGGGGTACTTTGGGGATAACCACGGCCTGGTCACGGGTGGATAAAGGAGTGGTCAACTTAATGAAGGACGAAATCAAAGTTCAGCCACCCGTTGTAAGTACCCGGTAACTACCGGGTGGATGAATGGACTGGAGAGGCGGTATTGGGCACAGTGAAAAGATTTTCTGTCATGCTCGGTGAAAAAAGAAGATTGTGGCTACGAGTATTTAATGTACTCTGCTATTTATCCATAGCGTGGGGTGTAGTAAGTACATGCACCTGACCACTTCTTGTTTTAACATAAATTTTATTCAACAAACAAACCAGATATTAATACAAGGCAAAACATCAGGGCGTACAAAAGCACAAGGCTTAAATAAGTGCTACCCAAATAATAATAATAATAATAATAATAATAATAATAATAATAATAATAATAATAATAATAATAATAATAATAATAATAATAATAATAATCATAATAATAATCATAATAATAATCATAATAATAATAATAATGTGTCAAAATATCACTGGCTGACGACAGGAAACAACAACAGAACATTGATAAAAATACAAGAAATAGAAAAAAAGAAATTTTTTTATAAAAATAAAATAAAATTGTAGACAACAAAAAGATGGCCAAGTGAAGGCGAAGAGAAAAAATAGGAAAAAAATAGGGGGGGTGCATGGTGGTGGTGGGGGAGAGATGTTGAGGCGTGGAGGGGAAGGGGCGGGTGCGAGAGAGTTATACTTGTGGGAAGAAACTAATGAGTGTGTTGAAGATCAAAGTTAGAAAGCGAAGTATGTGGAAAGTCGTTGAAAATAAAATAAAATAAAATAATATAAAATAATATAATATAATATAATATAATATAATATAATATAATATAATATAATATAATATAATATAATATAATATAATATAATATAATATAATATGCCCACTTCTTCATACTGGTGTTGATGTTGATTTATTGCTCGGTAATAACTCATGGGGTGGCCTCGTGGCGCAGTGGATAAGTCGCCGGTTTCCTATGCCGAAGGTCGCGGGTTCGATTCCCGCAAGGGGCGAACGTACGTGACTTAGGTACGAGACTATTGAGGTCACCGAGGGTTTTCTCCGGGCACTCCGGTTTCCTCCCTCCCTTCAATAATGGTACAGGACGCAGTCAATATAAAAATTTCAAAAATAAAAATTCGATTTTCTTTCCGTCTTCTAATAGCGATCTCCCTGCCTTTACACCACCTGTTTGAGTGATGGATGTGTGTTTGGTATGTGTGAGGGTGGATGAGACAGGTGAGTGTGTATGTTGGTATAGGTCGCCGCGCTTTGAGCCTGAATGATTTGGGGTAAGGCGCGTATAGCATCCTGTATTATTATTATTATTATTATTATTATTATTATTATTATTATTATTATTATTATTATTATTATTATTATTATTATGTGCTTGTGCGATGCAACTAATGCTCAATTTTGAAGGGCGCTGGTGACAAACGGGGTTAACCATCCCTGAAAGCGGGGGTAGGGACGTAAATCAACACTGAACCACCACAGCATAATACTGCTAACATGGACTGTAAGACATGGTCAGCTTTTATTTTCCCAACGCGGGATTTGTGTGCCAGGCGACCGCTTTACCACTGAGTTACGTGATGGGAAAGGAATGTAATCAATGGATGGATGAGTAGCAGAATTATAGGTAGTGATAACTTTTGTTGTTGTTGATTGTTGTTTTTTAAAAGTATTTTTTGTTTATTTTAAATCTGTGATGTTAGACAAAACTTTTTCAAAATTCCGGTTCAGAAATTTTGTTATCTTCGGAAAGGCAACCCAGAAGTCTGATCCATGGGAACGGTCCTAAATAAATAATCTTTAAAAATCACATCCAAACACGTTATAAGCGATAATATTGTCCCAGACTTCTTCTTGTCTTGACCAATGCATCGCAATATTAATACTACTTAAAGCGTGTATTTAAAGCAGTTCACCCTTGGTGGGGCCGGGTAGCTCAGTTTGTTGTTGTTTGTTGGATAAATTAATGTCCCCGGACACGTGAGCATATAGGGGACGTAAGGTAGCTCAGTTGGTAAGAGCGTCTTGCTAGTAACCGAAAGGTCGCTGGTTCGAATCCCGGATTGGTCAACGTGTGATCATATTATTTTCCCCTTTACCAACAACTGGCCCGCTGGTGTCAGTATAAATCGGTCCAGTAGTCACCTATATGCGAAAGTGTCGTGTGACTATAATCTACAAACAACAGCAGTTCACCCCTAAATATGTGGGGTTTTGCTTAAATGTCGACCTTACGCATTACCATTACGCAGCTACCCCAACTGTGATTGTGAGTCTCGATACCGCTGAACGTATTGTACAGTCTCGTGTTGTATTGTAAGGCCTTCATGCGTTTGAACAATGGAGGGAATGTGTGTAGTTTGGGTTTCTTGTCGTTCAAGTTTTAATAATGTAAAAATGACACAAGGGGGTTTATTGTTCATCAAGGGTGGCGTGAATGAGGATATGGTTGTGTGTGTGTGTGAGTGTGTGTGTGTGTGTGTGTGTTTGTGAGAGAGAGAGAGAGTCTTTGCCTGTGTGTGTGTGTTTGTCTGTGTGTGTTTGTCTGTGTGTGTTTGTCTGTCTTTCTGCACTTTAGCATCACTGAACACCGGAGCGATATTGATAATACCATTCCTGGTAATCCAGATGTTAATCTGCCTTTTTTTTTAAAATTTAAATAAGGTCCAGTCCCTTTCCCGCATTACTCGAGTCTCTATTTCCATTCCCATCCTCATCCCCATTCCTCCCTCCCTCCCTCTCTCTCCCTCTCTCTCTCTCTCGTTCGTATATAATATATATATATAATAGTTCATAATGTTAATAAGGAGAAGAAGTTAAAGAAGAAGATGTACAGGACCGCGTAAAAAGACAGGGCTAGGAGACAGAGGAACTTTATTTTTTGCACCTGTGATGGACAGAACATCGTACATTGCAGTGTCCGGGAGGGCGGCATTGCGTGCGCGTGTCCAGTGCTCGATGAACGATGGGATATATTTTTTTCTCCCTGTTTGCACCTGGATACACAAATCACAGTCATTGAAAGGAAGAGACAGAGTACTGGATGAACTTCCTACTGTCCTTGCTATTCCAAGTTCACTGCTCTTTCTTTCTGGCTTTGTGTCTGTCTTATTATTGTGGTCTCAGTTATTTCTATCTTTCTATACTATCCGTCTTTTTGTATTTTCACATCTTATGTGTTAATACTTTGAAATAGTCGGACATCAGAACGAGCCAATGTCGACTTGTCTGTCTGTCGGTCGGTCCGTTGGACGCTACATCTTAAGAACGACTGAACAGATTTTGTTACAGCCCGTTTGTCCGTCAAATCGGTCCGACGGTTCGAATTTCACGTTTATATACAAACCACTTTTTTGGTCTTTTCTCATCAATGACTGAACCGATTTTCTTTACTATGCACCGCCATTCTGTCTCTTGTGTCAATGACCTTTGCTCTTTCTCAAAGGTCAAAGTAAAGTTTATTTTTAAACGAAATGATTTATGCTTTATCTCAATATTGGCGAAACCGATTTTTATAATTTATTTTGCTTGCGGATAGTTCAGATTGTGCCCATCATTCCCTTTTCATTTTCCTTCTTTAAAATAAAGCCCAGCCACACGAACAATATGAACACGGGAAAATGACGATTTGCAGCTATATGTACGAGTGTTGCACTCGTTGTTGGTTTTTATCAGTAGTTGATTCAGCCCCGATGCTTGAATCCTGATAAGTGTAACCCAGATTCGTTTATCCACGCAACCTGTTCACTCAGCAACAAGGCAGGAGTCGTCGTATGAAGTTTTCCAACTTTATTCAGCATACATCAACAACTGCATACAATCGCTTTTTCCACTTTCTCATTTCACAACACAGTGCATCAATTATATAGTCTCTAGAACATTCCAGCGTGACGCAATTACAACCAATCAAAATAAACTTCGTCATCACTGTCTTACTCATACAACTTTCTTCATCATAAAAGAATCTCTCAGCTTCTAGTGGATCTATCTAGATGCATCGATCAATAATAAACAAGCAACTCTAGAGAATTCTTCAATAATATCGACCAGCGAAAAATATCAACATTATACCAAGCTTCCAACTACAACGCAAAATCAAATCAAAGGTAAATACACTCTGTTATTGCATGCTTTGCAAAACAAAACGATCCGATCTATCGTGCGCGCCTCACACGTACTATCGTGCGCCTCGCAAACGTAACAACGATTCTCTGAAAATATATTTCATTCTTATTTAAGTACTTACTCACTTTTAACTTACTAACTTCGTCCCTTTAATTTTAGTTTAACCAATCTTATATAGCGCTTTTCCAGCTCAAGAACTGCTGAATGCGCTGGTCGATACAGGATCTAACTCAAGCCGCCCGAGACGCCCACCTGCAACCTTTGGGCGCATAGTCTGACGATTGATCACAGTCCTGTGAGACAAGAGAAGGGGAGAAGGGCCCTAGTGCGGTGCTTGGTGCATTTGTGTAGCCGGCACTCACAGGTCTAAGACATGAGTGTCAGGATCTTTAAAGTCCATGCGATGAAATGCGTGCGTGCGCAGACTAGACCTCGGTTTATACTCTCAGCTGAAGGAGTAGGAGTGCATTGTCTCATTGTAATTTTTGACTCACATGCAGAGCAATGTGAGTCAGTCTGTGTACACGTCCCCCCCAACACATTTTTCCAGATGCTGGCAAATCTGTGCGAGATGAGTCCTGAATAGTCCAAAAATGATATCGACAAAAAAAATGTCGGTCCGTCTGTTCGTCCGCCGTCTGTCTATACAAACAGTTTAAAGTGGCTAAGTACTCAGAACCTATTTTAACTATCACAACCAAACATGGTAAGATGGTGTATACCCATGAGACCTAAAAAAAATTATCAGTAAATGAATGACTTCACTTCAAGGTCAATGTCACAGGGTCATCAGTCAAAAAATGACAATTTTTCACAAAGTTTCACCTTTTTTCTAAGTTGTTAATATTGAACTTATGATTCCTTGATGCATGATATATATCAATGAGACACACATAATCAGTCAGTATAAAATTTCAACAACAACAAAAATTAAAGAAATAAAATAAACATACTATGCAAATTTGGTCAACCTCACTCAAGGATCAAGATGGAGCTGTCCAAAGTCAGTTAGTGTAGTTACTTTGAAGTGACAATTGACCCTAAACTATGAGAGATATAAAGTCCAAACTTGTTGTATTTAGAGACGATACATTGGTCTTTTATAATTTTTCCGTTTCTGCGTTGATCTTGAAGGTCAAGGTTATTTTAGACCTTGCAAAAACACGCAAAGATAGGTCACAACACAGTGGAATGGTTCTTTGTGAACCCATAGTATGCAACAATACTGGGTTATTTGATCAGACATGCATGAGAGGTCATATGAAGGTCAAGGTCATCCCAAGTTCAAGAACACTGAAGTTCAAGGTCATCCCAGGGTCACCTTTTTGTGATAACACAACGTTTGCTGTATTTTTTTTTAAAGTACATGAGTGTATTTGAAGCCTGAGATTAATGTCATCTCAAGGTCAAGAGGATAGAAAGATCAAAGTCGGTATTACTTTGCATTTTAACACCACCATTTCATTTTGGTCTTTTGGCCACTCATTTTCATGTATAATATTTCGAGGTCCATAAGGAACATGTAAATCAAATGGGCTTTGCCCTTTCATTGTAATTTAAAAAATTATTATTATTATTATTATTATTATTATTATTATTATTATTATTATTATTATTATTATTATTATTATTATTATTATTTAACTCCAAGTCGTCAACGGGGTTTGAACCATACACTGCCAGTACAGGCTGCAATGTTATCGTCAGACATTTGAGTACATTACGTATACCACTGTGCCAACTGCGCTCCTCATTCTTTCGTGATTACTTCTTTAAATTTTTCTTTATTTTTTTATTTGTTCTTTCTGTAAATAGTCACAGACTTGAACACGAAGTGCTGGCTTATGAAGTTCTTTGTTTATTTTTTTCCCTTCTTTCCTACCTGCCTTTCTTTTCTTCTTTCTCTTTAATTGTTTCTAGCTTGTCGCCATTTGATTGTTCCTTTAAAAAAGAACAACACAACTTTCTGCTACTTACTGCCCGGTCTTCTTATTATTTATTCTTTGATGGTGAACGCGCCAGGGGTGAGAGTATGGGGTGGGGAGAGAGAGTGAAGGAGACAAGTCTGCGGCAAGCACGCAACAATTGCACAGGACCCGCGCCTTGAAACTCGGAGCCGAAACCCCGGATAATCCTTTTTCAAATTTGCTCTCCTGATAGCCCAGAGACGCCAGGTCGGACAGGGTAGAAGCAGCGCGCATGCGTGAGACGACCGCATGCAGCGCACGTGCGCGTGACGCATGATGGTCGAGTGTAATTTGGCGGGTTTTTCTCTTCGATTTTTATTTCTTCTATTGATCATCCTCATTCTTGCGTCCAATCAGTTTTGAAACGACAAAAATCTGTTTGTTGTTGTTGTTGCTTTGTTGTAAAGCTCAAAAACTGTAAAAGTACAAGAGAACCAGAAGTATACATGACAAATTTGATTGAGGGTTGCTCTCTCTCTGTCCCTCTCTGTCTGTCTGTTTGTCTCTCTCTCTCTCTCTCTCTCTCTCTCTCTCTCTCTCTCTCTCTCTCTCTCTCTCTCTCTCTCTCTCTCTCTCTCTCTCTCTCTCTCTTTCTTTCACCCACCTTTTTCTTCTTTCGCAAACAATAAAGCAACGACCGAATCAAGATGTGCCAGCACGTCTGGCAAATAAAACGTGCGCGCTGTCACAAATGGGTTAAAGGTAATATATTTTTCCGCTCTTTCATCCGTAGTTCATCCGTACACCTCTTCACATTCATCTAACACCTACTTGGTAGTGTCTTAACCCGATCCCTCCGTGACCCCAAAAGGGTTCAGTCTTGGGCGTCACTTTGGAGGAGAGTCGAAATGCGCTTTTCGCCGGGATTAGTCAATTTAGCACTCTGCGAGATCTTGTAGATTTTGTATCAAATTTCACATTTCCACGCTATTCACCTACGTCGATCGCATTTAGGGTGATATGTTAGGAATGTTCTTTTTATTATTATGTGTTTTTTTAGTGTATGAAATAGAGTACAGACGGGCTTTAGCAAGAAAGAAAGAGAGGACATACTTTTGACAAACAAAATTGTGAAAGATGATTACGCTCTTTTAAAAGGAAAACTGCTGTGTGTGTATTTGTGTAGCGTGATAACAGGACGTCAACTTTGCAAGTAACTTTGAATTGCATGTAAAACACACAGCAGACGGTAATAACTTGCCTTTAAATATTTGTCTTTACAAAAATCTATGTTCGCTCTTATGCGATGAACAACAACTGATGTTGTGATGAACCGTAATTAAACACCGAGGTTTGAAGTATTCATATGTAATGATACAGAATTAGCTGTATGCAGCCCTAATACCAAAAAAGCTCAAATAATATTATATAGAATTCGACGAGGGTAGCCCTAATAGACAAACAGCTCTATTATGTTACACGTAATTAGATGTTGGTAGCACTTTATTAGACAACAGCTCAAATATGTTATGCAAAATTAGAAGTAGCATAGTACTAAGTTATTAACATTATTCTGCATGCTGGGCTAATAACGAGACTTTGCTTGGACTTATACAATTGTATCTTGGCGCAAACATTTCAAAGCGTTTAGGGGCATTACATGTGTACCCTTTATTCTGTTGGGTAATTTGTTGATACAAACTGATACAAGATAGCAAAGTTTCTATGGCATTTTTTTATATTACTAAATGTATCGCGCGAAGTAGTCCCTGAGTTATGTAGTGCTGATATGATTCTGTTTGGCTTTGTGATGATTTCAAGTGGTGCTGTTCTGATTTGATACACAATTTTATCTGCAAATAATGTGTACTTGTATACTCTGGACTTAGGGGTGCCGATAGATTGGCATTCAATTTACGATACAATCACTAACGTACACACACCGAGATTTCTTGACAATAAGCTGTTATAATAATCATGGATTATGGTCCTTTGATGTATGTCCTTGCCTAATGCATTGGACACATTTTGAGTAATTTCTTGTGTTCATACGTATTATGGTTACCGACATATAAAAATGCTAATTTAAGTTCCCGAACGATAGCTGGGGAACGGTTTTGTTTGGAATAAAAGTGGTACCTTGAAAAGATTGTGAGAGTGTAAAACGGCTTGATGAAAGGTTCCGTTTAATATACATTAGCTGTCGCACAAACGTAGACATATTTATTGAGTGTAGAGCTGCTTAGGAAATCAACACCCTATCAACTGCGCTACCAAGTGTTGCATTTAACACACCTTGATTGATTGTCTTGGGCTGTGTCGCCGATACAGCGACTCAGTTGCTGCAATGTTTGTGCTTTCTGATTACAAAATGAAAGGATTTTTTTTTTCTAAATCAAAAAGAACGTGAATGGAGTTAAAAGGTAATGTTTACTTTATAAGTTGGTTGTTGCATAACAAACAACAACAAAACACAGGTAAAATGCTGCCTGTAATGGTACGTGTTTTTGCCCGGACTATCCTATCCTATCCTATCCCATCCCGTAACTCGGAGGTCGTAGGGGCACCACAGATGATCGTTTAACCAGCGTACTCCATCTTTCTCTGTCCTCAGCAACCCTAATGACTTCGCTCAATGTCAAGCCAGTCCATTCTCGAATGTTGTTTTCCCACATCTTTTTCTGTCTCCCTCTTCTACTGCCTCCTTGCACCGTGCCTTGGAGAATGGTCTTTGCCAGGCCTGATGATTTTGTGACGGGGCCATACCATCGGAGATTCCGTTTCTTCACCACTGTGAACAGGTCATCGTGTTGTCCAATGGCTTGTGTGATGGTCTGTCGTCGTTGGTGATGTGCTGGGTATAGGAAATGCCCAGAAGTCTTCTGTAGCATCTCATTTCCATGCTTAATCTTCGTTATAGATGAGATCTGTTGTGAGGGTCCATGTTTTGCAAGCGTAGAGAAAGATGAGGATGACAAGGGAGCGCAGCAACCTTACCTTGGAATGTAGACTGATTGTCTTCTTTCCAATTGGGCTTCGATCTTGCCAGGGCAGCAGTTATTTGTGCGATCGTGGAGAGGGCTTCCTGTCGGGACCCATTGTCTGATACAATGGCTCCTTAATATTTGAAGCTCTGCACTGTGTTGAGGGATTGGCCTTGGACTTCGATATCCGTGTTGATGCCTTTGGTGTTGTTGGTCATCATTTTGATCTTCTCTGCACTTATTTCCATTCTATAGGCTCTGGAGGTGGTATCAAGCCTCTGTACCAGCTGTTCAAGTTCTTGTTCCTCTACCGCCAATCCATCAATGCCATCCGCAAAACAAAAGTTGGAGATTGCTCTGCTCCCTATGCTGACTGTGCCTTCGTGATCTGCAAGGGCATCTGACATGATGCCGCCTAGGAAAATGTTGAAGAGTGTTGGAGAGAGTAGGTACCCTTGACGCACACCGATTATTGTTCTGAACAGCATAACGAACAACAACAAAACCCTGGCGACATGCTGCCTGTAGTGGTACGTGTTTTTGCCCGCACAATTAAATCAATCAATCAATCAATCTTTCATGTAATGTCTATTCACACATTCAGGTGATAATCAATATTTAATGTATTGTCTAATCACACATTATGGTGATAATCAATCAATATTTCATGTTTTGTCTATTCACACATTCAGGTCATAATCAATCAATATTTCATGTTTTGTTTATTCACACATTCAGGTGACATTAGACATTAATTAATAACAACAATAATATCAAACAAATCACAATTAAGAAACCTTATAACAAAATGGAATGAACGGCGAAGAGGGATTTAACACCAAACTATAAAAGTCTACCAATAGGAGTCATTGCAATAATTTTCCAAACTGCTGTTATCTGTGAATGATGTAATACATCATCTAAAGAATGTCCATATTCAGTCAAATGATGTCCTTGTTTTAATACATTTCATTTAGGACTGGACATTCAAATAAAATATGGTAAATAATTACATCAAAAGCGTAAAAACAAGGCATCCAATTGTTGAGAAACAAAATGTATTTTAAAATGAATAAAATAAATTCAACAGTGAGAATTGCTCATCTCAGCTGGAGCAAATGTTCCATTCTGAACCATTCTGAAGATAACTTTTCAGTCGTTGACAAGAAAGACGCGTTGTTGTTTAACAACGACAAAGCAGTCTTAGCGCGAGAATATAAGAAAGCTTGAAAGAGCTTTTTTAATTATCACCTTTGTGGTAAGTGCTTTTGCTTTGAATCGCAAAGTAAATTTATCCCAATAATCTGGATCCAATAAGATTGGTTACTCTATAAAAAGTACCCGGGTGGCATCACCATTTCATTCGAGTCGCACAAGTGCAGTTTTCTCCCTTTCTTTTAACGAAGCTAACTTTGGCGTCATTTTTCTTCTCCAGTTATTTCCGGTCCAGTAATTTAAAAGATTCTGCCGGAAGTGAGATTAGGGTTAGTTCAGAAATGAAGAACGAAGGAGTGAGTTGTGGAGGGAGGGGTCTCTTTGCACATGGTAAAGGCTTTATACAGGAACAGCAAGTGTTATTGTCAGGGTTTGTTTTCGGGTGAGATTACCTGCTGCTAATAAGTCAATGCTGCATCGCCAAAGCGAAATTCGATAGTGACAAATTCGTTATCAAAACGGCAAACAAAGATGGCGTCGCCTGGCACGTGCGTGCGGTAACTGCGTTCCTCTGATGTCTTTGAGGGCGAGGATTATGTCCCCTGCTGATTTTATCGCGAGAGTAAATCCCCTTTATTGCCCTTTCACCTCAAGAAAGGAAATCCCATGATTTGTCAGCCTCTTGATTTGGAGAGCTTTTCTTGAATTTGTCTAAGGTAATGCCGTTTCTCATTTTGTGCTGTTACATTTCCTTTGTCATTTTCTCTTATAATATCCTTCCTTCCTTCCTTTACAATTCTGTTGGACAGTTCTCACTTCAAAATTCCACGCATTCATGAGCCGTTCGTTCTTGACAAATTGATTTGAAACTGTGAGCTGTTTAAAGGCATGTGGATAATGTTAAGTAATGGTCATCTCTGCATCGTTAACAATGAAGATGTGGCGCAATAGCGCTGTGGTTTGAGAATAGGTAAGAAATGGTTGGTCAAAGCAACCTGGAGTGTGGTAAGTACTTGGATGGGTGACCATACTTGGAAGGCAAGCCACCAAACTAAACAAACAATAAAACAAGCGCGCAAAAACACCCCAGTCCACCCAGCGCTGGTCAATGGGTGCCCGGCTCTCGCTAGGACAGTTTACTACCGGCGTAACATTGCAGCTGGACCGTGTATTCTAACACAGGCCGGGGTGCCTTTGCGCATGCGCCACGCCAAATCGGGCAGCCTTTTCACGATGTTCTTAGGCGTCGTATATCCTAACCCTAACCATAACCTGAATGAATGAAGCAGTGCTGGGTCCGACTACAATAGCACTGTGCGCATGCGTCGAATTTTGTAATGCGTTTTACATTTTGACCAATCAGAATGCTCCAAGTCGCTCGCAGTCCGCTGGCGATATCCAGCCGTTTGACGGTGTCACACCGGGTAAGGTAAAAAAAAAAAACCAGCAAGGTAAAAGAGTTGACCACCGCCCTCATTTAGCTGGCCCTGAGAAAAAGGAAGGTCCCGAACACCTGTATCCCAAACGACCCAATGATTACGGGAATTTAGCTTTAAACAGTTATTGTTAATAATGATTCAATTATTATTTACTTTTTTGCCGTTATTGTAACAGCATGATGTGATAATATTGTTAATTATTGTTGTTGCAGACACCACGGCAAGGCAAATTGGAGAAAGCAGACATTTTGGAAATGACGGTCGATTACATCAAGAAAATCTCTGACAAAAACGCAGGTGAGCTTTCCATATTTCCATTTGATAAATTAAAAAACACGCACAAACGCGTGCACACACACACACACACTCACACCCACACACATACATACTCACACACACACACACACACACACACACACATACACTGCACATTATCTTTTTGGCTGTGTGGTAAAACTGCAAGAAAGTAAATTAGATGAGAATTCTGAAAAAGAAGCAAAAGAAGAAGAAAAAGAAGAAGATTGGTGATGATGATGATGATGATGATGATGATGATGATGATGATGATGATGATGATGATGATGATGATGATGATGATGATGCCATAGAACGGTTAAATAAGACACAGAATGACTCTCTTTTGCTTGTTCCTTATTAGTTCCATCTTTCTTGCTGTAACTTCTTCGTTCTTGCCGTCCTTTCTTACATCCCAATTCTCTTCCTTCTTTTCCTTCTGTTCTTCTTCCTCTTCTCCTTCTTCTCCCGCTTACCTATTTTTCTCCTCCTCATCCTCCTCCTTCTTCTTCTTCAAACTGTCATTAACCCACGCTGCTCTTGTTGTTGTTCCCAGACTGCCCAGACCCGAAGGTGGGCATTTCACCGGACGCTCCGTTTGTGGATGGCTTCAGCCGTTGTATGGAGGAGGTAAACGCTTTCCTAGAGCACCAGCTCCATCTGCAGCCCGATGTTCGACACAAGCTCCTTACCCACTGCAAACAACAGCTCAAGGGCAAGTCCGTTGTTAAAGACACGGACACAGAGGACGCCAAGGCCAGTAAAAGTGAGGTAGAAGACAAAGATAGAGTGGCCAAAGACTTCACTGTAGTCAGGGTCAAGCGATCTCTGAGGAAGCGTGGTGTTGCTGCGAGAGAAGTAACCGATTGCGGACTGAGTGATTCGTTGATTGAGGAAGTGAAAGCTGGCATTATTAATAAGAAGTGTCCTCTGGGCGCAAGGAGCCAAGAAAGTGGCGTCTTTTGTGACAGCGTTGGTGACGCGTCTGACGCCAGTTCCAGCGACGAGGACGAAAGCAAATCCATCGCATTGACGTCATATAATGTCACTATCCGCGATGACGCAAGATCACCGTCATCAACCGCGTCACCAGGATCCCAAGACTCGATGGATTTTAGTGAGAAAGTTTCAACCCCCAAACCTTCGTTGAAACCCAATGTACTAAATGCGTTGCAGCCGTCATCTGCAACAGCGACCTCAAATGTGGAGTCCTGTAACTCATCTTCATCGTCACCGCCCTACTCAACACAAAACCAGGCTTCAAACAGCGGAATGAAGTTAGCGGGACCTTTAAAGCTGATCTGTGGTGGCAACGTTTTCATTGTGGTGGACCACCAGCAGCAACAAGCGCAACTGCTAAACGCTGGTGTCGGCATGTCTCAGTCTGTTCAGTCTATGGTGAGCTGTGTTCAGCCTGTGTTAGGTCACGTAGCTCCGTCTTTGTCTGCCTTCTCTGTTAGCTCACCTTTATCCCACACATTGGGAGACGGAGTCCAGGCTTATTACTTAGCGAATGTAGGAGACTCTTCATTGCTTAGTTCCTCTGGGAACTTCTCGCCATTGAACCTGACAGCCAAATCAGACGCATTTTCAACATCGACAAACTCTCAAACTGTGTTCTCGGGCGTGAGCCAGCCTATGGGGTCAGTTGGACAGTCTCGAGGACAGTTCCTATACAATATGTACTCAGCTAATTCCGGCTTGGGGTCTCCTGCTCTCGCTACCTACATTCCAACGTTTCCTCAAGCAAGCATCGGTCTTCCGAGCGCCGCTACCTACCCTATCCTAGCTACCTCTCTCAGCTATAACGCCAGTGACTTCAATATGTTTGAATTGCACAAACCTAGTGACGCCCACAAGGTGGACACGATCTCAGGGAGCGCGACTATACACAAACCAGCTGAGTTGTCTTCCATGAGCAGAAGTTCACTGTTGTTTGAATCGTCACCCGAAGGTACGATGAACAGCGGAAATGACTTGAACAATAACTCTTCTAACGTGGCACTAGGTCTTTCTCCTATGTGGAGGCCGTGGTAGTAGTGTAAGTTTGTTTGAAATAGGCCTACGTATACGTGTTCACGATCGTGCGAGAAGCCGCGATGATCACGCGCCTTTACTGGGTAAACCTTTCACCGGGACGAGCCTTTCATTTCTCGCAGCCCAGTTCGCTAGCGTTGTAGAAGCTGTTCGTCGCTGTTCACTGTTTTCACTGTTGTTGATAGACCTTCAACGCTTGACCTAACTGTATCTTATCCAGCCTTTTCTGGTCGCGGTGTTCATCATTAACCTAACTTTGAAAAGATTTGCTACCTAAATTATGTTGAATTTGGCGCAAGCATGTGATACTGTTATAACTTAACCCTTAGATTATACATAGGTTATATTTCATCATACTAAATAGTGTACTTTAAATCTACCAATTTCCTAACAAATCCCGTTACTATGCAAACATACCGCTGGTACTTTTGTGCTTTTTTCACTCGTTTCGTGTGTTTGCCTGTTTTCTTTGTAAGTAATATGACCTACATGGTGTGACCTGACATGCAATGCAATTCAACGGTAGTTTTCATTGTGCTCGTGAAATGACAAATCTTTTGTTTTAATTGTTTGCCATTGTTATTATTATTATTATTATTATTATTATTATTATTATTATTATTATTATTATTATTATTATTATTATTATTATTATTATTACCACCAACAAGGTGCTCAGTCTGCCAGTTTCTTAAAAAAAAAATATTATTATTATTATTATTATTATTATTATTATTATTATTATTATTATTATTATTATTATTATTTATTATTATTATTATTATTATTATTATTATTATTATTATTATTATTATTATTATTATTATTATTATTACAAATCTTAGAGACAATTCCATTCCACATAATTATAATCACAACAAATCGGGTTCGTGATCAACTTATACATACGACTGATGTTTTTCGTTTATATCAACCTCTCAGTAAAGCTGGGGTTTTTTTTTTGTATCGTGATATCATCATGAGAATTGTGTCTTTTTTAAATTCTAAGTACCTTGTAAATAAGATATTTGTGCCTTAGAAATCCTATGTATCATTATTTAAAAGTGTATTTTAACTCTTTTAAAAAAATAGTATATTTAAACTTTGTTGTTTATTAATAAATAAATAAATTTATTTATTTATTTATTTATTTAGTAAGTGAGAGTTGTGTGTGTTTGTGCGTGTGTATATGTGTGTGTTTGTGTGTGAGTCTGGATAACCACATATTGAATGCCCAAGACCATTTTGCCTTACCGTGTGATGAAGATTAAGAATTTAGCAGTTTGTTGTTTAATCTCTGGTAAGTTAGGTTTTGGAGATTTAACTTATATAACAGGACAAATGAGTGTCTGAAACTGAACAAATAAATAATATTGCAAAACTCCAGTTGTTCAGGTTATAATCTGTTTATGTACCGTTGTTTGTCTTGTCAATGGGTGCTATATCTTTTAAGTTGGTTGTTGGTTTGGTGGTGGTGGTAGTGGTGGTGGTGGTGGAGGTGGTGATTATTCTCGTCGTGGTGATGGTGCTGTCGTCGCTGTCGCCTCGGACATTTTGACTGCCGTCTTTTTTTTATATTTTTCTGATGTTCTCTCATCTGTGTCCATCCTGTTCAGCATCGTCGGCATCGTCATCTTCATCGTCATTTCCCTTTTCAAGGTCTGTCATCTTTGTCCTGCCTAAATTCTGCCTCGGCTTTCTCTCTTTTTTTTTGTCGTTGCCGTCGTAACTACCACTGTTTCCTGTTCAGCCTCGTCGTCACATAAATCCTGTTCGGGATGAGCGACGCCATGCTTGGCACACCAAGACAATGAAGTCTCGTCACTGATACGAGACGTTGTCCCAGACCACCCGTCAGCCTCCATTTCACTTCACAATGGCGGAGGGTGTCGTCTGAGCTTTAAATCTTCTTGTGAGCCGATCAGCTTAAACGCTGACCATCGGTTTGTTCTTTGTTTGGACTTTCTCGGTTTCATTGTAGAAATATTCTTCTTTGGTTTATGTCTGTCTGTTTCTGTTACCCACCCCCCCACCCCCACCCCTCTCTCTCTCTTTCCCTATTTCTCTCTCTCCATCTCTCTTTCTCTCTCGCCGTTAATGTTTTGAACTTCGTTTTGTAAAACTAACAGCAATGAAGGAAAATATTAATTGCTATTACAAGCATTGAAGCAAACCAATCTTCTGTTAACTGTTTAATACAAAAGTTCAAAAGGACTTTGCAACATTTCCCAGTGCTATCTACGTGTAGCACATGTCGGTGATTATTTGAAGGGAGTTGGTGAAGACAACCTTTCCATTGGGGAGTAGAGGGGAAGAGGGTGTAGGGGAGGGTAGGGGAGTATTAAGATGAGGGTGGAAGAAACGTTGGTAAATAACAGTTACTATTTTTGATTGTGAACACAAAGCCATTTTGTTTTAAGTGTGTGTGTGGGGGGGGGGGGTGGAGGAGGGAGGGAAGCGCTCATTACTTTGCTTAAAGTAATATCATGGACATCTGCATGAGAACTAACTCAAATAAAGCATGTAGCAGCTCTGTTGTGGTCACTGGAGTATTGTATTATCGTTTCTCAGTGTGATACCTCCCATAATCCCTCCCCTCCCACAGCCCGCCCTTAAGAACGGTAATCCCCATGTGCCAAACCGAATGTTCTCTCTCTGTCCTCAGCTCTATAACCGATCTGACATCTCTCTCTCTCTCTCTCTCTCTCTCTCTCTCTCTCTCTCTCTCTCTCTCTCTCTCTCTCTCTGCTTTGAGCTTCTTTTGTATTCCGGATTTAGGGATGAGGTCTAATTACCTGGCTAGGAGCATAATAGTAAATCCTCCCCACCCCAACCCCCAAATTACTCACCTTCAGTGCCAAGGCGACAGGATTTACCACAGCAATCTTTTAACTTCGCTCATTGCGCTCCCGTTAACTCATTTTCCTAGCGCTCGGAAATTGTATGTAGAAAACGACAGCTTACTGACATGGTGTAACTATTGTCCCAGTTAACAAAGTATGTAGAAAACGACAGCTTACTGACATGGGGTAACTATTGTCCCAGTTAACAAAGTATGTAGAAAACGACAGCTTACTGACATGGGGTAACTATTGTCCCAGTTAACAAAGTATGTAGAAAACGACAGCTTACTGACATGGGGTAACTATTGTCCCAGTTAACAAAGTATGTAGAAAACGACAGCTTACTGACATGGGGTAACTATTGTCCCAGTTAACAATGTATGTAGAAAACGACAGCTTACTGACATGGGCTAACTATTGTCCCAGTTAACAAAGTATGTAGAAAACGACAGCTTACTGACATGGGGTAACTATTGTCCCAGTTAACAAAGTATGTAGAAAACGACAGCTTACTGACATGGGCTAACTATTGTCCCAGTTAACAAAGTATGTAGAAAACGACAGCTTACTGACATGGGGTAACTATTGTCCCAGTTAACAATGTATGTAGAAAAAGACAGCTTACTGACATGGGGTAACTATTGTCCCAGTTAACTATGTATGTAGAAAACGACAGCTTACTGACATGGGCTAACTATTGTCCCAGTTAACAAAGTATGTAGAAAACGACAGCTTACTGACATGGGGTAACTATTGTCCCAGTTAACAAAGTATGTAGAAAACGACAGCTTACTGACATGGGGTAACTATTGTCCCAGTTAACAAAGTATGTAGAAAACGACAGCTTACTGACATGGGGTAACTATTGTCCCAGTTAACAATGTATGTAGAAAAAGACAGCTTACTGACATGGGGTAACTATTGTCCCAGTTAACAATGTATGTAGAAAAAGACAGCTTACTGACATGGGGTAACTATTGTCCCAGTTAACAATGTATGTAGAAAACGACAGCTTACTGACATGGGGTAACTATTGTCCCAGTTAACAATGTATGTAGAAAACGACAGCTTACTGACATGGGGTAACTATTGTCCCAGTTAACAATGTATGTAGAAAACGACAGCTTACTGACATGGGGTAACTATTGTCCCAGTTAACAATGTATGCTAACGAGCTTTCATTCTGGATCAAAAACTTTCATTAGACTTATTCATTCATTTTCTTCAAGCGTTCATTTCTTAAGTCGTTGGCGCCATTGTTTACTAAAAGATTTTGAAATCTAGCTTCCTTTTTTAAGGGAACACTGGAAAAGGGAAGAAAATAGGGTGGGAAAGAGGGGGGGGGGTGCTTGGTTAATATTATTCATTTGAGCATGCAATAAACAAAAAAATATTTATTGTCTATTTAATTTGTTTACGTCTTTCTTCCTTCCTTTCTTCCTTTCTTCCTTTCTTTCTTTCTTTCTTTCTTTCTTTTTCAGCATGTTCATTTTCCTTTCCTTGCAAGTTGAAAACAATGTCATCCACAACCAAAAAAGGGCGTATATTGAGAATTGTTTGTTTCTTTAATTTAACATCTTTTCACCTAAGTGATTTTAGACTTGGAAGAGGTAGGTGGGTTTGCAATTAATAAAACTATAATATGTAAAGAAATAAACAATCAAAATTGTAAACTTATGTCAACTGATTGGCTCGCTCATCTGCGATGTGTGTGTGTGTGTGTGTGTGTTTGTGTGAGTGAGAGAGAGAGAGAAAGAGAGAGAGATAGAGAGAGAGAGAGAGAGAGAGAGAGAGTGAGAGAGAAGTAGAGAAAGAGAGTTGGAATAATGATTACGATGACTGCGAAGTGCATGAAAGCGGATTAATGTATACGCGGAAGGGATAGCTCAGTGGTCAGAGCGCTCGACTTGTGTACGCGCGTCTCGGGTGACGTGGGTTCGAATCCTGACTACAGCATACTATTTTGTAATTGCTGGATAGTAGTGACCAGCGCTTTGAGAAGCTCTCTGAGTTTATAAGTGAGCTAGATAAGAGTAATCTCTTTCTTTTTTTTATAATTCTTAATGAATATGAATTGAAAATGTGATTCTGCGCTTCCTTTTGAGATATTACATATGTGTTGTATTGTATTGTATTGTATTGTATTTTGTATTATCATATTGTACTGTATTGTATTGCCATTTTTACAAACAATATCCTATAATGCTACACAAATAATCCGTGTGCAATGTTCTGATTTTGTCTTTTACACAAAACGTACAACAGGACTATAAATTAAGGATATTGCAATAATTGTTATTCAATAATCAAAATTTTTTATCCTGAATATTCCGAATATTTTGTGGAATATATTGTGCGATTGCACTGCACTCAAGAGATGCTCGATAGAAATGGGTTGTTTGCAAATGCAAGCAACCTCCTTGCAGTATTTTGTACTCCAAGAGTTCAAGACCATATCCTAAACTTCATGGTAACTGTTTGTAAAGGAATGTGAAATTCCATTATGTAATTTAATTGAAGGACATTATTTTGTGTGGTATTTATCCCCCCCCAAATATACTACATAGTATACTTCCGTTTGTGATATACTTCCGTTTGTGATAAGGGGGTTACCCCAATTGGGGTGCAGGGGTTTTCTGTATAAATAGTATCCCCACTTTGTGGAAATTTAGTGCTTTAAATTACCACTGTTTCTGTCTTTGTCATTTGTTCTTTCTCGTTCCTAATCTGTCATACTAATATATTATCTTCGTCACTAGTCCAGCCATCTACCTTTTTTTCTTAAAAATTCTCCCAAAACTTCTCATTTGTATATGGGGTCTGTTGGGTCAGCTTGCGAATATTGGACGCTTTCAGCCAAATGATCACTAGTGCTTTCTATGGTATTATTTTTAAGCAATGTAGGCATTTTATATTTGTTTTCTTAATATTTTATAATTATGTTTAAATTCCTTTTGTGTTTTTGTATACAGGGGTTTGATAAATTAGATTAATCAGCGTCCCCTTGCATGGGATGCCTTTATTGTAAAGTGACCAGCTGATGGAGTGCCATCAGTATTACCATTAGGGTTGTTTCAGCAGATATTTTATACGGATCAGGAGTGACCTTCTTTCAACCAAGTTGTGCATGGTCCTGATTCGGCTCTTTGAAGTCCGCTGGACCCTAAAAACAATGTTTAACTAACTCACTAAAACAGTACTTTTATAGTTTGCTCTGCAATCCTGTCATCGCAATCATTATGGAGAACATTTTTAATAATGCAGGCTAAAACAAGTATCACTATCTTACATCGACCTTTCACGTCTCTGCACTCCATGCCCACCCTTCTACTTCTCCCCATCCCCCTCTTCCTTACATACCGTTGTGTTTTTCTCCACGTCTGCAAATGTTCTTTTGAATAGGTGCAAACTGGCTAAATGGAACTCTTAACTTTCACATTCAACATTCTTGTCCACTCTTAACCTACTCCTCTCCCTTCAGTCAACTTTCATTAACCGTGGTCTTAACGTCTCTAGTCATCTCACGAAGCACGTGCCTGTCACGACCCAGAACGAGGCGCACGTGTGAACTCCGACCTTCCCAGCCTGCATAGCGCCCACCGGAACTTCTTCTTTTTCTTTGGCTGTCTCCCGTGTGCATGACAGTGTGGCGATTCCGCCAGGGGCCGCTAATTCTAGGACAAACGCCGAAGCGAGCAGTTTCGTTTGAAAGAGACTCCTGGAGGATTACGGCACGAATGTGTTAGTGTTTGCTCCGCTAAGCCAGCCATCTTGCAAGTCAGTGACAGAGCAAACACAACTTCCCCTTTGATTGGGTTTCCACCTGGACTAGTGGCTTTTAATGGCTATGTCTATACACCGCTGTTGTTGGGGGTGGTTGTTGTCGGCGTCGATATTGTAATCAGGATCAACAGTAGTAACAGCATCATCGTGGTCATCATCATCATCATCATCATCATCATCATCATCACCATCATCAGCATCATCATCATAGCATCATCATCATGATCACCATCATCGTCATCATCATCATCATCATTTGCAGCAGCTTCAGCAGCAAGCCCAGTATCACTAGAGGTAACACAGTGATCATAATCATCCTCGTACCATCAGCAGCAGCAGCACCATTACCACCATCATTGCGCCATCATCATCACTTCCACTACCACCATCACTGTCCTCTTAATCATCATGAATTGGGTCCCTTTAGCAATGTCGCCCTGCGCTGAGATACACCTTTCACGGAACATCAGTCTGGTCCTTTGTTGTACCTTCCTGTTGGCAAAGGAGGCTTTGTTATGTAGACTATTATACTCCTGTATTGGCATCCACTGTTTTCATTCAATAGAAGCGGTATGCCGTAACACCTTGAACAACGAACATCGGCTAGCGACGCTAAGGGGGAGTAACCGAGTAGTAGCTAACCAAGCGTTAACCAGCGATGTAGCTCACCGAGGACTAAAAGAGGAGTAACACCTAAGAAGACAAGGGGGAGTAAGACACTAGACCAAAGGGGAGTAATCACACGGGTACTCAGCACAAGGGTAGAAACCTCATAGAAATCTTCTGAGCAGGGCGTCAAATACCATAGTTTAGGCGGATTGAAGTGGGGTTTTTTTTCCTCGCATGCTCGATTAAGACACTTATAACATTTGTACAGATGATAAAGAGTCCATCCCGCCCCCACTACTTCAAAGAAATCATACCTTATGGAAGTGGAGTCAATGATTGTCATGGTGCCAAAACATTCCATAGATTCCATAATTTCGCCCGCATCGTGAAACAACAATAATCCAAAAACCAAACCTAAGGCAAAAAAATGGATACCTTGAAAAGATTGTGATGTGGTAAAACCGCGTGATGAAAGTAGATAAAAACTGGTCTCAAGAGAAAACTCCTTCAGTATGGAATTCCCTTTGTAAAATATTTATTTGCGATATTTTTCGGAGTTTTTTTTTTTTTTTAAATTATCACATTCAACTAAATAATCTTTATATTGACGCATATTTTCTAAATAATCATTTGTTTACAAACAATGTAAGATTTATCTAAATAATATATTTTATCCGTAAATAACTTATTAGTTATGTAAACAATACGTTGTTTAGGTACAACATTCATGAGATATGTAAATAAGGCATTGTTGCTAAATAAAAATTTATTTTGCTATTTAATGCATTATTTAGCAGATTGTGTTAAATAATGTATTATTTAGAAATGTTTGTAAATCATTTTTTGTTTACCTATGAAATGCAATATTTAGCAGAACTTGCGAAATAAAGTATTATTTTGAAGATGTTGCTAAATAATGCATTATTTCTGTAATATCAGAAATGTTGACGACAAGGATGTAGTAACTCAGCTTAGAGATAAACAGATAGTATTGAATAAAACTTGACGTTAATTTACCACAGGGTCCTGTGCACGCGCAGGCGAGAGAGAGAGAGAGAGAGAGAGAGAGAGAGAGAGAGAGAGAGAGAGAGAGAGAGAGAGAGAGAGAGAGAGAGAGAGAAGTTACAAGGAGATGTCGAGACGGAGAAAAGAGACTTTTGTGAAATAGTCTACAATAACATTTATCTGTTAGATTTCTTTTTAACCCTTCTCCTCCTCTTCCTCCTCCTTATCATAATAATAATAATAATAATAATAAATAATAATAATAATAATAATAATAATAATAATAATAATAATACAGTACATTTGTATCGCGCGGTACCTCGCAAACGGTTAGGAAAGCGAGCTCGCCGCGCTTTACAACACACGTGCAATCACACACACACACACACACCCACACACACACCCACCCACACACACACACACACACACACACACTCACAGAACACGTATACACTTAGCAAATGGTTAAGTAATTACAGTAAAACATGGCCGTGCAAAACAACAGATAATATGAATACCAAGAACCGAGCCGGTGCCGCCACCATCCATGAACAGATGACGTGACTTGGTAAAAAAAATTACATATCGGGATGGAAGGGAGGAGGAGTGATAATTATTGAGTTTGCATGTTAAAAAGGTGGGTCTTTAATTGGCGCTTGAAGGAAGAAAGTGATGGAGCATGTCGGAGTTGCATCGGTAGTGAGTTCCAGGCAGTTGCAGCAGAGAAAGAGAAAGATCGTTCACCATAGGTCTTTGAGTGAACACGGGGATAGAAAGCAGTCTTGTATCAGAAGAAGAGCGGAGTTGTCTTGCAGGAGATCATCATCATCATCATCATCATCATCATCATCATCATCATCATCATCATCATCATCATCATCATCATCACTCCCACCACCACCACCACCATAAAAAAACCAACAATAGCAACAACAACAACAACAATAATAATAATAATAATAATAATAATAATAATAATAATAATAATAATAATAATAATAATAACAATCATCATCGTCATCGCCATTATCATCATCATTATCATCATAATTCCATCATCATCATCATCATTATCAACATCACATCATCATCATTATTATCATCACATCATCATCCTCATCATCATCCTCCTCATCATCATCACCACCATTATCGCTTTCTCAATATCACTGCCTACCCTTTTTACGTCCGTGATGATCAAAAGCACTTATTTTAAGGGTCAAGGTAGGTGAATAGATACGTTACGTAGAGGTCAACCATTGTGGTACAAAGGTACAAATTAAATTACATCAAGGCTAGCAGTTGTGCTTTAGGTAGGTTATGCAAAAGTTCACCGTAGACGTGTGTACCGCTAAGTGGTTCAGTATGGTTACAGAGATACCCACTACAGTCTCGCGTAGGTCAGTTTATAACGAACGCTTCGAGCTGGCTGGACAGTTTGCGAAGATTATGTAAGAAGACTCATATAGTACAATTACAGCGGTCTGCAATAACAATCTATCGTTAAAAACAAACTTCAACCTTAATTTCAGACTACTTTTGCCCAAATCTCTTTCGAAGAGTTAGTTCCTTCACGATTTCGCTGCCAGCCAGAGAACTTGTAGTTAAAATGAGACCGCTTTATTTTGTTTTTCAACAAATTACATGTGGTGCGTCGACAAACAAGAAGCATTACATTAATAATAATAATAATAATAATAATAATAATAATAAACAACCAGCGTTGTTGTTAAATGCAATGCAACTTAATGAACTGAAACTCTACCGGTCTAAGTCGTCATGTCATCATGCAGAGGCTCTTTCCCAGAACTCAAGCCAAAAGCATCTTCACAAAACTGTTCCTATCAGTAATTTTCATTGTCAGCAATGCCCGAACGCTGAACTGAAGAGCTGGCCTCACGGCGAAATTGTAATATTCAGTTAAGAGTAAGTTTATCCTTCAGCTGAAAAACTGGCAGCGGAAGAGGGAAGATAGCTTTGATCCTTTTTTTGGGCAACGCTTTATTGTCCCTTTTTATCAGGAAATTCTGGGCCGCCTCCCATGGGGGAGGCGTAGTCGCAGCCTGTGGGGCGCCCAAACCCAGCCTACATAATATTAGTTGTGTTTTTAAATTGTTTGCTGGGGGAGCAAACCGGAGCACCCGGAGAAAACCTTCGAGAAGTTTCCCGAGTCGAAAGTAAATAATATTCGGAGAAACATAACGCCCAGAGGCTGGATCGATCCCATACCTGTCCAGCGCCATTGGTTTCTGGCCTGTGGATAAGGAAAGTTAGTCCCGCCTTAGCCCACTTGGCCACAACGCTCGCGATATCTTTGATCTTTTAATCACATTACCCCCTTTTTATTATATTAATCGGTCTTACGTAGCTGGAGAGAAACAAGAAGAACAGCTGGTACAGAGGCTTGACACCACCTCCAGAGTCTATTGAATGGAAATAAGTGCAGAGAAGACCAAAATGATGACCAGCAACACAAATGGCATCAACACGGACATCAAAGTCCAAGGCCAATCCCTCAACACAGTGCATAGCTTCAAATATTTAGGAGCCATTGTATCAGACAATGGGTCCCGACAGGAAGTCCTCTCCAGGATCGCACAAACAACTGCTGTCCTGGCGAGGTATGGTTGAAGCCAATTTGGAAAGACCACCAGTCTACATTCCAAGGTAAGGCTGCTGCGCTCCCTTGTCATCTCCATCTTCTTATATGCTTGCGAAACATGGACCCTCATAGCAGATCTACAACGAAGAATACAAAGCATGGAGACAAGGTGCTACAGAAGACTTCTGGGCATTTTTATTTAATGCTGTCAAATTGCTTTAATCTGCCGTGAACTGACAAAACCGAGCAAGTCCACAAAACCTATTTTCGAGAAAATCGACGTTTTGTGTTGCTCTATATTATGCGATCGTTTCTGGAAGTTTAAGGGCATATTATAATGCCTATCCTATCCTATCCTATCCTGTCCCGTAACCCGAAGGTCGTAGGGGCACCACAGATGATCGTTTAACCAGCATACTCCATCTTTCTCTGTCCTCAGCAGCCCTGATGGCTTCGCTCAGTGTCAAACCAGTCCATTCTCGAATGTTGTCCTCCCACCTCTTTTTCGGTCTCCCTCTTCTTCTACCTCCTTGCACTGTGCCTTGCAGAATAGTCTTTGCAAGGCCTGATGATCTGGTGACGTGGCCATACCACCGAAGTTTCCGTTTCTTCACCACTGTTAGCAGGTCATCGTGTTGTCCAATGGCTTGTGTGATGGTCTGTCGGACTTCGTCGTTGGTGATGTGTTGGGTATAGGAAATGCCCAGAAGTCTTCTGTAGCACCTCATCTCCATGCTTTGTATTCTTCGTTGGAGATCTGCTGTGAGGGTCCATGCTTCGCAAGCATATAGGAAGATGGAGATGACAAGGGAGCGCAGCAGTCTTACTTTGGAATGTAGGACTGATGGTCCTGTCTTTCCAAATGGGCTTCAACCTTGTCAGGGCAGCAGTTGTTTGTGCGATCCTGGAGAGGACTTCCTGTCGGGACCCATTGTCTGATACAATGGCTCCTAAATATTTGAAGCTATGCACTGTGTCGAGGGATTGGCCTTGGACTTTGATGTCCGTATTGATGCCATTGGTGTTGTTGGTCATCATTTTGGTCTTCTCTGCACTTATTTCCATTCCATAGGCTTTGGAGGTGGTGTCAAGCCTCTGTACCAGCTGTTCAAGTTCTTGTTCCTCTCCAGCCAATCCATCAATGTCATCTGCAAAACGAAGATTGGAGATTGCTCTACCCCCTATGCTGACTGTGCCTTCATGGTCTGCAAGAGCATCCGACATGATGCGCTCTAGGAAGATGTTGAAGAGTGTTGGAGAGAGTAGGCATCCTTGACGCACACCGATTGTTGTTCTGAACCAATTCCCGATGGCTCTGTTGTGGAGGACTGCACTGGTAGCCTTGTCATACAGGCTTTTGATGACTTCAATAATTTTAGGGCTGATGTTGTACACTTTCATTGTTGCCCATAGAGCTGCATGCCAGACTCGGTCAAACGCCTTCTTGAAGTCTATGAACACATGATATAGATGTTGTTGGTGCTGTAGGTATTTCTCACAGATTATTCTGAGGTTGAAAATCTGCTCAGTGGTACTTCGCCCTGCCCTGAATCCTGCTTGTTCTTCAGCTATGATTTGTTCAGCTTGGGGTTTCAACCTGTTGAGTATTATTTTCAGGAGGACCTTGCTGGGATGGCTGATGAGGCTGATGGTCCGGTAATTTTCACACTCCTGAAGGTTACCTTTTTTGGGAAGAGTGATGACAAGCGACTGGGTCCATGGTATAGGCCACTCCCCACTCTGCCAGATCTTGTTACAGATAATGGTGAGGGCATCAATCATCGCTTCTCCTCCTGCTTGTAGCAGTTCGGCGGGTATGTTGTCCACTCCCGCTGACTTCCCTTTCTTTAGCGCTTGCACTGCTGCCTCAACTTCTTCCCGGAGAATTGGGAGGATTTCTTCTTCTTCTCTGTTCTCGGGACATGCTAGAACTGATGGGTCTCCATTTGGTGTATGGTTGTAAAGGTCAGAGCAGTACTCTGTCCATCTGTCCAAGACTTCTTGTTCTTCTGTAAGGCATATGCCAGACTTGCTTTGGATAGTGGAGACTTTGGGCTGTTTGACACTTGTCAGCCGCTTCACAGTCTGGTAGGCCTTCTTGCTGTTGTTCTTGTTCAGACTGTTCTCTATTTCCTGGCATTGATCTTCTATCCAGTTCTCCTTTGCTGTGAGCATGCCTTTTCGGATGTCATTGTTGATTTTTCGGTAGACATCAGCTCCCTGTGAGGTGTTCTTTTTCTTTTTCATCTCTCTTCGTTTATCACACAGATCCAAAAGTTCAGGTGTGATCCACAGCTTCTTCTTTGGTCGGTGCTTGCCAAGGATCTCAGTGGCGACATCTGTCACAGCTGAGTTGAAGGTGGTGGTCATGGTGTTGACATCTACTTCACCAGCCCCCAAAATGAGCAGTGGTGCAAATTTCCCTCCAATTGTGGCCTGAAATAGTTCTGCCACCTCCGGGTCTTGCAGTTTGTCCAGGTCGAACTTCAGTCTAGTGCACTTAGCTGTATTTACTCTCTTCAAGTGGAGCCGGAAAGACATCATCACGAGATCGTGGTCACTTCCGATGTCTGCTCCTGGAAAAGTACGTGTCCTGCCAATGTTGATGCTTGATCTGAAGCGTTTCTTGACCATGATGTAGTCTATTTGGTTGTGATGCTCCCCGCCAGGACTGTGCCATGTCCATCGTCGGGAGTTTTTGTGGAGACCAAGCGTGTTTGCCAGTACCAGATTGTTGTATCTGGCAAACTCCAAGAGTCTCAGACCCCTGTCATTTGTCTCGTTGTTGCAGTGGGGTCCACATGTGTCTCCCCAGTTGTGGTGCGCATCTTGGCCAACCTTGGCATTCCAGTCGCCTTGCACTATGACTATGTCCTTCTTCGGCACTTGGTCAAGGACCGCCTGTAGATTTTCATAAAAATCCTCCACTTCGCTGTCGTCATAGTCTGATGTTGGGGCGTAGGCCTGGATGATGGTGATGTTGAAAGGGGCTGCTCTCAGGCGGATGGTAATGAGTCTACTGGAGACTGGGCGGCAACCCATGACAGTGGCTAGAATGTTCTTGTGGACCAAGAATCCAACGCCGTGTTCGTGCCTGTCATCCCTACCGCTGAAATAGAGCTTGTGGCCTTTGTCGGTCGTTGTTTCACCTAGGCCTTTCCAGCGCAGTTCGCTGATACCTAGAACATTCCATCGATAGTGGTCCAACTCGTGGGCCAGTTCTTCTAATTTTCCTTCCGCAGTTAGGGTCCTGACATTCCAGGTTCCTATGACGATGTTGTTTCTCGTGCGGATCTTGCTAAATTGTCCATCAGTAGCATACTTAACACCTCCGTCCTGGTGGCCAACGGAAGGCGCGGTCCTTGTGCCGTGTGACGACCCGGGCGACGACCGATCCGGTATGGAATTAGTGGGTTGTGTCATCATGTAGTGTGTCTTGGGCAAAAAAGACCTGGCGGTGCCCAATCCTCTCCAGGCTGTTGGCCACAGCCGAAATCCACGAATACAGTGTGGCTCGCCTTGGCCCTGAGCACATGGTCGTTGAACCTGTAGTAACGTGAGGTTCCTCCGCCCTGGCCGGTGACTTCTGTGTAGAAGACTTTCGCCCAGTGATGCCGTGCTAACATCACCCCTGTTAGTCGCCTCTTACGACACGCCGGGAAACGTTGGGTCTATTCTATTTAATGCCCGAACCCACAGAGCAATTATAATGCAATTCCTCGATTTAAGAGTGCATACCTTGAATGTTAAAGAAATGTTTGATAGATTTGATGTTTTAAGACTATTTGAGGACTTGCTTTGTTTTGTCAGATTATTCTTGAGATAGATCTTTGTTGAGAACATGACAAAACCAAGCAAGTCACCCGCTTGGTTTTGTCAGTTTATTATTGAATTAAATCCTTGTTAAAAAAATTCACAAAACCAAGTAAGTCAAATCCGCTTGGTTTTGTCAGTTTATTATTAAGTAAATCCTTGTTTTCAAAATTCACCAAACCAATTAAGTCCCATAGGCCGTTTCGTTTCTTTGTTAAAAAGTCTGACGAGATGAGTCACATAAGTTGGGTTTTGTAAGATGTGGGTGCGGCAGTTACAGTGAGTGTATATGTGTGCCTGTTTATTGTTTTTAGCCATTCTTCACTGTTTTTTGCTCTCCCTTCAAAATAATATTAGATGCAGCCAATTTAATTTTAAAAATACAAAACTATTTTCCTTTCAGTTTCCTATTGTAGCGATCTTCCTGCCTTTACACCACGTGTATGTCTTGTATTTTGTTGCCCTTGTTGTGTGTCTGTAATATATTTGTTGCTGTTTGTTTGTGGGTTCGGGCACTGAATAGAATAGGCCCAACGTTTCCCGGCGTGTCGTAAGAGGCGACTAACAGGGGTAATGTTAGCACGGCATCACTGGGCGAAAGTCTTCTACACAGAAGTCACCGGCCAGGGCGAGGAACCTCACGTTGCTACAGGTTCAACGACCACGTGCTCGGGGCCAAGGCGAGCCACACTGTATTCGTGGATTTCGGCTGTGCCCAACAGCCTGGAGAGGATTGGGCACCGCCAGGTCCTTTTTTGCCCAAGACACACTACATGCATGATGACACTATCCACTAATTCCATACCGGATAGGTCGTCGCCCGGCTCAAGGACCGCGCCTTCCGTTGGCCACCAGGACGGAGGTGTTAAGTATGCTACTGATGGACAATTTAGCAAGATCCGCACGAGAAACAACATCGTCATAGGAACCTGGAATGTCAGGACCCTAACTGCGGAAGGAAAATTAGAAGAACTGGCCCACGAGTTGGACCGCTATCGATGGAACGTTCTAGGCATTAGCGAACTGCACTGGAAAGGCCTAGGTGAAACAACGACAGACAAAGGCCACAAGCTCTATTTCAGCGGTAGAGATGACAGGCACGAACACGGCGTTGGATTCTTGGTCCACAAGAACATTCTAGCCACTGTCATGGGTTGCCGCCCAGTAGACTCATTACCATCCGCTTGAGAGCAGCCCCTTTCAACATCACCATCATCCAGACCTATGCCCCAACATCAGACTATGACGACAGCGAAGTGGAGGATTTTTATGAAAATCTACAGGCGGTCCTTGACCAAGTGCCGAAGAAGGACATAGTCATAGTGCAAGGCGACTGGAATGCCAAGGTTGGCCAAGATGCGCACCACAACTGGGGAGACACATGTGGACCCCACTGCAACAACGAGACAAATGACAGGGGTCTGAGATTCTTGGAGTTTGCCAGATACAACAATCTGGTACTGGCAAACACGCTTGGTCTCCACAAAAACTCCAGACGATGGACATGGCACAGTCTAAGGGGGGAGCATCACAACCAAATAGACTACATCATGGTCAAGAAACGCTTCAGATCAAGCATCAACATTGGCAGGACACGCACTTTTCCAGGAGCAGACATCGGAAGTGACCACGATCTCTTGATGATGTCTTTCCGGCTCCACTTGAGGAGAGTAAATACTGCACTAGACTGAAGTTCGACCTGGACAAACTGCAAGACCCGGAGGTGGCAGAACTATTTCAGGCCACAACTGAAGGGAAATTTGCACCACTGCTCATTTTGGGGGCTGGTGAAGTAGATGTCAACACCATGACCACCACTTTCAACTCAGCTGTGACAGATGCCGCCACTGAGATCCTTGGCAAGCACCGACCAAAGAAGAAGCCGTGGATCACACCTGAACTTTTGGATCTGTGTGATAAACGAAGAGAGATTAAAAAAAAGAAAGAAAAAGAACACCTCACGGGGAGCTGATGTCTACCGAAAAATCAACAATGACATCCGAAAAGGCATGCGCACAGCAAAGGGATAACTGGATAGAAGATCAATGCCAGGAAATAGAGAACAGTCTGAACAAGAACAACAGCAAGAAGGCCTACCAGACTGTAAAGCGGCTGACAAGTTTCAAACAGCCCAAAGTCTCCACGATCCAAAGCAAGTCTGGCTTATGCCTTACAGAAGAACAAGAAGTCTTGGACAGATGGACAGAGTACTGCTCTGACCTTTACAACCATACACCAAATGGAGACCCATCAGTTCTAGCATGTCCCTCGAGAACATTGAAGAAGAAATCCTCCCAATTCTCCGGGAAGAAGTTGAGGCAGCAGTGCAATCGCTAAAGAAAGGGAAGTCAGCGGGAGTGGACAACATACCCGCGGAACTGCTACAAGCAGGAGGAGAAGCGATGATTGATGCCCTCACCATTATCTGTAACAAGATCTGGCAGAGTGGAGAGTGGCCTATACCATGGGCCCAGTCGCTTGTCATCACTCTTCCCAAAAAAAGGTAACCTTCAGGAGTGTGAAAATTACCGCACCGTCAGCCTCATCATCCATCCCAGCAAGGTCCTCCTGAAAATATTACTCAACAGGTTGAAACCCCAAGCTGAACAAATCATAGCTCAACAACAAGCAGGATTCAGGGCAGGGCGAAGTACCACTGAACAGATTTTCAACCTCAGAATAATCTGTGAGAAATACCTACAGCACCAACAACATCTATATCATGTGTTCATAGACTTCAAGAAAACGTTTGTCCGAGTCTGGCATGCAGCTCTATGGGCAACAATGAAAGCGTACAACATCAGACCTAAAATTATTGAAGTCATCAAAAACCTGTATGACAAGGCTACCAGTGCAGTCCTCCACAACAGCGCCATCGGGAACTGGTTCAGAACAACAATCGGTGTGCGTCAAGGATGCCTACTCTCTCCAACACCCTTCAACATCTTCCTAGAGCGCATCATGTCAGGTGCTCTTGCAGATCACGAAGGCACAGTCAGCATAGGGGGTAGAGCAATCTCCAATCTTTGTTTTGCGGATGACATTGATGGATTGGCTGGAGAGGAACAAGAACTTGAACAGCTGGTACAGAGGCTTGACACCACCTCCAAAGCTTGTGGAATTGAAATAAGTGCAGAGAAGACCGAAATGATGACCAACAACACCAATGGCATCAACACGGACATCAAAGTCCAAGGCCAATCCCTCAACACAGTGCATAGCTTCAAATATTTAGGAGCCATTGTATCATACAATGGGTCCCGACAGGAAGTCCTCTCCAGGATCGCACAAACAACTGCTGCCCTGACAAGGTTGAAGCCATTTGGAAAGACAGGACCATCATTCTACATTCCAAAGTAAGACTGCTGCGCTCCCTTGTCATCTCCATCTTCCTATATGCTTGCGAAGCATGGACCCTCACAGCAGATCTCCAACGAAGAATACAAAGCATGGAGATGAGGTGCTACAGAAGACTTCTGGGCATTTCCTATACCCAACACATCACCAACGACGAAGTCCGACAGACCATCACACAAGCCATTTGACAACACGATGACCTGCTCACAGTGGTGAAGAAACGGAAACTCCGATGGTATGGCCACGTCACCAGATCATCAGGCCTTGCAAAGACTATTCTGCAAGGCACAGTGCAAGGATGTAGAAGAAGAGGGAGACCGAAAAAGAGGTGGGAGGACAACATTCGAGAATGGACTGGTTTGACACTGAGCGAAGCCATCAGGGCTTCTGAGGACAGAGAGAGATGGAGTATGCTGGCTAAACGATCATCTGTGGTGCCCCTACGACCTCAGGGTTACGGGACAGGATAGGAAAGGATAGTTTGTTTGTTTATTTCCACACCTCGTGGAAGTTGCCGCGTAGGCGGAAGATCTACAGGATCCTTCATGGTGGGCAGGAAAGTACATGAAGAAAACTCTTTTTCAAAAAGCCGAACACGTCCTTTGCTGACCGAAATTTCGTCATCATTTTCACAGGAAAATAATATTGCACAGCAGCAATAACATGGATTCTCACTGGTCCACTTTATCTTAAGGCGCTTTCTCATTGGTCGGGAGGACTTACTTTTCTTTGTCAGATTATTGTAGAAAATGACGTCATCATGCCAACTCGAGCATCAGCCAGAGGATCGCCGAAACAAAATCGCAGGGGACTTGCTTGGTTTTATCAGTTTATTCCCCCACTTAAAATTTTTTTAACAAGGACTTACTCTATGATATCTCCAAATCTAAACATAGTTCGGATTTGATTTTTACAGGTAAGATGCGTCATTCTCTTGCAAGTTTGATGGAGCAAAAAAACTCATTTTCGACCTTAGGTGGACTTACTCGGTTTTGTCAAATCACGGCAGTAATGCTGTATTTTGTGTTACTTGCAGGGTGTGTTTGACTCCATAACTTTATATGACTGATGAGTGATGTATGTCTAACACTGTGTTTACCTATCCTTTAGTGCTGTATATATGTTGTATGCCAATGAAGTGTATGACACGGTGAATGCATGTATGACTGTGCAAGAAATGATGTATTTCATTTCATTGTCGCCATGCCACACCACAATCCTTGTAACGTTTTTACTTGGTTAATAAATATTCTTATATTATCTTTTCTTTTCTATACCCAGCACATCACCAACGACAAAGTCCGACAGACTATCACACAAGCCATTGGACAACACGATGACCTGCTCACAGTGGTGAAAAAACGTAATCTCCGATGGTATGGCCACATCACCAGATCATCAGGTCTTGCAAAGACCACCCTGCAAGGCACAGTGCAAGGAGGTAGAAGAAGAGGGAGACCGAAAAAGAGGTGATAGGACAACATTCGAGAATGGACTGGTTTGACGCTGAGCGAAACAATCAGGGTTGATGAGGACAGGGAAAGATGGAGTACGCTGGTTAAACGATCATCTGTTGTGCCCCTACGACCTCCGAGTTATGGGATAGGATAGGAATAGGATAGGTCTTACGTAGCGCTTTTTTCCAGCTCAAGAGCTGCTTAAGGCACTGGTCGATACAGGAGCTAACTGAAGCAACCCAAAGCGCCAACTTGCAACTTTAGGCGCATCGTCCAACCTCTCAGACAACTGAGCACAATCCTGGGAATGGGGAGAAGAGGCCCAGTGCTTGCTGGGTGTATACATTTATGTAACTGCCACTCACTGCCATGAGGGTCAGGAGCCAAGCCTATGCTCGTCACCCCTAGGTTTTCCAGAAGGATCACAAAGTATCGGACTTTCACGTCTTTTCTTCGCTACATTAATACGTGAATAAATATTAACATGTAAGATCATTTCGAAATGAGAAAAGCCTAAAAAAAACCCCGATCCCTTGAGGTTCATCTGGGAAACAGAGCGAGAGCGCGAATTATCTGAATCAAACTGAAAGAATTGATTGATTGATTGATTGATTGTTGCTTTAGGTCCAGCGGACTCTTCGAGCCAAATCAGGACCGGACAAACCCCAATCCGCATAAAAGATCTGCCGAAACAACCCTAGTGGGAAAATTGAATGCCCTCCACCGGCCAGTCACTTTACAATAAAGACATCCCACGCAGGGGACGGCTGAGGCTTTACCCCAACTACTCGAACCCCCGGTTACAAAAACAAAATAGAATACAAACATCATTATAAATCATCAACAAAACACATACATATAAAATGCCTATAGTGCTAAATAATACATACATAGGAAGCCCTAGTGACCACCCGGCAGAAAGCGTCCAACACTCCCAAGCTGATCCAACAGACCTCATACACAAACAAGGAGTCTTGTCCAGGAAGAGTTTTCAAGAAATAAGGTAGGTCATTGATCTAGCGAAGAAGAAGATAGTATAGCAGAGTGATAGGACAGATCAGGAATGGGAAAGAGCAAATGAGGAAGACAGCGACAGTGGGAATTTAAAGCACTAAATTTCCAGAAAGTGGGGATGCTATTTATACTGAAACCCCCGGCACTCCAACGGGGGGGAACTGTTGCCGCATTGAATCAGTCATGCCTACAAAGGCAAGACAGGTTTTCAACTGGGGCTTTCACTTTTCCCTTTATAGGTTAGAACAATCTACAGTGGCAAGATTGCTCATGACCCCAAGGGGTACTGAAAGAATTAAAAACTGTGGCCTCGAGTCTCGAGTTAGGGGAGAGAAGTATTGCTCATCGTTTCACAAACAAAAGAGAGGAGTTGCTTCCCATTTAATGGCAACAAAATTCAGCGAAGTATAGCTGTTACAATGTATGATTAGGCTAATTAGAGTATAACTTCAGTTAATCGAATGAATAAAACTAGATACAACAACAATCTAATTAGAATCTGCTTGATTCTGCATCGCTCGCTGGGTTTGCAATTTCTGGTTGACAGGCTGAACAAGATTTTAAAGTTCGCGCTCAACTGGGTTGGCTGATTAAAATGAATCAGGAATGGATGGCTCTGTGAAACATGGCGAAAGACGTGTGCGATTTAAGCGAAGTTGGTTAGATACCAAATTTCTGGCTTCGGGGGAGGAGGGTGAAGGGGAAGGGCTTGTCTTCAGCTACAGCTGTTTGTGAAGTGAATTCGCAGCAATATCCTTGCTTGTGATAGAAGTTGTTTAGGTAAGCAGCGAAGCAAGCTGAATTTGTGATGGATGAATAACATATTATACCTTAACCAAGGTCTTAGTTCGGTTGATTATTGACACAGAAAACATGTCACTTACCTCATTCTTCCGAATCACCTGCTGCCGGGTTTTTAGGTGAAATTCTCCATTCTGAGCTTTAGTCGGTGCGCATGTCAGTTTAGTCATTTTCAACAATGCCCGAACGATGAACTGAAGAGCTACATTGTCACATTCAGTTAAGACTAAGCAGGGGCGGACCATGACACTGAGAGCAGGGGAGGGTGCACCAACAATATTTATACGCTAACTATATATATATATATATGGATATATATATATATATAGATAAAGATATATAGATAAAGATAGATAGATAAATTCACATAAGATATGTTCGTTCACATACAAATAAGGATACATATAGGCTCATTAGCAATATAGATATTGTATGTGAACCACCACATATCTTATGTGAATGTTATGTGCCATTGCAAGAATCAGGCGTGTGTGTGAGAGTTTGTGATTGTTATGCAACCTGTAAGATATGGGGTAGTGTGTTATTATAACCTCTACCTCAACACTTAGTTTAATTGATCCATTTGAACAATGCTTCTCTATTGTTGGAATGTCAGTGTTCGTTGTGTGTATGTAAGCTTAATGGGAATTTGCTAATGCTGCCACTGCAATTGCTAATTTTGAGATAAATAAGTTGTATTGTATCTATTTTAATTCGTGTTTAGGTGTAAAAAAAAATTGTAGATTTCATATTTGTTTAATGTATTTTATTTCACTGTTCACTGTAGATGATTTTAATTTTATTGTGTCGTCAATTTTTTTTTTGGAATTATTTTTTTGATTGTCTGCCAGACATTTAATACAACCCTTAAATGATCATGACAGTGTGTATTGTATAGAGAAGGAAAGAGCAAAATTCTAGTATCATTTATTATAATTGAAAAATTATAAGGAATTACAAGGTAATTTTAAGAGTTAAATATATACATTAATAAAGAACCACGTGAAAACAATCAAAACTAACTAACATCAAACACAGAGCTAACTAATAACACAATGACAATGTCTTGCTGAAAACAAATACTTAGTAGTACTAGGAATAAATTAACAACTAACAACACAATGAAAATGACTTGCTGACAACAATAGTAGTACTAGGAATAGATTAACAGCTAACGTCAAACACAGAGCTAATAACACAATGACAATGACTTGCTGACAACAAATACTTAGTAGTACTAGGTGTCACGTGGGGTTTATGGGTTACTGGGCTCTGCACAATGGAATGCTGTAACCCTCACGCTTTATTCGATGGGAACTGCTAGTTAGTCACCCTGTGAATTACTTTAATAAATTTATTTGTTTAGCTCGGTCTGTGTTAAGGCTGGGATACAGAGATAGAAAATGGTAAAAGATCACTGTCACACTAGCTTTCACACGGCTATGAATCATATGTAGTCCAGCCACTTGATAACAGTTAAAATCACACATTTATTTCTTCTACTCTATACAATATCTTCGATGTGCTAATCTACCTTAAACTGTCATAAGTCAATGCAAATAATTCGATCACTTATAGTCTATGCAGCTGTTATGTCTTCATTGGCTGGGCACTGGCTGCTAGATTTCATGAAGATTGGACTACTGTGGTCCGTTTTACTACAGTTCTGAAGAGTGGACTACTGTGGTCCTTCCGCTATCAGTTTGGGTGCACTTCTTTCGTGTCACTTAACTGCAGTGTGGTGTGTTTGAAGTCCTGCGTTGAGGTAGCTTCTGGTACACGATGTGTCGTCGTGTAGTTTGGTCCCTTGCCACGCTGTGGGGTCTTGCAGGGGGTTTTCCAGGGTTGATCCCTCAGTCTTGTGCTGTAGTGGCTAAACAGCCAACTTGGTTTTCCTGTGGAGTTGGGCGCACGGGATAGCTCGCCTGCTCGTCTGTAATATAAGAGACGAAATTCTGCACAACCCTGAACAATCGGTTTGTGCAGAGCGTCTCACTGAGAGCCAAAGTAGCCCTCAGTGATAGCTCCACATCTCTATACATAAGCGACGAACATTCTGCTACGTCCATGGTCCACTGGAATCTCAACTCTAAGTTTTTATACATACATAAATATCAATCGTGAACTGTTACTACACACATACAGAATTAATAATAATATAAACATTCACTGGTACAGCCACTGGTCTGCAAACATACATATAGGTTCAACAACAGTGGTTCCGTCAGGTATACAACATGGCGGCGCAACCGGTCGTGTTTCGCCACGTGGTCACGCAACGTTGGACGAACAATCCACATTTATGCATAGCAAATTCTACAAACATAATTTCAACAATAATATAAATATATCACGATGAAACAGAAGTATGTTCATTTACCTGTTTGACAAAGTCAGGCCTCGTGGCTACTTGATAGAATTCTAAGATTCTAAAGTCCTGTTTCCTGGTCTATGAGTGAAGATAGTTCTCTGCTCCGGTCTAGCTGTGTAGACTTCGGTGTCTTTCGTAGCACTGACTTAAGCTATGCTAGGTTTTGACCCAGTCAGAACCGGCTCTAACCGCTCTGCCTGAGTCCCATTGGTTAAAACTTTCAGAGTCAAGGCACACAGTGCTGACGTCACTAACTGCCTGCGTCAAGCTCGCAGTGTGTGTACCTCCTATACTGTAATCGGCTGCTGTGTAATACCCTAACTTTCTAAGGTTACAATGACTAAACAAGGCTAAATAGTAAATAGGCAGGGTAAAACTAGTAATCTCGTCACACTAGGAATAGTGCTTTAAATTACCATTATTTCTGTCATTCTCATTTGTTCTTTCTGGTTCCTAATCGGTTCTATCAATCTACTACATGTATCTTCTTCGCTGGACCAGTCACCTTTCTTTTATTTCTTGAAAACTCTCCCCAGACTCCTCATCTGTGTATGGGATCTAGGTTGCTGAACGTTTTGGACAAAAAAAGTTCAGTAACCTATGTTCGGGATCTAAGTTCCTCGGGAAAAGAGTTTGTGAGCCTCCCCGAATCTTTTACGAACATTAGAATAAGACAGGCCATTAGCAAAACAATAGGCCATTAGCAAAACAATAGGCCATTAGCAAAACAATAGGCCATTAGCAAAACAATAGGCCATTAGCAAAACAATAGGCCATTAGCAAAACAATAGGCTTTTGGGTCAATATAGTATTCAACAGTTTTCTTTTTCTATCTAATATGTGTAGTCTAGCGGTGGTACTCTCAGTACAATTATTTTACAATATCAATGCATGCACAACATGCATGGTAATGTTCCAGATTTTGCCCCCTTTGCCCTCTCTGATAGTAGTAACAATCAGTCTGTATATTTAAGTTGGTCGAACACGGCAGGACACTCGGTAACTAGGGCAGGTTGGAGGATCAGGTACTTCCTTTAGCCTTGACTTTATGAATTCTGCCATGATTGTGCAGATCTGAGTTTTAAAAAAAAAAGTCTGCTTAGGTAGAGATGTACTAAAGGCCGTAACAGAATTTGAAAATGCTTGAACATGGTGGTCGCACGGGAAGATAACTGATAATGACTTTCCCCTCTGTTTACTTGTCTGTCTATCTGTGTCTATGTGTCTGCCTCTCTCTCTCTCTCTCTCTCTCTCTCTCTCTCTCTCTCTCTCTCTCTCTCTCTCTCTCTTTCTTTCTTTCTCTCAGAGATCAGTAATAACTAATACTTAATTACTAGATTCCATGAATTACGTGAGTAGGTATTTTATGGAATAAGACAGGGGAATGCTAGAATTCAAAATGTACAATAAAAATGGTAAACAACCGTGTACATAACCAAAACCAATGCAAATTCAGACAAACATACAAAAGACTACATGTCTATTCCCCAAAAGAAATCCGAGAAAGAAGGAATCATGGTCGTCTCTATTGGGAAGTATTGTTTTATTCTCTTGGGTGTTTTGTCCATCTGAAGAAGAGCTTAGCACGAAATGTTGCATTGTGTTGTTTTGTTTTGTGTTTGTTTAAACTAGCATTCCACAACAGCGCCATCGGAAAAGGGTTCAGAACAACAATCGGTGTGCGTCAGGGAAGCCTACTCTCTCCAACACACTTCAACATCTTCCTAAAGCGCATCATGTCAGATGCCCTTCCTTGCAGACCACGAAGGCACAGTCAGCATAGGGGGAAGAGCAATCTCCAACCTCCGTTTTGCCGATGACATTGATGGATTGGCTGGAGAGGAACAAGAACTTGAACAGCTGGTACAGAGGCTTAACACCACCTCCAGAGCCTATGGAATGAAAATAAGTGCAGAGAAGACCAAACTGATGACCAACAACACCAATGGCATCAACACGGACATCAAAGTCCAAGGCCAATCCCTAAACACAGTGCATAGTTTCAAATATTTAGGAGCCATTGTATCAGAAAATGGGTCCCAACAGGAAGTCCTCTCCAGGATCGGACAAACAACTACTGCCCTGGCGAGGTTGAAGCCAATTTGGAAAGACAGGACCATCAGTCTACATTCCAAGGTAAGGCTGCTGCGCTCCCTTGCCATCTCCATCCTCCCTTATGCTTGCGAAACATGGACCCCCACAGCAGATCTTCAACGAAGAATACAAAGCATGGAGATGAGGTGCTACAGAAGACTTCTGGGCATTTCCTATTACCAGCACATCACCAACGACGAAGTCCAACAGACCATCACACAAGCCATTGTACAACACGATTGATTGATTGATTGATTGATTTATTGTTGCTTTAGGTCCAGCGGACTCTTCCGAGCCAAATCAGGACCGGACAACCCCCGATCCGCATAAAAGATCTGCTGAAACAACCCCAGTGGGAAAATTGAATGCCCTCCACCGGCCAGTCACTTTACAATAAAGACATCCCACGCGGGGGACGGCTGAGGGTTGACCTCAACTACGCGAACACCCCGGTTACAAAAACAAAATAGAATACAAACATCATTATAAATCATCAACCAAACACATACATATAAAATGCCTATAGTGCTAAATAGTACAATCATAGGAAGCCCTAGTGACCACCCGGCAGAAAGCGTCCAACACTCCCAAGCTGATCCAACAGACCTCATACACAAACAAGGAGTCTTGTCCAGGAAAGTTTTCAAGAAAAAAGGTAGGTCATTGATCTAGCGAAGAAGAAGATAGTATAGCAGAGTGAAGGACAGAGCAGGAATAGGAAAGAGTAAATGAGGAAGACAGCGACAGTGGGAATTTAAAGCACTAAATTTCCATAAAGTGGGGATACTATTTATACTGAAAACCCCCGGCACTCCAACGGGGGTACTGTTGCCGCAGTGAAGCGTCTTGCCTATAAAAGAAAGACAGGTTTTCAACTGTGGCTTTCACTGTTCCCTTTATAGGTTTGAACAATCTACAGTGGCAAGATTGCTCATGACCCCAAGGGGTTACAACACGATGACCTGCTCACAATTGTGAAAAAACGTGAACTCCGATGGTATGGTCACGTCACCAGATCATCAGGTCTTGCAAAGACCATCCTGCAAGGCATAGTGCAAGGAGGTAGAAGAAGAGGGAGAACAAAAAAGAGGTGGGAGAACAACATTCGAGAATGGACTGGTTTGACACTGAGCGAAACAATCAGGGTTGCTGAGGACAGGGAAAGATGGAGTACGCTGGTTAAACGATCATCTGTGGTGCCCCTACGACCTCCGAGTTATGGAATAGGATAGGATAGGATAGGATAAGATAGGATAGAATAGCATTCCTTTGACTTATGTACACATTTTTTTCCCCAACATGGGTAGTTTATGAACACCGCTGTAAGACGCATTCAATTAAAATAGTTCTGCTAAATAAAGGACGTAATAATAATAATAATAATAATAATACATGAATTTATATAGCGCACATATCTCACACAAACAAGAGTGATTCAAGGCGCATTCTCCCGCATTCATCCACACACACACACACATATATATATATATATATATATATATATATATATATATATATATATATATATATATATATATATATATATATATATATATATATATATATATATATATATATATATATATATATATATATATATATATATATATATATATATATATATATATATATATATATATATACATACATACACACACGTGCAACACATAAATTGTGATAGGTCAGTAGACGCTGTGCAAGCCGATCAGCGCTAGTGAGATCAAGGTAGCTACTACTGGGAAAACAAATGGGTTTTGAGGGCAATTTTGAAAGAAGGTACATGTCATGCCTACTTTCCCCCTCTGGTGTTCAAGCAGTGACTGTTCCTTCATGCAAGGAGTGAAAGGGTATTTAGGGGTGGGTGATGCGCGCGCGAGCGTCCTTTCTCCCACTAAACTAAACTAAGAAACTCAACTAGCGAAATAAGGTGTAAAAATACAAAGATACATTTATTCAATAAAACATGTAATTAAGAAACCCAATCAAGAAACAAAAGAATGAAACCAAAGAAAAGTATAAAGCAAAATTAAAACGTAAAACAGTCTAAAACATATACAATCAACACATTGGCATCATCATAAATCATAAGAAAAATCACTCTCTCACCTTTGTTCTATCTTAACACACACATATACAATATATACACAATGATAATTAAACACACATATGTCCCCCCCTGTTGTCCCAGTTCAGTCTTTTATATATAAGCCTGTACACACTTCACGATATGTACACAGTCATAGATGGCAAAGTCCGACTGCACACTTCTTCTTGAATTTCTCTAACTAAAATGTTCTCCACACAGTTCGTAAATATATATTGTAAGCCCCTCCGGTTGGCTTATAAAATATTTAATTTGTAAAATAATAAATTAGTAAATTTGAAAGCCTCTTTGGATGGCTAGAAAACATTTTTGTTGTAAATTTATAACTTGACTATTAATTAATAACTAGGTTGCATGTGCCTGTGGTTGTTTTGGTTATACATGTACCTTGGCCTATAGGACCTTGTGTCTTTTGAGCAGACGACAAAAAGGAAGCATGCAGGTACTAATGATATTATTATTGTGAACTGTGTGTTTTTCTAGTGGTGTAGAATTTTGATCGTCGAATTGTATCTGATATTGATTTCTGTGGATGTGTGTGAGGAAAAATATTCTTATTTTATCTAGGGATAGTTTTGGTGCTGGATCTAAACGTCGAAACTAAATTTTGTGTATGCAGTGAAAATGGCATACCAATTGAGAACTATTTTTAACGAATTCTTGGATGTGTTGTGTGGTGAAATTTGAGTGGTTAATAGATTGGTTCAGAGTTGCTAGGATCGTTTTGTGAAGGAAAATGTGATTGATCGCTAGACTGTGGAAAAGAATTTCCGGTTGCCATAGGTTGTCAAGGTAACCTGATTGAGAAATTTAGCGGGATTCTAGATCTAGACAGTATGCTTAGTTTTGTTATGAAGAATTAATTCTAGCCTTTCCGCTGTCTGTATTTTTTGTTGGTCTTTTATAGCAAATAGAATTGTAAATGAAATGTAGTGTGGAGGAGAAGTTTTAGATTTGGGGTTCCCATTATAAAGAGAAAAGAAACAGTTCAATGGAAGAATTGCATAGGCCCTTACATTTATAGTTTGAAGAAGTTAAAGAAAAATGGTGCTAACTCGGTGCAGCTATCCGAGTCACTTGCAGCACTAATCCTAAGTGTTTAGGGTTGTTAATACTGTTACGTTGAAACGCGAATGGTAGTACGTCGGAAACGTGCACGATAGATCTAATCGTTTCGTTTTGCAAAGTATTCAATAATGGAGTTTATTTACCTTTGATTTGAGTTTGCATTGTTGTTAGGAGAGGTTTTGTATAACGTCGATAATTTTCGTTGGTCGATATTGTTGGAGAATTTTCGGGATCTGCATGTTTATTACTGTCGATAGAAATTTCCCGATGGATATCGAAGGTCGTGAATGTTCCCGGAAGTAGAGGAAATGTGTATGACGTAAGCCAGTGATGACGATCTTTTGTTCGATTGGTGGCAGTGCGTCATTTCTACCCTGTACCAAATTGTTCGAGAAGAGAGAGAGGTTATTTAATCGTGTGCCGAGTTGCTGTTGAGAGTGTGTTATTGTTGATAGTGATTTGGAAAGTAAATTTGAGAGTGGAAAGACGATTGAGCGATTGTATGCAGTTGTTGATGTGTGCTGAATAAAAGTAGAAAATTTCATACGTCGACTTTGTGACTTGTATGCTGCTTGAGCGGGTTGCGTGAATAAACGAATCTGAGCTACACTCATCAGTACTTCAGCATTGGGGCTGAATCCACTACTGATAGAAAACACCAACATCGAACCGAGTGTAACATTTTGGGGGTCAAGCCGCGATTCACGCCATAGCCAAGGGTTCAACTGCTACAACAAGCGAGTCAATGTTACGAGAGGCAGTCATCGAGGGTAGCCGCCAACAAGTTGCGTCGAGAGGGGCCAACATACTGGGACTACATCCGATAGGTTCGGGTTGACTGCAAGGGCGTGTGGTCGCTGAAGAGTTGCTTCGTGAGCGAACAACAGATCAGGACTACGTGGCTGCCGTAAGACTACGTCGAGGGACAGTCTCGGAGCTACATCGCCAGTGTTACAGAGAGCGGCGAGCGGACGTCGCGTCTACTTCAGCACAGGAGCGTGTACATCAACACCAGCGTGGTGCAGCGTCGCATACGACGAGGACAGCGGGGCCTGTGTCAGCGAAGGTGACTAGTGACAAGCATCAGCGCTACTGCAGAAAGCGTGCTGTTCTAGAACAGTCCAGAAAGGTACAGCACAGTCAAGAACTTTCCAGAAAAAAGAACTCTACAGTCAAGAACTTTCTAGAAAAAGAACTTTCCAGAAAAGAACTTTCCAGAAGCATCAAGATGGCTGACTTCTGGCAGAAAGGGGTTGAACTAAATCTAAAAGGCAAACAGCTGACGGAGTACGTCAAATGCCAGGAGAGAATATTGCGTGAAGAAAGAGAAGAACAGCGAAGGCGCGAAGAAAGAGAATTGGAAGAGAAGCGTCTAGAAAAAGAAATAGAATTAGAACAGAAGCGTCTAGAATTAGAGGAGCAGCGACGCCGAGAAGAAAGGGAAGAACAACGTCGCCGTGAAGAAAGAGAAGAGCAGCGTAAAGAAAGAGAAGATGAGCGCAGGCGTGAGGAAAGAGAAGCTGATCGGCAGTTCCAACTAGAGTTGGCGCGCATCCAGCAACAGCAGCATGCGCCACAAGTTATCAGTGACAACACGGCTCCAAAATTGCCAGCTTTCGTCGACGGGAAGGACCAGATTGACAGTTATCTGGCGAGATTCGAAAGGTTCGCTGAAAGCTCTAACTGGCAACCTCAAGACTGGGCAATTCGAATGAGTGCACTTCTGACGGGGCAAGCTCTCGAAGTTTACACCAGACTGTCGAACGATGACGCCAAAAACTACGACGTCTTGAAAGAGGCCCTGTTGCAGTGCTACAACTTTACAGAGAAGGGCTACCGTAAACGCTTCCGTGAATGCCGGCCTAAGTCAGACGAGATGCCAAAGCAATTTGTGGAGCGCCTGTCATCATACCTACACAAGTGGGTGGAATTATCAGGCAAAGGGAAGACTTACGAGAGTCTCCATGAGCTGATCGTGAGGGAACAATTACTCAACGCCTGCCCTAAGGACCTCGCGATCCACTTGGAAATACAAAAGTTGCAGACGCTAAAAGACGTTGCTGAGGCTGCTGAAAGATATCTCATCGCTCATGGGAAAACCCTGGGGCCACCCAGCGCGACGAAACATTTTCAGAAGACTGCAAACCATGGGAACCAGATCCAAGGGAGCCAGACGAGCCAGAGACAGACGGACTCCACGCCTCCTCCCAGGGAAGGGCATTCAAGAGGCTGTTTCACCTGCAACGCTACAGACCACAGGGCGGCTAATTGTCCTCAAAACAAAAGTAGCGGACAGGGGAGCAGTACGGACAACGCAGCGGCGGGCAACCGGCAGAGGCGGTTTTCCAATCAACGGCAAACCAGTAGATCTGACCATCAGGTGTGCGGCGGGAGCGTCATTCTTCCGAGTGAGACCGTGCGCACAGCTACCCCTGCGGACGTGCAAGAGTGCATGACCGATGGCCAACTTCTTCTTGCCAACGGAAAATCCATCCCCGTCGTCGCCAGCGCAGCTGTGACCGTCCAGAACATGCCTGTTTCAAAGGGACGCGTCGGAAATCATGAAGTGACTGTCTTAAGAGACTCTGGCTGTAGTGGGGTCATCGTCAGAGAAGACCTAATCGCTAAAGAACAGTTCACTGGCGATTCAAAATGGACACTTATGGCCGACAGCAAATGTTTGAAAGCGCCAGTTGCGAAAATTCATGTCAACACCCCTTTCTACATAGGCGAAGTCGAAGCGGTTTGCCTGAAGAAGCCGCTGTATGATTTGATGATCGGGAATATCGACGGCGCGAGACGACCCGACGACCCCGATCCAGAGTGGAGTCCTGCCTCAACCCAACGCGTCGAAGTTGTGGAGGAGGATCCATTGCCGTTTCCCGATGGAGACCTTACAGAGCTGCTACGGGACAATGTGGTTACTCCGGCTCAGCCCTGCCGACCAGAGATCGTCAGTGCTGTTACTACCAGGGCCCAGGCCAAGAGAGACAAGACGTCTACGCCACTGAAGGTCGCCGACAACTCTAAAGCTGCCATCGTGGACAGAGATAAGCTGATTCAGCTCCAGGAAGTTGATAGCACTTTAAACAAGTACAGGAACCGCCAAGACCACGTGACCAAAGGCAGTGGTACGGTCTATTTTGAGGTGAAGGCCAAGATCCTGTACCGAATCTTCCAGCACCCGAGGGTCAACGGAGGGAAACCACTACGTCAAGTCTTGGTACCGTTACCCCTAAGGCGCCAGGTGATGGAAGTAGCGCATGACTCAATCATGGGAGGTCACCTGGGTATCAAGAAGACGTCGGATAGAATCCAGGCGGTATTCTACTGGCCAGGACTTCATGCGGACGTCAGCCGTTTCTGCCGATCGTGTGACATTTGCCAGAAGACCATACCTCGAGGAAGGGTCCCGAAAGTGCCTATGCAGAGGATGCCTCTGATCGACCGACCTTTCAAGAGGGTGGCCTTAGACTTAATCGGCGAAATAAGACCTCCGAGTGAAGAAGGTCATCGGTGGGTACTGACTTTAGTGGACTATGCGACTCGGTACCCAGAAGCAGTGCCTCTGAAGAAGATTGACACTGAAACTGTTGCAGAGGCACTGGTGGACATGTTCAGCAGACTTGGGGTGCCTGAAGAAATTCTGACAGACCTCGGGACGCAATTCGTCTCTGACTGCATGAAGGAGGTCAACAGACTGCTGAACATCCGGCATTTGACTACGACACCCTACCATCCGATGTGCAACGGGCTTGTCGAAAAGTTCAATGCTACGCTGAAGTCCACCCTGAAGAAACTGTGCAGCGAGCAGCCCAGACAATGGCATCGCTATATCAACGCCTTACTTTTCGCCTACAGAGAAGTACCGCAGGAGTCCACCGGCTTTTCTCTGTTCGAGCTGCTGTACGGAAGAACCATCCGAGGGCCGATGCACATCCTAAAAGAACTGTGGACGAAAGAAGTAGACACCCCAGAGGTGAAGAACAGCTACCAGTACGTGTTTGAGCTACGAGAGAAGCTGGAGCAGACTCTCGAGATAGCCAGAGAAAACCTGAAGAAGTCCCAAGACTGTGGAAAGCACTACTACGATCGTAGGGCTGTGAACAGGAAGTTCAAATCTGGCAACAAAGTGCTGGTGCTGCTACCTACCGATCATAATAAGTTGCTGATGCAGTGGAGAGGCCCGTACGAAGTGGAGACCGTGGTGGGGATCAACGACTATAAGGTGAAGGTCGGCCAGCATTCCAAAATATACCACGCCAACCTCCTTAAGCTGTACGTGGAGAGGCCGCCAGAGACTGTACATGCAGCAACAGCAGCTGTGACCGACGACAGCTTTGACAGCGAAGAACTGTTGGAACTGGGAGACTTCCACAGCAAAGAAGGCATCGATGATGTTAAGCTAGGACCGAGCTTGACGGAAGGTCAAACGTTGGAGCTCGAGGACCTTATGGGCGAGTTTCCCCCTAACTTCAATGATGTCCCAGGCTCTACGACTTTGGTCGAACATGAAGTCCACACCCAGACCTGGAAGGAGCATCTGCAGACCATGAGGGAGCTGTTCCACCGTCCCGCAGAAGCCAACCTGACCGTGAGACCCAGCGAATGCATTCTGGGAGCTGACAACGTCGACTGCGTCGGACATCCGATGGAAGAAGGAGACAACGGAGGACGCACTGATTCCGGGGAAGCCCACGTGATCATCGTCTTTGACCCTGTGCCGATGACGACCGCAATTGACGAGGGCGTCGATTCCTTGCGAACGAAAGAACATTGACTGCGTGGACGAACTAAGAATATTGGTAATGACAGACTTGAAAATGAAAAACATTGACTGTGTAGATGGAATGTGAGCATTGACAATATCCAAAAGGACTTGCAGATGAGAAACATTGACTCTGTGTGAATGAGCTGTGAACATTGACAGTGTTCAGACAGACTGAAATAAGTTTTAATTCTGAACTTTGTTTGTGCATTACGTTTCAACGTTGTTGAAAGAAATTGGGTAAATTTCTTCTTGAGTGGGGGGTTATGTTACGTTGAAACGCGAATGGTAGTACGTCGGAAACGTGCACGATAGTTCTAATCGTTTCGTTTTGCAAAGTATTCAATAATGGAGTTTATTTACCTTTGATTTGAGTTTGCATTGTTGTTAGGAGAGGTTTTGTATAACGTCGATAATTTTCGTTGGTCGATATTGTTGGAGAATTTTCGGGATCTGCATGTTTATTACTGTCGATAGAAATTTCCCGATGGATATCGAAGGTCGTGAATGTTCCCGGAAGTAGAGGAAATGTGTATGACGTAAGCCAGTGATGACGATCTTTTGTTCGATTGGTGACAGTGCGTCATTTCTACCGTGTACCAAATTGTTCGAGAAGAGAGAGAGGTTATTTAATCGTGTGCCGAGTTGCTGTTGAGAGTGTGTTATTGTTGATAGTGATTTGGAAAGTAAATTTGAGAGTGGAAAGACGATTGAGCGATTGTATGCAGTTGTTGATGTGTGCTGAATAAAAGTAGAAAATTTCATACGTCGACTTTGTGACTTGTATGCTGCTTGAGCGGGTTGCGTGAATAAACGAATCTGAGCTACACTCATCAGTACTTCAGCATTGGGGCTGAATCCACTACTGATAGAAAACACCAACATCGAACCGAGTGTAACAAATACACAGACCCTCGTTTTTATGCATTGATTACAGTATGTCTGCACCGGGTGTAAACATAGAAGAAAAAGTTGAATGGGAAAATTACACAGAGATTTTTGTTGACAGTTCGGAAAGGTCAGAGAAAATGGTGCTAAACCGGTGCAGCTGTCCGACTTATAGGGAGCTCTGATCTTAAGCGTTTCGGGTTGCTAAAAAACCGACTCTCGTTTTTCTCCATCGATTATAAATATGTTCGCACCGGATGGGAAATAGGTCGATTAGTCATACCTCAAAAATTGCCGCCACTTTGGTGCAAGCCGGTGCAAGATGTTTGAGTCCGTGTATTTTCTTTAGGAATTATCAGATTCTACTCCTCGATGGTTCCTAATAAAGTATGACCAATAAACTTCTTAACTATGATCAAAGAGCTTATATACCAAGAGGGTTCACTCGGGGAAAATTACTTGGACATCCGGGAAGTGCGATAACTCGTGCTGAGGAAGAGTTATCTTGCATGTATTGCAGCGCCGATGGCGAAGATGGCGGTAGAAATGAAAGTGAAGAAAGCAAGTAGGTCGCATTTTTGTTCGGGAGGAGGGTGCAGTAACATGCGGAACAGAGACGGTTGTGAAGGAAAATCTTTTCACGTTTTTCCAGCAGATGAAGAAAGGTAAGTAATACACAAATTTTGTTTACCTAGCGATCTATTTAGACCATTTGGTAATCGTTATTTCGACCGGAAATCTCGACTCTGACTAATATTATTTGTTTTAACCAGAACCTGAAATATTTTGTGACATGATTTCTCGAGGCTTGCTGTAGGCACGTAGGCTATCCGTAAAATCGATGGTTATACAGAGGAATTGTTTTTCTTCTCGTAATGAGAGTATCTACAGTATTCTGAAAAAGATTAAGAATAGAGACGACAACAGACACAGACACTGAAAAATCGGTCATTTGTCACTGTCAGTCATTCTCGTCACCGTAGTGTTAAATTGTATAGCAATGACAGCTACTTATAAATAAATTTACATGAAAGTTTAAACAATATCTCAGTGTGCAATCTAATAAGTTCTTTCATGTAAAGACTATCACTCATGGACTCGTACTAGAGTCATACACACAAAAATAACATACACTCACATCCACTCACAGTCACACTACTCTACTGTCTACATCATACATGTATACACACACTATCTTATTTTTTAAAATCTCCCTCCCCCCCCCAAAAAAAAACAAAAAAACACACACACACATAAAAACGTTTTATTATTATCAACTTACTAAAACTTTTAATAATACTCGCAAATTTAATAAGTATTTTACTAATAGAGTGGTAACCCCTTGGAATGACCTGACTGCCGAGGCTGTGGATGCTGGATCACTTAATGCGTTCAAAAATAGTTTGGACAAATTGTTTAAGGATAGCATCTACTCCACCAAGTTGGAGGTTAAAAAATTCTAAATTGGTAGGCACTGATGCCAGGGGGGTGGGTCTTGGACCCTCATTAAGATTAATTATGAGGGCCAAAGGCTTTTAGCCTGCACGCCGAACTATGCTATGCTATGCATAGTATCCTATCCTATCATAATCTGTAACTCTGAGGACGAGGTCGTTGGGGCACCACAGATGACCCAGTTTAACCAGCATACTCCATCTTTCTCTGCCCTCAGCAACCCTGATATGGTTTCGCTCAATGTCAAGCCAGTCCTTTCTCGAATGTTGTACTCCCACCTCTTTTTCGGTCTCACTCTTCTTCTAAAAATCAAGATCAGGTTTTAGGGTCAGGGGCAAAATGATAGGGTCGGTCGGGTTACCCTAATCCAAACTTTTTTTTTTTTTTTGGGGGGGGGGGGGGGGGGGGAAGAGGGTGACCAAATAAAAAAAATCTTTTGTCCGTACTTAAAATAATGTAGACAATTTTATTTCAATACTAATACATCAGTGATATTATCAGTGCCATGATTAATCAAAATATTTGCTGTACATGTAAGGCACACACAAAAATACCTTGGATCAAACATGACAACAAAACATAGGGGTCGGTTAGTCGGTTGATTATTTTATTTTAAATTTGTTTCCTTAGTCTTAAAATGACGCAAAATGTTATTAAAATTTTTTTTGTCTGTTTCATAAAAAATAAAACCAAGTGGTAGGGTTGGCGAGAAAATGATTAATATTGTTTTAGTTAATAAAACTGTATTAATGTTTGATATATAATGCAATTTTCAGATGTCGTTTATGGGTCCGCAATTGTAGGAGAGAGGACTTGAGGTCACTGTCAGCAAAAGAAATAAGACAGAAAGGGTGCAAAATATGCAGCGACCACTTTGAAAAAAGCCAGTGGACAAACAGTGAGCAGAAGAGGCTAAATTGGAATGCCGTTCCCACCATATTCAATGTCTCCAACCCTCCGCCACAACTTGACATAAGGAGACCAAATGTGAATGTCAAGAGGGCCAGAAATTCGAATTCATTGCATGGCATAAAACGGCGTAGGCACTGTGTCACAACAGGTAATTTATTTTTCAAGTCCTAAATCCTAAATGTAAACTGAAGTTAACAACTGTAATACAGTGCTTAGGTATTGCTCGGATTCTTCTCTGTAGATCTGCTTTCATGGTCCATGTCTCACATGAGTACAGGAATATGGATAGCACCAGTGCATGAAGGAATCTGATTTTATACTTCAGGGTGATGATGTTGTCTCTCCATACAATCTTCAGTCTGGCAAATGCTGCTGTTGTCTGTGCAGCTCTGGCGAGGATTTATGATTTTGAGCCCTTGTCCCTGATTATGGTGCCCAGATACTGAAATTGGTGTACAGTCTCTCAACTATCTACATCCAAATCCAAACTGAACTTATTTTCTCATTAGCTTTGAAATTCTGTTTAGGTCTGGAAACCACCGATCGCTGTCTGATACCTGAAGCAGCTGCAGTGGAAGTGCTGACAAGACCTGTCACAGATCACTGTGTGACACCAGAACCAGCTTCAGTGGAGGTGCTGACAAGACCTGTCACAGATCACTGTTTGACAGCAGAACCAGATTCACTGAAGGTGCTGGCAAGACCTGTCACAGATCATTGTCTGACAGCAGAACCGGCTTCACTGACAGTGCTGGCAAGACCTGTCACAGATCACTGTCTGACAGCAGAACCAGCTTCACTGACGGTGCTGGCAAGGCCTGTCACATTAGGTTAGTGTCCTTTTGGATCTGTAGTGGGTAAAAGTTATTTTGGTAGAATTCTTATAAGTATAGTTCGAATCTTGTCATTAGGTGCAGGGTTCGACACAAACTTTTTAAGCTAGGGGCGGATATATAGTGCCCCAACTACAAAATTTTATGAGGCGGAAATTCAAAGCTTGTGGCACAAATCATAACGATTACAAAACAAAGACTCAAATTTGGTACAGAAACATATACTGACAGTGGATATGTGGATCGCTTGGACAGAGAAATGTGTCACAGCTTCCTTTCAATCAACTTCAATTTATTTCTGAGCGCACATTACAAAGTAATATTATTAAACAGAAGGACAAGCAAAATAATAATAATAATATATAATTAAGTGATTGGGTAATTATGGAAAAATGCTCTTTTACTATTATTATTGTTATTATTATTATTCATTGAACAAATCTGTAAGCATGAGTCATGATTAAATAAATACTTAAAAGGAACTAAGAACTAAAACAATAATATTATTACTAAAAATAAAGTAGAGGTGTGGTCAGAAATAGGAAAATTTACATTTAATAATTTTCAATTGAAAGTCTTTTGTAAATTAAACAAGCAGGATTCAGGGCAGGGCGAAGTACCACTGAGCAGATTTTCAACCTCAGAATAATCTGTGAGAAATATCTACAGCACCAACAACATCTATATCATGTGTTCATAGACTTCAAGAAGGCGTTTGACCGAGTCTGGCATGCAGCTCTATGGGCAACAATGAAAGTGTACAACATCAGCCCTAAAATTGAAGTCATCAAAAGCCTGTATGACAAGGCTACCAGTGCAGTCCTCCACAACAGCGCCATCGGAAACTGGTTCAGAACAACAATCGGTGTGCGTCAAGGATGCCTACTCTCTCCAACACTCAACATCTTCCTAGAGAGCATCATGTCAGATGCTCTTGCAGACCATGAAGGCACAGTCAGCATAGGGGGTAGAGCAATCTCCAATCTTCGTTTTGCAGATGACAATGATGGATTGGCTGGAGAGGAACAAGAACTTTAACAGCTGGTACAGAGGCTTGACACCACCTTCAGAGCCTATGGAATGGAAATAAGTGCAGAGAAGACCAAAATGATGACCAACAACACCAGTGGCATCAACACGGACATCAAAGTCCAAGGCCAATCCCTCAACACAGTGCATAGCTTCAAATACTTAGGAGCCATTGTATCAGACAATGGGTCTCGACAGGAAGTCCTCTCCAGGATCGCACAAACAACTGCTGCCCTGACAAGGTTGAAGCCCATTTGGAAAGACAGGACCATCAGTCTACATTCCAAAGTAAGACTGCTGCGCTCCCTTGTCATCTCAATCTTCCTATATGCTTGCGAAGCATGGACCCTCACAGCTGATCTCCAACGAAGAATACAAAGCATGGAGATGAGGTGCTACAGAAGACTTCTGGGCATTTCCTATACCCAACACATCACCAACGACAAAGTCCGACGGACCATCACACAAGCCATTGGACAACACGATGACCTGCTCACAGTGGTGAAGAAACGGAAACTCCGATGGTATGGCCACGTCACCAGATCATCAGGCCTTGCAAAGACTATTCTGCAAGGCACAGTGCAAGGAGGTAGAAGAAGAGGGAGACCGAAAAAGTGGTGGGGGGACAACAATCGAGAATGGACTGGTTTGACACTGAGCGAAGCCATCAGGGCTGCTGAGGACAGAGAAAGATGGAGTATGCTGGTTAAACGATCATCTGTGGTGCTCCTACGACCTTCGGGTTACGGGACAGGATAGGATAGGATAGGAAATTAATTTTTCTTAAATGTTTCTTTTTTGCAGAATTGCCAAGGAAGAAGAAACAGCAGAAAACTCTAAAGAGCCTGAGATCCAAAGTGGCCTGGTGCCAGAAACACCACAAGGGGCGGCAGACCACAAAGAGTAAAGTACTTACCACACAACAGAGGCGAATGGCTGTGGAGGGAGAACTGTCCAAATTCATTCAGGGGCCAGCCCTTAATTTTATCTTGTCACAGCTTAGACTGTGCAGTAAAAAAAGCAAAGGCAATAGATTTAACCACAGTGATAAATCTCTGGCCCTGGCCATTTTTCATACCAGCGCAAAGGCGTACCGGCTTCTGAAGCAGATTTTTATTTTGCCCTCTGTAAGTACCCTCAGAAAGATCATGAGAAATATTCATATCTACCCTGGCTTTAACGACCACATATTGGAAGCATTGAAGGTTAAAGTGGCTGGAATGGATGAACATGGCAAGTTGTGTTCTGTGGTTTTTGATGAAATGTGCATCAAAGAAAGGGTGACATACAACAAAGGAAAAGACTATGTTGAAGGCCTTGAAGATTTTGGATACATGGGTCGAACACGGTATATTGCAAATCATGCAACTGTTTTCATGGTCAGAGGCTTAACCGTACCATGGAAACAGCCAGTGGGATATTTTTTGTCTTCTGGGCCTATTAAAGCAAATATGCTGCATGCTCTTTTACTTGATTGCATTAACAAGTTGACTGCTATTGGACTTGTGGTGAAAATAATTGTTGCAGACCAAGGGTCAAACAATAGGCAGGTCTTCCAGTCATTTTGCAAAGCAAGTGAGACAAGTCCATTTTTCCTTCAATGGACAGCAGATATTAGTCATGTATGACCCACCCCATTTGCTAAAGAATATTCGCAACAACCTCTGCAAGACAGGTTTTGTGTTGAATAATATAGAGGTCAGTTGGAGGTTCATTGCACATCTATATGAGTTTGACAAGCAAAACTCGGTAAGACTTGCACCCCATCTTACAGATAAACATATTTACCTCCCAGCATTTTCTACATTGCGCGTCAGATATGCAACTCAGGTTTTGTCCCATTCTGTAGCAGCCGGCATTTCCACTTTGGTGGCACTTCATGTTCTGCCGCCAGCTGCAGGGGCTACTGCAGAGTTTTTGGACAAATTTGACCAGTTGTTCAACTGCTTTAATAGTGGAAATTTGCATTCTGCACAACCAATGAGGCATGGCATAAGTGCAAAGACGCAGCATGTTGAGTTTTTAAAAAACACTTTGGCTTGGCTCAACACAATCAGTCTTCCTGTGTCTGCTAGATCAACCATGTTGCCTTGTCTCTCAGGGTGGAAAATGGCGCAGGATTTGCAAGCTAACCATGGTGTGAAATTTTTGATGACCAACTGCCTTAATCAGGATTGTATAGAAAATCTATTTTCTGTAATTCGTGCTAAAGGTGGCAACTGTGACAATCCCAGTGCTGACCAGTTCAGAAAACATCTTAGCCAGACAATGACAGACTCGTTTTTTATTCAGGGGGCAAACAGCAACTGCGAAGCTGACAGTTTCAGTTTTCTATTAGATCTGAATGCGTGTGAAAAGTTTACAAATTTGTTAACAGAGTCACCGGAACAAAATCAACAAGAGATTGATGCCCAGTGGGCTGATGTTCTCAGTATTGCCATTCCTGCCCCTCGAGAGCCAGCTGCTTGTCTGGTTCAAGACAATGTACTTGCATACATTGCAGGATACATTGTCAGGAAGCTGGAGAGCACTGGGTGTTTGTGTGACATGTGCAGTACTATGTTAAAAGGGTCTCAGTGGGAGCACCACAGAATTACTACTATTACACAAACAACATGATTATCTCAATGCAGGTGCAGGGCTGGTTGTTCCCACTGCAGTTTCTTACACAGGCCTTAGGCATTTTGGAAACAGAATTTGTTGCATGTGTGGAAAATGTCATGCATATGACATCTGTGAGGTCTAGACTTTTGCTAAAATTGGAGAATAGCTTGCCTGTTGGTATGTTAGTGTGTCCAGTAAACAAATGTGAACCAGCAAAAGCTGTCATTGGGCTCTTTACGAACATTAGATTGCATTTTTCATTGACTGAGTCAAACAGGTCTTTTGAGAAAAAAATCTGTGAAGAGAAATCGAAAACTCATGAAGCTTAGACATGAGTGAACTCAACACTTTACAATTCAAGATTGCTCAAACTAAGCTCATGTCTAGCTGCTATTGTTGGATGACTTTACATTCTTATCAATCCTGAAATTATAACTTTGTGTTAATTTTAAGTTCTTTATTTATTCTTTTTTCAAATTGATTTTAATAATGTTTTTCTTCCTCTCCCCCTTCTATCCCCCATTTAACCCCCTCCCCCTTTCCTACTAGCCAAATATCTTATCTTTTTTTCCTACCTTCCCCTTAATGTCCTATCCTGGTCTAAAATCACTTCGGTGAATAGACGTTCAATGAAATAAACAAATGTTATTCTTAAAATTGAATGGGGGTATAAATATTTAGGTGCCACTTTTTATTTACTAATAATACTTTTTGTAAAGAAATGTAGGAAGCTGGATTTGCCACTTACGTTCAGCTTGACCTATTTATTACATGTGTAAAACCCATAGTGTTGTATAACTGCCAGGTATGGCACATGAAAGGATGAACATGTGTGACAGTACAGTTAAAATGTAAAAAAACAACAACACCGTATTCTCAATGTGAAAACCAGTATGCCAACTTGTATGGTTTTGGGTTAAGTTGGCTGTTTTCCTATTTTTAGGGATGCTAAATGCAGGTGACTGTGTTTTTGGTTTAAACTTTGATGATTGTTGTAATGATTTCACTAAAATGTCAGTACTTCAGTTTTCACTTTGTTCCTATTTGTTTATATGAGTTAAAATCTCTCACGGATTTATCACTGTGGTTAAATCTCTTAGTCTTGGCTCAGTACTGTTCGTTGTATACTAAATGATCTTGGGTTTGTCCTTCGTATGTTCTCATGGTTGCAATTATTTCTTTAATTGTTTTAAGACCTTGCATGGTCAAACAGCACTTGAATGGCCAGTTCTTGTGAAATATATAATCACTACTGTTGTGGGGTGTAGAATATTTAAAGAAACGTTTTGATTTGAAGATTACTTAGTTCATGTGTAACCCTTATTGAGAATTAACTTGTTATGATTTAGGCTCAGTTCTCACAAACTGCTAATCCAATTCGAAAGGTACATGAATATTCTGGGAGAAGATAGAATGTGTTCTTTGTGTGACCTAGATGAAACAGGAGCTGAATTCCATTATCTGCTTAACTGTATAAATTAATTATTAAAAGATTACAGACTTTCTCTCCTGCCACAACATTTTAGAAATTCATCTAATTGTCAACAAGCTAAATCGATTGATGAACATCGGAACGTACACATTATTAATAATAATAATACAGGATGCTATATACGCGCCTTTCCCCAAATCAATCAGGCTCAAAGCGCGGCGATCTATACCAACATACACGCTCACCTGTCTCATTCACCCTCACACACACCAAATACACATCCATCACTCAAACAGGTGGTGTAAAGGCAGGGAAATCGCTATTAGAAGACGGAAAGAAAATCGAATTTTTATTTTTGAAATTTTTATATTGACTGCGTCCTGTACCATTATTGAAGGGAGGGAGGAAACCGGAGTGCCCGGAGAAAACCCTCGGTGACCTCAATAGTCTCGTACCTAAGTCACGTTCGCCCCTTGCGGGAATCGAACCCGCGACCTTCGGCATAGGAAACCGGCGACTTATCCACTGCGCCACGAGGCCACCCCTCTGAACCTAAGCAGTTTTATTGGAATATTGTTTTCACTTTTTAAATTACACATTGTTTTTTCCTGTGGTCTTTTTAATTTGTAAATAATTTGATCAATCTTAATGGACATATGCGTATATTGTCTTGATGTTAATCTGTGTGTCGTCTTTGGAGCTTATGGCGTTGTTAATTATATCACCTTTTTTATGCTGAGAGACAATGTATACACATGTATAATAGTACAGTGTCTGATGCATGCATATCCATGTATATGTGATGTTTATTTCTGTATAATTATGTAAATAGCATTTAAAGTAATGTATACAATGTTAATTTGATTGGTTGCTGTTTCGATGCTGAGAGGCAATGTAAATATATAGTGTCAGAGGTAGTTTCGATGTTATGATAATGTGGATTTAAACATGTAAATAGTGCCTGGAGTAATTTATATGTGATGTTAGTGTGTGTAAACGTGTAGGACATACATGCACATAATGTCAGAAGTTAGTAGTTAAGGTTTGATGTTAATATGTGTGAACATGTCAATAGTACGTGAAGTAATGTACAATTGATTTTTATACACTTGCAAATAAACATGTAAATAGTGCCTGAAGTCATTTTGTTGTGACATGTGTGGAAAATGTCCCAATATTATTAATATTAATTTGTTTAGTTATTGTTTCCAATGTAAGTATCAGTATTATAATGGTCATATTTCTGTGTGTATTTTGAATGTTTGCTGACAATTAAACTGAAATTGTTTGTTAACAGAATTGGAGGTTTTACGCAATTTATCTTGTTTTTTTTCTTTTATGTCATTCTGTCCACTTTGACAATCTTTTCGTCATAGTATTCTTTCATCTGTCTTTCTGTCTGTGTTTGTCATGGTACTCTTTTATCTGTCTGTCTCTCTGTGTTTGTGCGAGAATTTGCAAATTACTGTATAAATTAAATGAAACAATAAAAAGTTTTGGAAATACATTCATGCATTTAACAAAGCCGGATCAAAGATTAATAATTCATTCGGTAAATATTCACTGAAATAAATAACCTTGAAAAATAAACAATTGAAAAATTAATTCATTTTTATGTATTTCATTTCAATTGCAATTAATGTAAATCTTAATAGTTTCACTTCTACCAAGTATTTTTCTAGTTAATTATTTTTATTTGAATGCATTTCCTACACTTATTTATATTTTATTCCAAATAAAATGCCATACTCTTTAGTTTAGTTGCTTTTTTTTCTTTTACTGTATACATATTGCTTTCATTCTATAAATTTAATTTTATTGACATTACTTTTGTTAATTCTCTCACATTATGTTTAATGTTATTTAATCCTAGTTAATTTCGTGAATATATTATTATTTAGTGAATTAATTACAATTAAAAGATTGAAAACTATAAAGTTGTTCTTCTTGAAACAAGCTGCATGACAAATTAATTTTATACATATATTTTTATTGAAATTTTAAAAAATTGTTTGTTTTTATTTATAAATAATACGTACTTAATACCACCAACATCTGGTGGTTCTAACACTGCATAATTCCTGCAATACTTAGCAATGTTTTAACAGACAGAATGAAGGTCTAATCGGTCAGGCGCGCCAACGGGAAAAGGGGAGTAACTCGTACCGACAGGAGTTGCTTCCCATAAACTGTCCAACTTTCGTTACACAGGCTTATGAAGGAGTCGACTATCTTGGTATTTATAGTCTTTGCTATGATTATGGTAGACCCTGTTATTTTCCAAAAACCAGTACATTTGATTAAAATCTGTATATACTAGACTGTTCCCTTCTCTCCTTGACACATGAATGTTAGCACCACTATCTGATTTGCTAGTATAGATCACGTGTTGTGAAACATGGATGTTGATTGGATGTTTTACGCCTTGTTTGGCTTATAAAACGGATTGTAATGGCCGCCGACGCTTTTACGCTGATTTAGTTCGAAGATGATGACATCTTGAATTTGAAAGTAAAATTTCGTTAGGTTTGCGCGTCCGTGGACTTAGTTTTTTTTTTCCTTCTTTTCAACGATGTTGATTGACTGTTTTACGCCTTGGTTGGCTTATAAAACGGATTGTAATGGCCGCCGACGCTTTTACGCTGATTTAGTTCGAAGATGATGACATCTTGAATTTGAAAGTAAAATTTCGTTAGGTTTGCGCGTCCGTGGAATTAGTTTTTTTTTCCCTTCTTTTCAACGCTGTTTTGAGCCTTTTCGGAACTTTAGAATTACAATAGCCCACTAAGTCCATGTAAAGAACAAAATTTCTAACTAAATTCTCCTAACCCAGTAAATATTTTATTGCGAAAATATGAAATTTCTAAATTCTGACGGTTATTCTCGGAAGTTGCGAATGGATTTGAATACTAGAATTTCTGTGTTTCTGTGACTTTACAATATTTTATTTTACTAGTTTTGATTCTCTGTGGTAGGCTGGTATTTTATGTTTTGAATCTACGTAGTTTCAACGTTTTTGGTTTCCGACGAAATACCCGGATTTTCCTTTTCTTTATGAATTTTTAACCTAAATAATAATTTTTAGAACTCTAGAAAATATGTAACAACCTGAAATCTGTAATCAGTTATTATTTTGTTATAATTATAGAACGAAATATTTAACAGAATTCAAATAATACTAATTTTTATAATATGAAATTACCTAGAAGTACAAATCTTGTATGTATCAAAAGCTATTTTTGCAAGAAAGACAACTGTTAAAATTTCAGTAATAAAAATAAAAACCGCAAAGATAAACTATCTTATACATTAAAACCATCCAGTCAAACAATAAGGACTGCCAAGGGGCAGCTAGGTTATAACAGTGAGGACACCTCTGAACTAAGGACACGCCCGGCGGTTTCCAAAAGAAGGCCTACGCCCCTGACGGACAGTGCACCACGAAATCCCTCCATAGAGAGGGGTTGTCTCAGATTAATACAAATGCTGCGGACCTGCTGGAAATGGTCGGCCAGGAGGCCACACTCAAAAAAGCAATGTTGAAAACTCGGGGGAGCTGAGCAGATGCACCGAGCGGTTGTCCACCGCGACCGCCAGTGCCCCACGAGAACTCGGATGGCCACCAATCGCACTGAACAAGAAGCACCACAAAACAGAGGAGACGGACGTCGGACCGGGGGCATGTGGAAATATGAACGCTCAGCACCATTGACCCAACTCCCTAGACCACTCTGACCAGATCCTTCCATCAACAGCGCCGCCCGCCTCAGACGCCGACGGCGGGACACGCAGGGAGGTAAATGCATCGCCAGCGGAACCAACTCCGGCCGCCCGGTCTGCCGCCTCGTTCCCACTAATGCCAACATGGGCCGGGACCCAGCACAAGGAAAGTATGACTCCAGAGTCGCGCAGTGCCTCCGCACTGTCCCGTATCTGTGAGACTAAGTAGGGGCGCGAATGGGAATAACCTTCGCTAAGACACTGCAGCGCCGACAAGGAATCCGAGGCAACAACTAGAGAGAGTCCCGGCGGGAGGTCTGCGTCCGCCATGGCCCTCACGGCCTGTCGTATGGCCAACAGCTCTACTGTAAGTGAACTGGACCCATGTGGGGCCCCGAACGACCAGCTACCTACCCCGGGTATAGCAAAGCCGCATCCTGCAGACCCATTGTCAAGGACAGAACCATCAGTAAAGATTTCAATGTGGGCCGAAATAGAGTGGAGGCGCTCTCGCGCAAGTTGGGTGAGCAGAGGAAGATGTGTGTCCCGGGTGAGACCATCAAAGTCAAGAGAAACGGAAAAGGGTGGGGCGATCCAAGGGGGGTCAGACTCAACCGGTACGGATTCTACTGTGCGCAGCCTACCGAGAATGCCGGACAAGAGGGGATCTAAAACCTCACCGATACCAGGCCGGTGACGACGGCCCCTGAGGCCTGAGAAATCGCGGAGCAGCTCGGGGGCGGTGGAATTATGAACCCTTCCCGCTCTGCAAATATAACGGGCCCCCATTCTCCTGATCTGATGCCAGATTGGTAGGATCCCAGCCACCTGGTATACTATAGGCGACGGGACGGAACAGGGCAGCGAAAGCAGTCGCCGCAGTATGGCGCACTCCGCTCCTGCGAGTCGCTGGAGCTGATTGTGAGAAATATTGTACAGTAGCTCAGCGCCGAACAGGAGACGGGATCTGACCAATGAGTGGTATAGCGTAATCAGGGTCTTTGGGTCCCTACCCCAGGATTCCTTACGTAAGGCCCTAATGACATTAGCAGCCCGGTATGCACTCGCGATGCTACCACTGATGTGTTGGACAAAGCTGCCAGTCTGGCAGAAAGTTATTCCGAGGTATCTGACCTGGCGCACCGGGGGAATCGCCGTGTCGCCCACCCGAACCGTTAGCTCAGCGTATCCAGGGTCCCACCTATAAGAGAATGGAATGAAAACTGACTTGCCGGGGGACAGTGAAAGACCCGCCACCGCCAGTGTATCGACAATCCTATCAATATCATCCTGAAATAGTGAGAAGTCTCGGGCAAAGGAGGGGTGGGAGAGACCCACCTGTCTGTGTCTAGTAGTACGCCACATAGCAATATCGTCTGCGTACATGGTTGCTGTGGTACCCTGGCTGCAATGTGAGGTCACCTCAGAGACCGCAATCGCAAAAAGCAAGGGGGCAATGACGGAACCCTGTGGGACCCCCATGGACAAAGTCCCCACCCGCGAGAGACTCCCGTTCCATCTAACCTGGATGGTTCTGTCGCGGAGGAACGCCGACACAAAAGCAATCATCTCCCCCCTGAGGCCCAGGGATATTAACCGCCGCACCAGGCCATCGTGCCACACGGTGTCGAAGGCTTTATTGACATCAAAAAAGCAAGCTAGTACGGTCCTTCTATGACCCTGCGCCTTTCTAATGTGCTCCGTGAGCTTAACCGTGTGGTCGGTGACCGAACGGCCGCGTCTAAATCCAGCCTGTGTTTTGGGGAGCACCCCCCTAGCGGAGCAAAAGTGTTCTAGACGGTTCTTTAGGATGCGCTCATAAGTCTTACACAAATGCGATGTAAGCGCAATGGGCCGGTAACTTGAGACCGAGACCTTAGGTTTATGTGGTTTTAAGATGGGGACAACAGTAGCCCTGCGCCATGCGTCAGGGATGGTACCGGTGGAATAACAGATGTTAAAAAACTGTAATAATAATAATAATAATAATAATACCGGATGCTAATACGCGCTTTACTTCGAATGATTTCAAACTCAAAGCGCGGCGACCTATACCAACATACACGCTCACGTGCAACAAATATATTACAGACACACAACAAGGACAACAGTATACAAGGCATACACGTGGTGTAAAGGCAGGGAGATCGCTATTAGGAAACTGAAAGTTAAATAGTTTTGTATTTTTTTAAAGATTAATTTGACTGCATCCAATATTATTTTGAAGGGAGGGAGGAAACCGGAGTGCCCGGAGAAAAGCCTCGGTGACCTCAATAGTCTCGTACCTAAGTCACATACGTTCGCCCCTTGCGGGAATCGAACCCGCGACCTTCGGCATAGGAAACCGGCGACTTATCCACTGCGCCACGAGGCCACCCCTTGTCTAAAAGTCACGGGGGCCTGTTTCAACATTAAATAATGAACTCCGTCGGGACCCGGTCCCTTAGAGCAGTTGGAGGCACGAAGGGCTCGCGCCAGCTCAAGGACAGTGATTCCCTCCCCCCCTCCCAGGGGAGATGATGCCAAGGGGGGCACTATCGGCGGAGCAGCCGCCGCTTACGCTCGCGCTCACACTGGGGCAATTGCGCCTCAGAGGTCGCAAAATGGCCAAGGAAGGCCTCGGCCTTAGCCTGCTCCGTAGACAGGGTAGAGTCACCGTCGGTCATATCAAATGCCATAGGACGGTACCTGCCACGGACCTTCTTTACATTAGTCCACAGCTGAGGTACCGTGAGCCGTCCCTCGAACTGTGTCGCCCAGTAAACCTTTTTAGCCTGTGCAATGATTCGTTTGGCGTTAATCTTAGCAGTTTTCATTGCGGCATGAGTCGCTGGGGTGTCACAGCGACGGTACTGCAAATAAGTATGTTTTTTTATTTTTGACAGCTATTTTACACTCAGGGGTCCACCAAGGTTTAGGTTGGCCGCCACCCGGGCGACCCGGAGGAGTCACCAGGGAGACCGCATCCAGCATAGCAGAGCGGATATGTAATTCTAAGTTGTCAACGGAGGGATCCGAGGGTAAAGTATAATCAACTAAGAGGGCAGAGTAAGCTTCCCAGTTTAATCTTGAGAGGCTGGGACCATCATGCTTCTGTGGTGCAGCCACAGGAATGAGTTGGAGCGTAATTACGATAGGGATATGGTCCGAGAAGAAGGGGTCGCAGGTGATCGACCATGTGGCCGTCGCGGCCACCTCCGCCGAGACCATCGAAATATCTATAGCTGAAGCAGAATGTGTAGAAACATCAGGAATACGTGTTACTGAACACATTAGCCTGATAGCCTAAGCTGCTACAGTATGGTCACGTTACCGTTGGTTCCCCCCAGATTTCCGATGACCTTCCCCTGATGGCGCTTATGGCCGTGTTGCCTAGCCTAGGGGTGTTGCTATATTGGGGGTGATAGCCACTGATGCTGACTTAATTTTATATAACATTTTATGTTGCTAACGGAATAGCCTCCGTTGCTGTATATATTTTTATCTTTTATTTACCGGTGATAGCTTCACTGCTGGCCGGATCGGCTTCTCTGATAGCTTCGCTGCTGTACATAGTCTTTTATTTTTACCACTGATAGCCATGGTGCTTTTGGTACAGTGTTACCATCTGGTGCCTCCCCCTGTCTTTCCGATGGCCTTCCCCTGGCGGCTCTCATGGCCAAGATGCCTTGCCATACCAGGGATGCTGCCGAGGCGGGGGGTGATAGCCATGATGCTATCTTTTATATTTAATTTTATGATTATCGTTTTACCACAGGTGCGGCCTCGGCCATAACCATTTAGTTGTTTTAATTTTATTATGTTGTAATAGAATTATGCCGCCATACACGGCTATTATTTTATTGAAGGCCGGCCAATGCTGGCTGATCCATTAGTTTTAACCTCTATGTGTGTATGTTGTCCTTTTAACTATTTTATATTGGCCCTGAAATTTTAACTATAGTGTGACTACCTATCATGTTTTAGTAACTTTTTTTTATAGATCTTTATCATGCCAACGTGTTTAGGTTAGCTTTTCAGATTGTTACCTGATCCACCCTTCCTGGCCCTTTCACCTAGTGGCCCTTGATCGGCCGGCTCAACATCTATGTCGAGCGAGTTCGATACGATTCCACACCTCCGTGTGCCAGACATTCTATATACAACTTGTATTATCGTAACTCAATCTAGCCGTATAGGCAATATTTCCTCTGAACTATGATTTTTTTACTTCTTATTTTGTCCCCTATATGCTTTAGTGTCCGGGGACGTTAATCTATCCAATAAATAAATATAAATGTTAAAATTTTGCATGAATGTGATTGAGAGAAAAATCCAGAAACCAAAACCCAAAGAAGAGAATAAATTATTTTGTTTTATTTCCCCATAAAAAATAAAATACTGAATCTAAGAGAAGTCTTCTATGATTTTTTTTCATACTAGCTTTCTTGATTCACCTGTGCTTGCTTTCAGGGGTTTATAAAGGTCTCTTATATTTGTAGTTACATAGTTAGTTAGCCATTGTTTGTAGGGGCCAGCGGACTGCAAAGAGCCAAATCAAGACCACTTCATGACTGCACAGAGAATTCGACAAAGCTACATGTTCACTAAACTCCAGTTCACAACAGTCATTAAAAAGTTGTTCATAATGTTCATATATAAAACCAGTTCATAACAGTCATCAAAAACTTGTTCATAACGTTGATATATGAAACCAGTTTACAACAGTCATAATGACAGCAGCCATCTTAACGGTACTGAAGCAAGCACAGCCTTACATTTTGAGATATTAACACTGGAAGTAGTTAATTATATATATTTCACACCATTTACCATATTATAATTTTTTCTCATCACACGTTATAATTCCTTGTCTTGGCTGACTCTCTCTCATTAGTTTCTCTTTATTAGCCATTGGGTTAACACAGGAATGTTAGGCATGTAGGCATGAGAACAGATCTCATAAATAATAATAATTTTCATGCGCGGGGAAAAAAAAGACTAATTCCACATAAATCTTCTTTACAGATACAACATTACAAACTAATGTTCTTTACAGATACAACATTACAAACTAATGTTCTTTACAGATACAACTTTACGCACATTCTTCATATACAAAATTACACACACACGTTCTTATTCCACTTTTACAAATTTAGCATATATAGATATATGTACAGTTACAGCTCCTATCAGAGTGGCATGCTCAGCAATTTAACTCATACACCATTACTATCAGCAAATATTACATTACATTACATGATTATTGCTTTAGGTCCAGCGGACTCTTCTGAGCCAAATCAGGAGCAGTATAGCCGAATCAGGACCACAAAATCAAGACCCCAACTTCGCTGAAAGAGGACTTGCCCCTGATCCGCATAAAAGATCTGCCGAAACAACCCTAGTGGTAACACTGAAGGCACTCCACCAGCCGGTCACTTTACAATAAAGACATCCCACGCAGGGGACCCTGAGGCTATACTCTAATTTATCAAACCGCTGTTTACAAAAACAAAATAGAATATAAACATCATTATAAAATATCAACAAAACATATATACATATAAAATGCCTACATTGCCAAATAATAACATCATAGGAAGCCCCAATGACCGCCTGGCAGAAAGCGTCCAATATTTCCAAGCTGACCCAACAGACCTCACACACAAATGAGGAGTTTTGTCCCGGAAGAGTTTTCAAGAAAAAAGGTAGGTGAATGGTCTAGCGAAGAAGAAGATAGTATAGTAGATTGATAGAACAGAGTAGGAATGAGAAAGAACAAAGGAGAAAGAAAGTGACAGTGGGAATTTAAAGCACTAAATTTCCAGAAAGTAGGGATACTATTTATACAGAAACCCCCGGCACCACCACGGGGAAATCAACAAATATATTTCCATCAATAATCTATGCATATTCCATACAAATTATTGGTGAAGCAAAATGAATCACCAAACCCTATTGTTCATACATGTACCGCATAACTTCATGATGCAAGGATGTGCTCAACATAATTTACACCATCAATGTGCAAAAAAATACAACTTCAAAATGTGAGATCCTGTCCATACAAAAGCCTTTGTTTTCAATCAGTTTCTAATCGCATCATGAGCAGAAAAACCTTAAAAGATGTTATACAAGTTTTCATCATCATCATCATCATCATCACCAGCAACATTTTTGCTCTAAGGGTATACTTCGCCACCTGCAATTATTTTGTACAATAACAATGATAACCCCCATATACTTGTGAGCTCACAAAGTGCAATTTGAAGTCCCTATTCACAACAGCTATCATTTTAAAATATAACATTCTTTACCAAAAATACTTTCCATGTATTTTACCCAAACAAAAACAAAACATAAGAAAGAATGATAATTTTGTTCCACCACGATATTATGGTCCCATTTTAATTTGGACGCTCTTACATTCAACCCACAAACTATCCATGCAGTGCAAAAACATCTTCCAAGGTGCACACATATGACCTTTCCCTCAAACACCGACAGAGAGTAATGAGTGACAGATTGGAACACAAGTCATATTGCACATAAATGCTTTCTATATTAAAAAAAATTGTTTGTAATGTACACATTCTCCTTGTGAAATGAATGGCTGTTTAAAATACATTTTTATAATGATAAACAAAAAGAAGTCTCATATATAACACATAAGAAGACTCGTATATAACACATTTTTACACTCTCATTGCATCCATGATGCATTGAGTAGTGTTGTAAAAGAGCTTCGGCATTGCAAGGAAAAAAAAAATTAGATTACATAGAATTCTTATTCTGTTAATTTTCAGATTCTAAAGTCAGACAAAGTCCATTGTGGTCTGATAGTTCTTGTTTGGACATTAGAATGATGTTAACAAAATGGCAACCACTGAACAGAATTGAAAGGAATGGAATTGATCGTATATAGCGCAATCTCTCAACCATGCAATTTTAACACCGTGGAATAATTGTTACTTTAAATGTTTTTGAACCACTGCGTTCAGATCAAGTAATACAGTCCCCCGCAGGGGGCGAACGTTTTTGACCTAGGTACAAGACTTTGAGGCTTTCTCCAGTTTCATCCATCCCTTCAATAATGATACTGGTTGAAGACTATCTAAAATTTTAAAATAAAAAATTGATTTCCTTTACATCTTCTAAACAGTGACTTGACTATTTTGGGCACCACATGTTTGAGTGATGAATGTGTGTAGGAGTGTCTGTAACATGTGAGTGTGTATGTAGGAGTGTCTGTAACATGTGAGTGTGTATGTAGGAGTGTCTGTAACATGTGAGTGTGTATGTAGGAGTGTCTGTAACATGTGAGTGTGTATGTTGGTTACAGATTGCCGCGCTTTGAGTCTAATTTAGGAATAAGGTGCGTATAGCATTATTATTATTATTATTATTATTATTATTATTATTATTATTATTATTATCAATATTATTAATTGTACATTATGCTCTCCATTGCTTTTGAGTTTAAAATAACCCAAAGTCCTAAAGCTGTTTTCTTGTCCTATGCCAAACATTTGAGATTGTGGACATTGTGACCTATGGCAAATTGAGCCTGGCCACAGCATTACTCATATATATCAATAGCTAGACTTCACTCTCCAATATGCGGTTCTACAAATAACTCTTATTCAACATCCACAACGCTCTCAACAAGCTTTAGCACTTATCACATATTACAACAACAAAATGATTACAATTTTAAAAAATCCCCTTTGACAACTTCATAGCTAGATACAGAAAAAATGAGCATATGAAAACATTATTTTTACAAGAAAACCTTTCAGTTTCCTACACCTGTATTATGTGACTGCATAGAGGCTTTTTCTATCATTATGGAAGACTGTGTACATTACAAACACAAATACAAGCGGACTCTTCCGAGCCAAATCAGGACCAACTGTGTACATTAGCAAGTGCAATATAAAATACATACATAAATCAATAACGTTCATCTTATCATGTGAAAATTATACAGAGAAACAAACAATTGGCCACAATGTATAATATGCCCACATATATAGTTGTACACTTAAATGCCAAACACTTGGGTCTTCAAAATCCAAAGGCTAGAAAACCCATTAGCGAATTCAAGCTATGATAAATGTATACAATCAAGCAAAAGTACAAAACACCAAGTGTGACAATTATAAAAAAGAGATGATAGTATGATGTACACATTATGCAAAATACACACAAAAAATTTCAAGATCATGATGTGTACAGACCTTATGAAATGTAACAAACACACTGTGCCCTTATATTGAAGAAAACAATGAGAGCTTGCATGAAATATTATGTGCACAGAAGAACTCGCAAAACCCATACAAGATAAATAACCATTACGCCCACGTAGGATAAATAACCATTACGCCCACATAGGAGCAGCAAAGTTCCCAAACTGTACTTTGTCTATCAACATGGTTTTTTTAGTTATTGTTTTTTTGACATTTAAATTGTGAAAAAGAAGTTGTAGGACCAAAGCGTGCAGACAACTTTACACTGTCTTGAAGCAAAACAAACTATGCAATACTTTTGTCAAAAAATAACAAAACAAACAAAACAGTATCAAGTTAGAATACTTTTATGAGAAAACTCCCCCCACACCCTCCCCCTACACACATTTGCAATACCTTTGAACAAACACAGTATCACAAGTTGCTATGCCTTTTGAAAAGAAGGTTTTACGACATCTTTGATCAAAATAACTATCACAGGACCCAATAGGTTATCAATATCTAACCATCTGGCGCTCTATTCTTTTTAACACTATACCAAATCGTATAATTTGCGTTATTAACAATAAAGTAACCTAAACATTCACAAGCAGCCATTTTTATTAATTAATTTCAACATTATGACACCAATTATTTCTTTTGTTTTACAATATATAATATGTCTGTTGTAGAGCAACACTTCTCTCAACTAAAACAATGTAAATTTGCAATGCATTACAGTCTCCAAATCACAGTGTTAACGAATTGTAACAATGAACATCACAACACCAGTAAAACGGGGGAATGCTAGAATGCAGCTTTGATAGGAAAAACAAAGCTTATTTTTGCTGAACCACAACACTAAATATTTCTGGTCTGAAGAAGATCTCACTAGGGTCCACAACATGAAAGTAGCTCTGAATCAGACCTACAGTTAATTTCTGCTGAACATCCCCCAGCTTGAGTCAATGTGTTACTATTTCTGGTCAGAAGAGGAATCTGACTTCAGCACACAATCTTCATCCCGACATTGAGACCGTAACACAACATGGATGTAGCTCTGAATAAGATACAGACCACATTCTGCCCATCTGCAGACAATTACAACACTAGTATTTCTGGCTTGAGGAAAAAAACCACAGTTGAACATGAAATCTGAATGTAGCTCTGAATAAAACCCATACAACATTCTGCCAACTAGTCCACATTTCCAGTCAATATATTACAACTTCTGGCCAAAAGTAGCTGATTTAGACACTCAATATGGCTGTAGCTCTGAACACTGAAAGAACATTTTACTATCCTGCCTACACTTAGAGACAATACATTCCTATTTCTGTCCTAAGTAAGTTACCTCCGACAGCTACAGCTCAATTTCTTCTGGACCTTCAGACAGCCACCACACAAAGGGTTTCAGGCTAGCAATAAACTGACCGCAAAAAAATATAATATCACTGACCAAAACAAATTACTGCTGGACTTCTAGACAACCACTGCACTGAGAGTTTAGCCTGGCTGAAGATCAACTGAGGAAGAATAATATCAACATGTTTTCTTCATGGCAACTAAAGCTAATGAAGATCAGCATCACAGTGTCTCTGGCAGTGAGATCTGTCACTGTTAAAGTCCACAATCTAGGTGACATGCAAACCAGATGAACTCGTAACATTTTGCTCATATGGATCTTGTAAGGTCCACCCTCATCTTTTAAGGTCCACCTCATTTGTTCAAAGTGTAAAGTCCAGCACTCATGGCATTGATCCACACACTATCTACAATATCAGAATGTGTCAATGTGTAACAAAACGCACCACTGAGCATCACAAACAATGAATGGTATATATCTTTGCTTGAAAAAAAAAATGGGGGGAAAAAAAAGTCGAGGAAATGATTGTGGATGACACACAGTAATTTTCATCAACTGTTAACATAGCAATGACTATCTGTAAACCCAAACCCTCCATTTAAAAATCACGTCATTATGTAAGTAGGAAATGGAACAAACGTGGACATCCTTACAAATGGCATCATATACAAAATGAAATTTAGTTAGACAAAAGAAGAAAAAACTAAAACAATTGGAAATGAATGCATACTTTTTCCCATTATTATTATACTCTTATTGCTTGTAGGATTTCATTTGAAGGGCATCATGAGAAGAACAAATTTATCAAAACAGTCTTTTTCGTTTTGCATGTAGTGCATGTTTACATGCAAAATTTTGCAATTACTGGGACAATTATTGTAATTTCCTAAAGTCCTGAAGCACACTATTCGTTTCACGGCCCTTACATATAACATTTGTTTAGGGACTAAAAATGTGAAGCAAATGAAATATATTCATTTACCACTACGGTGTTGACTGATGTGATGAAACTGTATCCATGCATCCCTTCCATCCATTCACCATTGCTTGTAAAGCACAGATAAGTTTGATATGGCTGTGCAAAAGATACATTCAATGACAACAATAAATGGACTCCATCATTGGCGGCAGCAAGAGAGTGGTTAACCAAACAAATCCATCACGCTACAATAAATTACGTCATCCTACTGTCACAATGTCCACATGAAAAACTAAGTCACCAACTGAATCAGAGAGTAGCAAAAAAACTTAAAATAAATTTTAAAAATAAAAAATCTTGTGTGGGTGTGGGATTTTGGGGCAATTTGGGTGGAAAGACCAAAAAGAAGGGAGGCTACTCCATCATCAAGAATTGGGGACATTAGGTGGGAAGACAAAACAAAAGAAGGGAAGCTACTCCATCAGCAATCATCAGTCAATGCTGAGAGTCACATCCTGTGTAGTGTTGGCAGAGGCAAAGGTGGTCTGGCGGATGGGTGGCCAGTCTTCAGACATGATGGCAGCTAGGATGACCTTGTAACGCGACGGTTCTTTGCGCTGGATGCGCCGATACAGGCATTTCATCAGACCGCTGTCTACAAACAGCCACTGTGGACAAAAAAGAATGGTTTCGCTTTATTCCATTTAAGTGCAGGAGGCTTGCACTTTACGATGCGCCCAAAGGCTGCAAGTTGGCGCCTCTGGCTGCTTGAGTTAGATCCTGTATCCGCCAGCTCCTTGAGTCGCCAAGTATGGTGAGATATGTGCGCTATAAAAATCCGCGATAAAGAAAAAAAAAAAGTACCCTCAACATTAAAACCAAAAATGACAGCGACATGGTAGTCATTTACAGTATAGTATACAGTAACAATGAACACACGTACGGTTCATATGTGCATCTAAAAACTACTGTCCTCTCATGCAAACGTACACCTTTACTGCTTTATATAAATTATTGAGGTTGACAGAAACAGTAGTGAAATTTATGCATAAAACACTTGCCAATTAACATAATATACACACAGTGACACATTGCCTAGCTAACAACAGACAAAATCGAACAGAGAGAGAGAGAGAGAGAGAGAGAGAGAGAGAGAGAGAGAGAGAGAGAGAGAGAGAAAGAGATGGAGAAAGAGATAGGGAGAAAGAGAGAGGGACAAAGAGAGATGGAGAGAGAGGGACAAAGAGAGATGGAGAAAGAGAGAGGGACAAAGAGAGATGGACATAGAGAGAGGGACAAAGAGAGATGGACAAAGAGAGAGAGAGATAGAGAAAGAGAGAATTCAAAAGAGTTAATATTGATAAGACTGTGCAGTGTAATAATCTTGCTGAAACATTCATAAAGTTGTAACAACTCTTTATTCAAGTAACCCTTCAATCATAATGGAACCTCTTTTCTCTGGGATAGCAGTGTGATGGGGAACCTGTTTCCCCTCTAACTGCTTAAGCTTACTATAACAGGCCAGCACTTTGAGCAGCTCTTGAAGTCCAGCAATATCAAAGCAATAAATATATTAACATTGCCTTTGTGGAACGTCACAAAACTCAACTTTGGCCTATTGTCCTATTTCTCTATGGTTATCTCATTTTGTCTTTTACCTTCTCTCAAACCAAACTATTCTGCTGCATTCACAAACATTTTACTCAATTTTGTATTTTTCAAAGATTTGTATTTCACATTTTCCACAGAACATGATTGGAAACTACAAGACCAAAGCCCATATGACTCACATGCTCCTTGTCAAATGACTGCCCAAATACAAACAAAAATAAAAACAGCCATTCCACTGTACAATGACAAATTTTTTGCTATGATTTTGCAAGGCCTAAAATGACCTTGACCTTCAAGATCAAGGCAAAAATGGAACATATTAAAGATCAATCTATCATCTCTACAAGTAATGGGTTATAACCTTTTCATTCTGGGAAGCCAACAACTATACATAACCTTTACATTACCGGAAGTTTGGAAAATTTCTAAAAAGTGGACGTCAGTGGGCTTGGAACTTTCAAATGCATGCAAAACACACCCCCTTTTAGAAGTTTTGCAAACTTCCGGTAATGTAAAGGTTATGTATAGTTGTTGGCTTCCTAGAATGTAAAGGTTATCATAACAACCCATTGCATGTAAAGGTTATCAAAGTTCCCAGAATGTAAAGGTTATGGGAACTTTGTGAGAAGAAAAAGAAATTAATCCCCCCGAACCCTGATTCCCCGCTACCCGTTGCCAACATGGTAGGCAGATCACGTACCATCGTCATTAGTTGATAGGGCAGACATTTGAAAGATGCGTCGCCGGCTCGAGGCCATGCGATCGGCACAAAGTTATCCAGAGTCACCAGAAGGGATGAAAAACGTATTATGGCTTTAATAATAAAATAGTTTTATAATTGACTAATTATTTTAAGTGGTCTATAGGAAAACATGCTTTTCTGTGCAGACATTGGTTTTTAAGTTTTTGGGAGTATTGTTGATGTTAGTGAGTAAGTTTGAGATAGCTTACAAAAATTAAGTTTTGTAAAGGTGAAATTTAAACTTAGCTCTGTAGTTAAAATAATCCACTGTGGAGTTTCAAACCAGAGCACATATCGCGGGTGTAGAGGAAAACTATTCTAAGTAACATTTTGACCGAAATTGAGTTTTTCCCATGGTTTAAATAGCCATAGAGGGGGGCAACTTCTGTCAAAATATCAGAACTGTAGCTTAAAAAATGATAGAGTTATAGCCCTTGAAAAAAATATTCTATCTTTGTCGTCAGAAAATGTTTGGAGGAAAAGTATTATATATGGCAGTTAGAGTAGTTTTCCTCTCAAATATTTTCTAATATTATTAGAAAGGGAGGAAGACTATTCTAACTGTGTAAGTTAGAATAGATTTCCTCTCGAAATGTGTCTTTGAAAACGAAGTAAACTATTCTAACTACCTCTTAGAATACCTTTCCTCTCAAAATGGTTTCTTCAAAAATGAAGAAACTATTCTAAGAGTCAGTTAATATACTTTTCCTCTCAAACATTTCTTCCCAAACCCCAAAAATATATTTTAAGTACCGCTTAGAATAATTTTCCTCCCAAACGTCTTTGCTATGAGAACAAGGAAAGTGGCAGTTAGAATACTTTAAATCTGAGTGGATTTTTCCATTAGGAGTCCTGCGTGAGAAGTGTGCTCAATATTTTCAGCAATTTTAGTATGAACACTCACAGGGTGTACTTTCTGCTCTGTAGCAGAGCTGGTGTGTGTGTTTCTAACGGCGATTCTAGCCCAAGACAATATTGATAAGGTGAGTTTACATTTTACACAGACGTGTGTCGGTTTGGGTATGTGTATCTTTATATGCATGGGGATGGTGAGAAAGAAATGACAGAGACGACAAACTATTTAGTATGCCACCAAAATGTCATTAGGCTAGCCTATGCCGTAATGCTAAAGAATAGTACTAGCAGCGTGTTGCTGTTTGCAAATAACCTAGATCTATGCTGCTTTATTTTCAGATGTTTGTTCGCTTGCTTGTTTCTTTCTTTCTTGCTTTCTTGCTTGCTTGTTGTTTTTGTCTGATGTCATCATTGTTTCTTTCTTTCTTGCTTGCTTGTTGTTTTTGTCTGATGATGATGACATCAGACAAAAACAACAAGCAAGCAAGAAAGAAAAAACAAGTCTGCATTAGCCGTTGGAAAGTGGCGGGGGCCGAGATGAGACCCATTGGCATCCGGGTGTACTCATAGAGGCCCATAGGAGTGACGAAGGCTGTTTTGTGTTGATCTCGTGGGTCCATGGCGATTTAGTGATATTCACTGGCCAGGTCCAACGTGGAGAAGTATTGGGCCCCAACCAGCGCGTCAAAGGACTCCTGAATGCGAGGAAGCGGATACGCATCACCAACCTTCTTGGCGTTTAGGCGGCGATAGTCGACACATAGCCGCACGGTCCCATCTTTCTTTCGCACAACGACAATTAGTGCCGCGTATGGACTGTGGCTCTCGACGATTTTGGTCTTCTCCAGGAGTCCTCTGATGTGGTCTTGGATTTCCTTCAGCTGGTGAGGTGGGATGCGCCTGTAGGGTTGGGCGACGGGCACTTCGTCTCTCGTCCGCAGTTGATGTTGGACGATGTCCGTGTAGCCCAAATCCAACTCGTTTTGTACAAAGGCTTCTCTGTTCTTGTCCAGGACTTGTTGAAGTTCTCACTGTCTGGTTGTGCCATCGAACGTGGGGCAGGGAATGGTGTTCTTGGTGGTCTGTTCTGGTGGTGTTCCGATGGTGACCACCAGTTCATTTACAGTGGCGGTGAATGCCACCTCGTCCTTTCCTTGGACATCCTCTACTGTCTGCAGTGACGCCAGTGGAGTCCGGGCTGGAAGGATGACGTCCACCTCTGAGAGATTGGCCACTCACACGTATCGCTGTGAAGCGTCATCGCTGACGAGGGTCGGAACGATTAGCAGACCTCCAGGCAGGGGTTGTGTTAAAGGTGACGCCAGTAGCTGTGGCGTAGGCCGCTGCGTTGAGGTCACTCGCACAGTGGCCATGGCGAAGGGTGGGACTACTGTTTGTACTGCTGTCTTGGCGATGCCTTGGACCAAGGTGTTGTCATGTCGCACTTCTTGGATGGACGCAAACAGGCCTTGAGGTAAGCTGGTCGGACTGGCTGTCATCCACTCTACCAGGACGTTCATCCCGACCAACAACGGCAGGCGCTTCTTGCGTTCCCTCATGACCGGTTCCGTGGGCTCCCTGACGACCAGGATGGGAAATACCAGAAAACGTGGTCCCGTCCAACTGCAGCTCAGCGACCAGGATACCGAAGTAGGGTACCTCTGCGCCGTTTACTGCCCGCTGCTTGAGGTGGGACGACTGAAGGAAAGCGTCACCAAGATTCTCGGTGACCCAGGTCTGCGTCACAGTCGTTACCTCGCTGCCCGTGTCGAGGAGAGCTTGCACAGCTCGGCCATTGATGCGTGCGGTTGTCGTGGGGCATTCGCCAATCAGCCTTTTACTGCCCTTGGCCCCCCCCCCCCCCTCCTCCCGTTGCCTGTGTTTCGACAACGGGGCTAGCAGTTTCTCTGCTGCCCTCGTGGTGATTGTTGTCCTCGTGGTGGTTGGACGTGGGGTTGTCTTTGAGGACAGCTCCTCTGGAGGTGGCCCCTTTGGCCGCAAACCCAGCAGACGGCAGTTCTGGTGTCACGTTGAGGAGCCGACTGTGGACGTTGATTTAGCTGCTGCAGCTGCTCCTTCAGCTCCGCTAGTTGACTCTGTAGAGCCGCCATTCCTTGGGGGTCGGGCACCGGCGTTGCTGTCTGTTGCTGGGTTGTCACGCTGTCGCCGTCACGGTCCTCCTCCTTCAGCCAACACTGGGCTTCCGCTCTGGCCCGCAGGTAGGAGACATCCTTTCCCCTAATAATGCGGCGGAGCTCCCGTCGAAGGTCTTGTGATTTGAGCCACTCAACGAATTTATCACGCAGCATTTTGTCAGGGATGCTGCCAACCTTTCTTGTATTGGACCGCAGGGCCAGCTGCTGAAGTTGTTGGCCGTACTGCAGCACGGTCTCTCCTGCTCCCTGCTGCCGGCTGTGGAACCTGCTTAAAGTGCTGGTGACTCCCCTCTGTTCGGCGAACGTCTCCTCCAGGACACCCAGGGCCTCCTCTGCCGTTTTCACGTCTGCCCGCTGGATGATCTCCTGTCGGGCACAGCCGCGGAGCGATTGAAGCAGCCACTCCATAGCTGTACCCCCATCCAGCTGGCAGTGGCCCAGGATTCGCCGTGCCCCCTGTGTGAAGTCCTCGACCTCATCGCCATCCCCCGTGAAGGTTGGAAGTTTGGGGGGTGGCATCATCCACAACTTCTGCATGGTCGAAGAGGGTGCGTGGGTGGAAGAAATGTCATCTTGCGCCGCCTCTGATGTCCTCTCGTGACTGGATGGGCGATGAAGTGTGGTGTCGCCTCTGTGGGCCCCTCCCTGGATGAGGGCAGTCTCTTCGCTCTCGCTTTCCACTGGTCGGTTCCTCAGCTGCCTTGCCTTCTTATATGCCTTCCTTGGGTTTGTCATCTTTCTTGATCCTGCTCGCAGTGCCAAAATTTTTGTAGTGGTGTTGGATGTTGGAGAGAAGATGATAAAGTGATGGAGGCTAGGGTGATGAAGAATTCTCACACATTCTCTCTCTCTCTCTCTCTCTCTCTCCCCCAAGCCAGTTCGTTGATGACCGTTGAAAGTTTTATTCTCGAAGTGCATCATACTAAGAGAGCGCAACAGGCAATGCTCCATTTGTATTAGATCGTAATAAAAGTCTGTTTGTGTATTAATGCAGTGTAATTTGACCAGTCTTGTTCACTTTATCAATGCTGTTTCATTTTGGTAGCTGCATAACACGTTGTCATTATTTTATTAGTGCACCAATAAAATACATGAGTAGTAGTGGTACAAGAGTAGTACATAACGACTTATGTCTAATATGATTTTAGTTATTTTATGTTAATGGTACTTTGGAAAATGAAGATAAGGTTACGGTTTTGTATTTGGTTTGAATAAAATTGGGAACTCGTTTTTGAGGATGAATATACAGTGTTGCTTTCTCGTTCTTTTATTTGTTACAGAAAACTATTGTAAGTGTATCATGTGTAAGTTGTTTTTTGTGTTTTTTTCCCCTCAGTTTTCATAATTTTTCGAGAGGAAAAGTATGCTATTTGACTCTTACAATAATTATCTTTTCTTTACTTTTCTCAGCAATGGAGGAAAACTATTCTTTCTGACACATAAAATAGTTTTCCATTAAATTTTCAACATTTTCAATGGAAAACTATTCTATGTGGCAGATAGAGTAGTTTTACTCATACTATTTTACAGAAGGAAAATATTCTAAGTGGCATTTTGTTTATTTTAACAAGATAGGAAACTTTTTTTGAGAAAAGCATTGTCAAAAACAGACCACGATCCATTTATCTCCTACATATATAGGTTTCAGACCATAACATTACTTTTTATTGAAATAGGAAGATTTTTTGCTTCTCCTGTAAAATTTCAAAAAAGTCACTTAGAATAGTTTTCCTCTAGACCCGCGATATGTGGAGTTTAACAAGTTTTAACCATTATTCATTACATTACATTATTATTGCTTTAGGTCCAGCGGACTCTTCCGAGCCAAATCAGGACCGGACAACCCCCGATCCGCATAAAAGATCTGCTGAAACAACCCTAGTGGTTAAACCGAAAGCTCTCCACCAGCCAGTCACTTTACAATAAAGACATCCCACGCAGGGGACGGCTGAGGCTTCACCCCAACTTATCGAACCCCCGTTTACAAAAACAAAATAGAATACAAACATCATTATAAATTATCAACAAAACACATACATATAAATTGCCTACATTGCTAAATAATAACATAATAGGAAGCCCTAGTGACCACCTGGCAGAAAGCGTCCAATATTCCCAAGCTGATCCAACAGACCTCATACACAATTAGGAGTCTTGTCCTGGAAGAGTTTTCAAGAAAAAAGGTAGGAGACTGGGCTGGCGAAGAAGACGATAGTATAGCAGATTGATAGAACAGAGCAGGAATGAGAAAGAGCAAATGAGAAAGACAGCGACAGTGGGAATTTAAAGCACTAAATTTCCAGAAAGTGGGGATACTATTTATACTGAAACCCCCGGCACCCCAACGGGGGTAACCATTATTCAGAACTGAAGTTTTAAGACCAATGCTCTGTGTCAGTAAAGAATTAAATATTTGCAATGTTTGTGGCTGCCTTGATTTTGAAAGATGTTGATTTCTAACAAATACATCATTCATTCATTCCTCTATTTTATTACCGAATAAATTTTTTTTTGTACTTTTATACGCTCCTGCGCACCACAAATCAAACACTATTCAACTACAAATATTTTATTTCAATAAAATACAACTGAAATATACAGCTTAAATCATAATATTAACACTAGTTAAAGTAATCAGCAAACATGTGCACACCAGAATTCAAAAGTAAATACCCGTGCATATTTTTGAGACGGACGAGCACAGTCAAACTTTCAAAGAGTGGTCAGGGAATTTAACAGGATCGTGGTCAAGTCACGCAGGTTTTCACATCAAATTCAACAGCTGAATTCTTCGCAAAACGCCATCACGTGCATTTGGATATATGTTTTGACAATTGTTGGGCCTGAGTGCTCTCATGTCTCCAATATATCTGTTGACCTCATCATCTGCAACTACACACACATTGTGTAACACGCAAGCTGCTGATACCAAGTGAACAATCCGTATTGCATTATGGAATGGTATTTCTCTCAATCTCCTAAATCTACCCTTAAGATGACCAATAGCCCTCTCCACAACCTGTCTCTGACTTGACAATTTCCGATTAAATGACTTCTGCCTCCTGGTCAGGAATCCACACTGGCGAAATGGTGTGATTAGCCAACTTCAAAGAGGATATGCGCTGTCAGCAAAAATGCACTCGTGTGGACGAAACAGATGCCCAGATTCAGCCTTGGTAAAGAAGCTGCTGTTCCGTAAGACACGGGCATCATGTGTACAACCTGGCCAGCCAGTATACATGTTTGTTATTACCATGTTGTGGTCCACAACTATCTGGGGAAAAAAACAACAGTAAACAGGTAGTTAATTTGCTGAAGTGATTACAGTGATACAACAGAAATAATTTCTAAGTTGGCAGAAAAAACACAAAAACCAAGTTTCAAACAGACTCTACCCCATCCAACCCCCCCTACCCTGCCCAAATCTCTTCCATCATCACACAAAAGCCCAGCCATAAGCCCAGCCATATTATTTTTAACATATTAATCTTAATACTTGCTGTGGTTTGATTGCACGTTTTCCACAGGGTAAAACGTCTGAATGAGGCGTATATCAGGTCACCTACTCTTTTGGATCAGGACCTCTCACTAACAGTAAACGAGTCTGAACTCCCACAAAACCAGAAACATGTTTAGGATCCACCTAACACTTTATTTAGACTGTGCAGCCGGCCATGGTCCAATAATAAAGTTACATAACATTCATTTGGATTTACAGTACTGTTGACCCTTTTCAGCTCAATAACACTGAATAGGGCACACATTTAATTTTTTAAAAAAATATATATATACTCACTTGCAATTGCACAGATGGGTACTTTTTTCTGTTAATATAGTCATCATCCTGATCTAGCTTGGATGCCAGTCGAATGTGAGAGCCATCAAGAAAGCCAACAATCCCTGGAAATCCAGAAACATTCTGAATTGCTGATGCCATTTCTTCTCGTTGTAACTCATCTGGCCATTTAATAACCTGCAACCCACATCAATACAAAAATTGTGTGTGTTTTTTTCATTTTAATCTGTAATTGTGTCTGTCACTCAGCTTCAAATATGTATAATATAATCCGCTAACTTTAATTTGAACTAATGTACTAACAAGAAGTGCAAAAAACTACTAATGCATGATTTCCTAAAAGTACAACTGAAGGTACCTGTCACAAGCTGAAATTAAAAATGAATATTTAAAATAAAATAAAAAAGGGACAACAGCTAGAACTTGGTAAATTTGTTAGCATTGTGTTCTAAGATATTTACCAGCTTTTGTAAATTTGTTAGCATTGTGTTCTAAGATATTTACCAGCTTTTGTAAATTTGTTAGCATTGTGTTCTAAGATATTTACCAGCTTTTGTAAATTTGTTAGCATTGTGTTCTAAGATATTTACAAGCTTTTCAATTTTGTTTCCTTTGTATTTGGAATCTGTGCTGAATTCATGCTTAAATATATTATATATTTTATTGTAACAATTACAAGCATACCTTATTCAAAAGATGATTTGTAATGGCTTCACTGGCTTCATGCACCACACTGAGGACGGTGGATTTGCTGACATTAAACAGAATTCCAACTTCTCTCATACAACTTGTGTTGCTGATGTACATCAGAAATATCAGAAGCTTGGTGTCTGGTAGCACAGGCCGATTACCCCCCACAACATCTTTCTGTAAATAAATCCATAAAAAATCCAGCAGTGTCTGAAAAGTGTGTCTGCACACAAAAAGAAGTGTATTTGTTTATTTACCATACAACACAATAAACATTGTTATTAATAGTATCATGCTCATTCAATAACTTTAAAAAAAAGTTACTTCACTTCCTAAAGATCTTAGTCTTTCTAATTAAAAATCACACACACAGAGATAAAACACAATGCAAAGTTAAAAACAGACGAGAGAGAGACAGACAGAGAGATATGCAAATTTATTAAACATTTAGAAACTTTCTCAACAAATTGGCAATGATTTGGTTAGGTCTTATTTGAAATTGTGATGTCTTCCTCATATATGTTACATATTGAGTTCACCCAATGTCCCATTTGCTATGCCTTGTTTTCAGTTTCCAACTGCACTTTAGGTTCCAGGAGAAGGCAATACAAATAAAGTAATATTAACATTGTTCCATTGCTCCCCCGCCACAACTAAACATGAGTTTAAAAATTATAGAAAGAACACTACATAAAAATACATTGTATTTTAAGTGTTAATTGCTTTTACGGAAAGTACCCCAAAACTATAATTTTCAAGCCCATGTTAAATCGTTGCAGGGAGTATTGTGCACATTGTCCAAATATTTCCTATCATCGTCATTATTGTCGGAATGCAAACTAAAAGCCATTATTTAGCCCACGTTCTATGTACTATATAAGAACAACTTATAAGTTCTATATATGACCTAGGTAGCTAAAACGTATAGACGCTATTGCTTTAATGTCTAAGAATGTTGTCAGACTTCCAACTCCAAATTTGTGTGGCACATGCCATTCTAACGCGTAAAGTACCTGACAAATGACTATTATTATTAATAATCTATACGCAAATTCATTAACAAAAATATTCAGTACTACTTGCCACTGACTATATACTAAAATAAAAGTGTGCAACCTGCCCAGTCGAAAATCTTCTTGAAATTGATCATCTCTCATCTTATCCATGACATCCATAAATCCCTGGCATTTTGGAACAGGATTTCGAATTATTCCTGGAAGTTGTAATACTTGAATTAACCTTTGCTGATCACTGGCATCGGCGATCTCTTCCGCAATAAACGAAAACACATATGCAGGCATGGACGCTGCCATATTGGAAACTTTTAGTCATGCGCAGTTATTGCGAACGCGTTTTGGCGAGACTACCTTGGTAAGAACCGTACATAGTTACTTTGGTCAATCGCGAAAACTCGCTCATGGTTGATACGGACGCTTTTGGACGTTTTGCCTGTTTAGACCTTCGGCAGCTTCTCACGCTCGGAACTCAATATTTTTTTCTCGGAAATGCAAATGCCTTCCGCGGAAATCCGCGGAAAATTCTCCACCCTGATATTAATCCACTTGCAAGTTTTGCACGTGCAGACGGTGCACAACAGGACAGACAGACAGATGGACATTTTTTTTAAAAAGATATAATTTTTGGACTTATTAGGACTCATCTTGCACAGATTTGCAAATATCTAGGTTTTGTTTGTTTGTTGCGGTGTGAAATTCTAAATTAAATACATATGTGAAATACAGGGTGGGGAACAACTCATTGAGAAAAACTCTGAAAAGGCCAGGGTCCAGGGGCCGCCTAGGCCCCGGCAGGGTCAAGGGGCAGGGCCCTTGTAGGAAAATGTGCACGTTTTTAAGCCATACCAAGAGTGGCATAGTATAATAAGTGTGTTCTACAAATTGCGCTTGAAAACAGTGTTGTTTACAAGTCTAAACTGCTAGATCTAAAAGACCTATCATTATGCTTCTTTTAACCTACTTCAATTAGCCCTTCCCCTCCCAATCTTATCCTTCTTCCGATCTATGTAATCCCATTTTAAAACAGGGAAGTCGTTCTATGCCTGCTAGATCTAGAAGTCATATAATAGGCCTATTCTACTAACCTACTACCTCCCCTTGACCCTTCCCCTGCCAATTGTTTCTTACTCCCATCAACATCCCGTGCATAATAAATTATTCAACAACCGTAAGGAAAAAGGTATGTGTATAAATTAAAAATAAAAGCCTACCTGGAAGTCGGCCCTGCTGTTTTGTGGCTTTCATTGCGTGTTGATGCATTTTGGTCAGCATGTGCTCGACCAGTGTCGACAAGCCACGATTTGCGTAGCTCAGCTCCTTGTTGCAAAAGATGCATCGAGCTGTGCCACTCCTATCTATTTTCCGAAAGCAGTCACCGATTCGCTGGTCCTCGTCCTCAATTTTTTTTTTTTTTTTTTTTTTTGTTGTCCACTCCCACTTCCATTTATTGGCAATGGTCCCCTCTTCAAAAATATCCCCGCGCTGAACTATTCTGGACACACGCGCCATGATAACAGCCGAAAACGCGTTCAACACCATTTCGCCCGCTCTAAGCAAGTCGCGTTTATGTGGTCGTAAGAATCAACAAGAGCGGGCGGGGAGATGTTGCACGCATTCAGTTCTAGCGGGCCCGTTCTAGCAATGAGAAAGTAAAAGGTGGACACGGATGGGTACTTGTAATAATAGGTCTACTGGATTCGGAAACGGACAAATTTTTTTTCCTCTGAACTCTTTTTTTTTCCCTCTGAAATGGCTGCCGATTTCCTCTGAAATCAGCGGATCCGAGGAGAGTTCCCCACCCTGGAAATACTAAATAAAATACAGTAAGTCCTTGGGTTACGCCGGTTTCGACTTACGTTGTTTCGTGGTTACGAAGCTCCTCCCTATAAAAATATAATAAATAATATTACGTGTCGTTCCGTCTTACGCGGTGTTACACTCGGTTTGATGTTGGTGTTTTCTATCAGTATCTGATTCAGCCCCAATGCTGAATTCCTGATAGGGTGTAACTCAGATTCGTTTATCCACGCAGCCCGTCCAAACAGCATACAAGTCACAAAGTCGACGTATGAAGTTTTCCACTTTTATTCAGCATACATCAACAACTGCATACAATCGCTCAATCGCCTTTCCACTCTCAAGTTTACCTTCCAACTTACTATCAACAACAATCACTATCCTATTTTTGAAACAGCGCGGCACTTAAATAGTCTCTTGATACTTGTCGCAAACCTGGGTGTTACTGGGTGATCACTACTGATGAAGGACTACCTTGACTTTCATGACTTACCCCAGAACATGGTTTTATTTCAATAAAAAAACCTAAGGTACACCATTTCATTCCAACACTTCACAAACACATAACACGTTTTTCCAAGTTCGATTATTTTATTATATTCCGTTCATTTTTCTCCGAAATTGGAACGATAATTTGGCGATACTTTTTCGTCGTGGTTACCGAAAATGTTCTTGCTTTCAATTATTTTTACTTAGCTCAAAACTCCGTCCTCGTTGAATCGTTGATGAATGAAGAAACCAGTCTTTAGATGAGTTGTGGAAAAGTTCATAAGAACTAGAACTTGACGTCGATGTCGCCGTTAGATCTAATGGCTGTCCATGACCCACCAGTGACTTCTGTAGCCCTCGTTAACGTACAGTTCCATCGTAGAATTAGTCACTCCGATCATAAGCCAGGCGTCATCGAAGAATCCAGTGCCAGTCTCAAAGATGGCATCGTCACAGATATCCCAGACGGATAATACCACAAGATAAAAACACCTGCCGAACAAAACTAGTCTTAGATATTTGCATGAAGATTATTTCCATACAAACTTAAACTCCTTCAGGTCCGGCTCTGCTTGGAAAAACATGTTACGATTAATCAACACATCAGTCCCCTGTAAACCAACTGCATTCAGACGAACCAACTATCTTTCTCTGGAAAAGAAATGCATTCAAACAAACAAACTATTTTTCTCCTCTGGAAAACAAATGCATTCACTGAACAAACTATCTCACTACTCTGAAAAACAAATGCATTCAATGAACAAACTATTTTTCTCCTCTGAAAAATACATATATTCAATGAACAAATCATCACACGTATCAATCTTCTTGGGAAATCATCTTGAATGAAGAAAAATCTAAATATTTACCCTACGGTGCCAGAATTTCAGCTAAAGCTGATCAAACGTCGAGGAACAACTATCTTCCTGGCCCAACCACATCTGACATCATTCAGCCTCCAGCTAAACTGTCGTTGGCACCCCACAGAATAAGTTGCCTCGGAGCTTGGGTAGAATCCTCCCTGTCCAGTCTAGATCTCTTTCCCAACTGATTGACAGTTTTCCTAACCGATTTCGCCTCTGTTTCATTTTACTAAGGTTACCATACTTTTATCATTAAAACAACCAATGAAAATTTCCCAACGCAAACAAATGACCTATCACCCCAAATATTATATTTTATAAAATTAATAGCTCACAACCTCTTTGCTTTTCCTAAAATTTTATTATTGGCATTAATCACAAACTTTCACACAAAAGAATCATCGATAAAAATCGTCCATTTTATTCTTTTCCAGGAATACACAAAATGGCGATTGACACGCAGCAAAATTGACGTCATATTTCTAAATGTACCACAGGCACTCTATACAACAATTTGCACTTGGAAAAATAAAAATACTCGCGAGCGTTTCGTTTCGCGACAATACTCCCGAATAACCTGGATCAATCTCGTTTGACGCAATTTAACCAATCGCTTCTAACTTCGTCATTACTGTCTTACGTCATACATATTTTCTTCTCCTTCCGGAACGTCTTCTTGCTTCGACATGTATCGGGAAATTTCTATCGAGAGTAAACACGCAGATCCAGAAAATTCTACAACAATATCGACCAACAAAAATTATCAACGTTATACAAAGCCTATCCTAACAACAATGCAAACTCAAATCAAAGGTAAATAAACTCCATTATTGAATACTTTGCAAATCGAAACAATTAGATCTATCGTGCGCGCTTCCGACGTACTACCATTCGCGTTTCAACGTAACATAACCCCCCACTCAAGAAGAAATTTACCCAATTTCTTTCAACAACGTTGAAACGTAATGCACAAACAAAGTTCAGAATTAAAACTTATTTCAGACTGTCTGAACACTATCAACGTTCTCAGTTCATTCACTCAGAGTCAATGGTTTTCATCTGCAAGTCCTTTTGGATATTGTCAATGTTCACATTCCATCTACACAGTCAATGTTTTTCATCTTCAAATCTGTCTAGATATTACCAATGTTCTTAGTTCACCAACACAGTCAATGATCTTTCATCCGCAAGGAAACGACGCCCTCGTCAGTTGCGGTTGTCATCGGCCCAGGGTCAAAGACAGTGATCTCGTGGGCTTTCCTGAAGTCAGTGCATCCTCCGTTGTCTTCCTCTTCCGTTGGATGTCCGACGCAGTCGACGTTGTCAGCTCCCAGAATGCATTCGCTGGGTCTCACGGTCAGGTTGGCTTCTGCGAGACGGTGGAACAGCTCCCTCAAGGTCTGCAGATGCTCCTTCCGGGTCTGGGTGTGGACTTCATGTTCGACCAAAGTCGTAGAGCCTGGGACATCATTGAAGCTATGGGGAAATTCGCCCATAAGGTCCTTGAACTCCAACTTTTGACCTTCCGACAAGCCTGGTCCTAGCTTAACGTCATCGATGCCTTCTTTGCTGTGGAAGTCTCTAAGTTCCAACAGTTCTTCGCTGTCAAAGCTGTCGTCGGTCTCAGCTGCTGTTGCTGCATGTACAGTCTCTGGCGGCCTCTCCACGTACAGCTTAAGGAGGTTGGCGTGGTATATCTTGGAATGCTGGCCGACCTTCACCTTATAGTCATTGATCCCCACCACGGTCTCCACTTCGTACGGGCCTTTCCACTGCATCAGCAACTTATTACGATCAGTAGGTAGCAGCACCAGCACTTTGTTGCCAGGTTTGAACTTCCTGTTCACAGCCCTACGATCATAGTAATGCTTTCCACAGTCCTGGGACTTCTTCAGGTTTTCTCTGGCTATCTCGAGAGTCTGCTCCAGCTTCTCCCGTAGCTCAAACACGTACTGGTAGCTGTTCTTCACCTCTGGGGTGTCTACTTCTTTCGTCCACAGTTCTTTCAGGATGTGCATCGGCCCTCGGATGGTTCTTCCGTACAACAGCTCGAACGGAGAAAAGCCGGTGGACTCCTGCGGTACTTCTCTGTAGGCGAAAAGTAAGGCGTTGATGTAGCGATGCCATTGTCTGGGCTGCTCGCTGCACAGTTTCTTCAGGGTGGACTTCAGCGTAGCATTGAACTTCTCGACAAGCCCGTTGCACATCAGATGGTAGGGTGTTGTAGTCAAATGCCGGATGCTCAGCAGTCTATTGACCTCCTTCATGCAGTCAGAGACGAACTGCGTCCCGAGGTCTGTCAGGATCTCTTCAGGCACTCCAAGTCTACTGAACATGTCCACTAGCGCCTCTGCAACAGTTTCAGTGTCAATCTTCTTCAGAGGCACTGCTTCTGGGTACCGAGTCGCATAGTCCACTAAAGTCAGTACCCACCGATTACCTTCTTCACTCGGAGGTCTTATTTCGCCGATTAAGTCTAAGGCCACCCTCTCGAAAGGTCGGTCGATCAGAGGCATCCTCTGCATAGGCACTTTTGGGACCCTTCCTCGAGGTATGGTCTTCTGGCAAATGTCACACGATCGGCAGAAACGGCTGACGTCCGCATGAAGTCCTGGCCAGTAGAATACCGCCTGGATTCTATCCGACGTCTTCTTGATACCCGGGTGACCTCCCATGATTGAGTCATGCGCTACTTCCATCACCTGGCGCCTTAGGGGTAACGGTACCAAGACTTGACGTAGTGGTTTCCCTCCGTTGACCCTCGGGTGCTGGAAGATTCGGTACAGGATCTTGGCCTTCACCTCAAAATAGACCGTACCACTGCCTTTGGTCACGTGGTCTTGGCGGTTCCTGTACTTGTTTAAAGTGCTATCAGCTTCCTGGAGCTGGATCAGCTTATCTCTGTCCACGATGGCAGCTTTGGAGCTGTCGGCGACCTTCAGTGGCGTAGACATCTTGTCTCTCTTGGCCTGGGCCCTGGTAGTAACAGCACTGACGATCTCTGGTCGGCAGGGCTGAGCCGGAGTAACCACATTGTCCCGTAGCAGCTCTGTAAGGTCTCCATCGGGAAACGGCAATGGATCCTCCTCCACAACTTCGACGCGTTGGGTTGAGGCAGGACTCCACTCTGGATCGGGGTTGTCGGGTCGTCTCGCGCCGGCGATATTCCCGATCATCAAATCATACAGCGGCTTCTTCAGGCAAACCGCTTCGACTTCGCCTATGTAGAAAGGGGTGTTGACATGAATTTTCGCAACTGGCGCTTTCAAACATTTGCTGTCGGCCATAAGTGTCCATTTTGAATCGCCAGTGAACTGTTCTTTAGCGATTAGGTCTTCTCTGACGATGACCCCACTACAGCCAGAGTCTCTTAAGACAGTCACTTCATGATTTCCGACGCGTCCCTTTGAAACAGGCATGTTCTGGACGGTCATAGCTGCGCTGGCGACGACGGGGATGGATTTTCCGTTGGCAAGGAGAAGTTGGCCATCGGTCATGCACTCTTGCACGTCCGCAGGGGTAGCTGTGCGCTCGGTCTCACTCGGAAGAATGACGCTCCCGCCGCACACCTGATGGTCAGATCTACTGGTTTGCCGTTGATTGGAGAACCGCCTCTGCCGGTTGCCCGCCGCTGCGTTGTCCGTACTGCTCCGCTGTCCGCTACTTTTGTTTTGAGAACAATTAGCCGCCCTGTGGTCTGTAGCGTTGCAGGTGAAACAGCCTCTTGAATGCCCTTCCCTGGGAGGAGGCGTGGAGTCCGTCTGTCTCTGGCTCGTCTGGCTCCCTTGGATCTGGTTCCCATGGTTTGCAGTCTTCTGAAAATGTTTCGTCGCACTGGGTGGCCCCAGGGTTTTCCCATGAGCGATAAGATATCTTTCAGCAGCCTCAGTCACATCTTTAAGCGTCTGCAGCTTTTGTTCTTCTAAGTGGGTCGCTAGGTCCTTGTGACAGGCATTGAGAAATTGTTCCTTCACGATCAGGTCATGGAGACTGTCGTAAGACTTCCTTTCGCCTGATAACTCCACCCACTTGTGTAGATATGACGACAGGCGCTCCACAAACTGCATTGGCGTCTCGTCTGACTTAGGCCGGCAGTCACGGAAGCGTTTACGGTAGCCCTTCTCTGTAAAGTTGTAGCACTGTAATAGGGCCTCTTTCAAGACGTCTTAGTTTTTGGCGTCATCGTTCGACAGTCTGGTGTAAACTTCGAGAGCTTGCCCCGTCAGAAGTGCACTCAGTCGAATTGCCCAGTCTTGAGGTTGCCAGTTAGAGCTTTCAGCGAACCTTTCGAACCTCGCCAGATAACTGTCAATCTGGTCCTTCCCGTCGACGAAAGCTGGCAATTTTGGAGCCGTATGGTCGTTGGTGACTTGTGGCGCATGCTGATTGTTTTGGATACGCGCCAACTCTAGCTGGTACTGACGCTCGCCTTCAAGACGCTTCAGCTCGAACTCTCTTTCTTCTCGGCGTCGCTGCTCCTCTATTTCTCTTTCTTCACGACGTCGTTGCTCTTCTTTTTCTTGCCGCTGCTGTTCAATTTCTAGACGCTTCTGTTCTAGTTCTAGTTCTTTTTCTAGACGCTTCTCTTCTAATTCTCGTTCTTGTATTCTCTCCTGGGATTTGACGTACTCCGTCAGCTGCTTGCCTTATAGATTCAATTCAATCCCTCTCTGCCAGAAGTCAGCCATCTTGATGCTTCTGGAAAGTTCTTTCTGGAAAGTTCTTTTTCTAGAAAGTTCTTGACTGGAGAGTTCTTTTTTTTCTGGAAAGTTCTTGACTGTGCTGTACCTTTCTAGACTGTTCTAGAACAGCACGCTTTCTGCAGTAGCGCTGATGCTTGTCACTAGTCGCCTTCGCTGACGCAGGCCCCGCTGTCCTCATCTTATGCGACGCTGCACCACGCTGGTGTTGATGTATACGCTCCTGTGCTGAAGTAGACGCGACGTCCGCTCGCCGCTCTCTGTAACACTGGCGATGTAGCTCCGAGACTGTCCCTCAACGTAGTCCTGCGGCAGCCACGTAGTCCTGATCTGTTGTTCGCTCACGAAGCAACTCTTCAGCGACTACACGCCCTTGCAGTCAACCCGAATCTATCAGATGTAGTCCCAGTAGGTTGGCCCCTCTCGACGAAACTCGTTGGCGGCTACCCTCGATGACTGCCTCTCGTAACGTTGACTCGCTTGTTGTAGCAGTTGAACCCTTGGCTATGGCGTGAATCGCGGCTTGACCCCCAAAATGTTACACTCAGTTTGATGATGGTGTTTTTCTTTCAGTATCTGATTCAGCCCCAATGCTGAATTCCTGATAGGGTGTAACTCAGATTCGTTTATCCACGCAGCCCATCCAAACAGCATACAAGTCACAAAGTCGACGTATGAAGTTTTCCACTTTTATTCAGCATACATCAACAACTGCATACAATCACTCAATCGCCTTTCCACTCTCAAGTTTACCTTCCAACTTACTATCAACAACAATCACTATCCTATTTTTGAAACAGCGCGGCACTTAAATAGTCTCTTGATACTCCCGAATAACCTGGATCAATCTCGTTTGACGCAATTTAACCAATCGCTTCTAACTTCGTCATTACTGTCTTACGTCATACATATTTTCTTCTCCTTCCGGAACGTCTTCTTGCTTCGACATGTATCGGAAAATTTCTATCGAGAGTAAACACGCAGATCCAGAAAATTCTACAACAATATCGACCAACAAAAATTATCAACGTTATACAAAGCCTCTCCTAACAACAATGCAAACTCAAATCAAAGGTAAATAAACTCCATTATTGAATACTTTGCAAATCGAAACAATTAGATCTATCGTGCGCGCTTCCGACGTACTACCATTCGCTTTTCAACGTAACACGCGGTTTAGCGTCGTAAGCGACGTAAATAAACGGGAGCTAGTTTCTGGTGAGCGGCTGAAGAATACGCTTTGTTGTGGTTTATACGGCAGGGAAGACGGCGTCGCTGCCTACGCTGGGGTCGCTTCATACGCTGGCGTCGCTTCATACGCTCAGTCACTATACATACGCCATTTTGGTTGTTTATGCCGTCTATCTCTCTCACGTGTTTCATCATTTTTTGCCCTTGGTTATGGCTCCCAAACGTAAGTCAGACTCTTCTGATGGTAGTGCATCAAAGAAAAGAAAGACCATCACCATGGAAGTTAAAATGGACATTATAATATTAATACTTTTTATGTCATTAACAGTTACAGTACAGTATATAGCACTGTACGTACAGTACAGGTATTTTTCTTTATGTTCCAACTTACGTTCCGACTTACAATGATATTGGGTTACGATGCGCCCAACGAACGTATCAACGTCGTAACTCGAGGACCCCCTGTACATACAATTCTGAACTTTTCTTCGTCAAATACTTTAAAAAAAAACAGTCATAGTCACTGTGTGTGTGTATGTTATGTTTATGTTCTGATTTGGTATTTCATGTTTTGCTTTTGCTTCGTTTAATAATTTATTTATTATTATTTATTTATTTATCTTCTGTAGAGTGCTATGAGCTCTAGTGAGGAAGGGCGCTGTACAAATGTTAATTATTATTATTTTTATTATTATGTAGTATGCGAGTCAATAAAAACATCTCAAAAGTTGTGTGGGAAAAGAACTAAACCAGATGTGTCACTTAGTTGTGAAATAAATACTGTATTCCTGACTTAGTATTTTAATGAATGTATAGTTTTTTGAATAATGAAATGTGAATGAGGGCATACATGTGTGATAGGAGTGTATAAGGTGTGTGTGGGTAACAACAAGGAATTAATCTGTAAATATAATAGTCCTTGATGTCAATGTAACAACTGCCATTTATTGTCCGTGCTTGTATTTATTCAACTGTGACACAAATAATAATAATAATAAAAATAATACAGTACATTTGTATCGCGCGGTACCTCGCAAACGGTAAGGAAAGCGAGCTCGCCGCGCTTGACAACACGCGTGCAATCACACACACACACACACACACACACACACACACTCACACAGACAAGGTATACACTTATCAAATGGTTAAATAATTACAGTAAAACATGGCCATGCAAAACAACAGATAATATGAATACCAAGAACCGAGCCGGTGCCGCCACCATCCATGAACAGATGACGTGACTTGGTTTTATGATTACATATGGGGGATGGAAGGGAGGAGGAGTGAAAATTATTGAGTTTGCATGTTAAAAAGGTGGGTCTTTAATTGGCGCTTGAAGGAAGAAAGTGATGGAGCATGTCGGAGTTGCATCGGTAGTGAGTTCCAGGCAGTTGCAGCAGAGAAAGAGAAAGATCGTTCACCATAGGTCTTTGAGTGAACACGGGGGATAGAAAGCTGTCTTGTATCAGAAGAAGAGCGGAGTTGTCTTGCAGGAGAGTAGACAGAGAGAAGGTCAGTAAAGTATGAAGGGGCAGAACCAGTGAAGAATTTGAAAACAATAGTTGAGAGCTTGTACAAGATGCGAGCTCGAACAGGGAGCCAATGAAGAGATCGGAGTAGAGGGGTGGCATGGTCTCGTTTTTTAGCTTTAAGAACAAGGCGGGCGGCAGAGTTCTGGACTTTCTGAAGTTTTTCAAGAAGGTAGATAGGGGAGCCAGAGAGGAGAGAGTTGCAGTAGTCAAGTTTGGATAGAACAAATGCACAGACAAGAGTGTTGGTTGTTTTGGTTGTAAGATATTGTCGGATGGAGCTAATGCGGTGAATTTCGAAATAGGCAGAGCGGCATATGTTGGAAATGTGTTGGTCAAGTGACATGTCAGAAGACAGAATGAAACCTAAGTTGCGGGCATGGTCAGAAAATGAAATGGATGAGGTTCCTACTGTGATGCTATTTGGTAAATCAGATTTGTCTGATTTCTTTTTGATCAAGAGCGCTTCAGTTTTGTCATCATTGAGCTTTAGACGGTTTTCGGACATCCATTGTTTGACGTCAGTGCTGCATGGACTGGATGGAGGCGTGTGCCTGTGAAGAGCTGAAAGAGGTGTGGAGTTGTGTGTCGTCTGCAAATGACTGACTATTGACATAGTGAGAATAGATGAGATCAGAGAGAGGCTTAGTGTAAAGAATGAAGAGGACAGGACCGAGGACAGAACCTTGAGGGACACCAAAGGAGAGTGGGACAGACGAGGAAGAGTGTTCACCAATGAGGACAGACTGAGACCTGTGAGAGAGGTAGGATTGAAACCAGGAGAGACAAGTTCCAGAGATTCCGTAGAGAGTGGAGAGTCTTTGAAGGAGAATGTTGTGGTCAATAGTGTCGAAAGCAGAAGATAGGTCTAAGAGAGTGAGGAGGGACACATCGCCCACGTCCAGGCCACGCAGTATGTCATTTGACACTTTGATAAGGGCGGTTTCTGTGCTATGGTTGGGGCGGTAAGCAGACTGTGATGGAGGAAGGAGGTTGTGTTCAGTGAGGTAAGAAAAGAGTTGCTGAAGGACTACTTTTTCCAAGACTTTAGAAAGAAAAGACAAGTTGGACACAGGTCTGTAGTTTTTGAGATTGTTCTCATCTAAAGATGGTTTTTTGAGCAAGGTCTTTACCACAGCAGATTTGAAAATAGAAGGGACGGTGCCAGATTGTAGGCTCGTGTTGATGATGGATGTGAGAGTAGGAAGCAGGACATCTAGGCATTCACGGAGAAGGGGGGTGGGTAGGGGATCAAGGGGGCAGCTTGAGGGTTTTGACTGCAAGATGATCTTTCGAAGATCATGCTCAGAAATGTGACAAAATGCAGAAAAGGAACAACTGACCTCGTCACCAGACATGGATGGCGCCGGCACCTGATCGAACTCAGCACGAATGTTGGTCACTTTCTTAACAAAGTAGTCACAGAATACGTCTGGGAGTTGTGAGAGTGGGTACATGGATGGCAGTGGGGATGACTTAATACGACCGCAGAGGGGGCCACAAATGTCAAACAACTGCCTGCTGCTCGAACTTTTGGCAATCTGGGAGCGGATAAAGACTGATTTGGCCTTATGAACAATGTTTGTAACTGGCTGGACATAATTCATTTCATAGTAATAAACTAGTAATAAAATAGTAATTAAGTGGGGGGGGGGGGGGACGGAGACTCCAATGCTATGGCCACATCACCAGATCATCAGGTCTTGCAAAGACCATCCTGCAAGGCACAGTGCAAGGAGGCAGAAGAAGAGGGAAACCGAAAAAGAGGTGGGAGGACAACATTCGAGAATGGACTGGTTTGACACCGAGCGAAACAATCAGGGTTGCTGGGGACAGGGAGAGATGGGGTGTGCTGGCTGAACGATCATCTGTGGTGCCCCTACGATCTCCAAGTTACGGGATAGGATAGGATAGGATACGATAGTAATAAACATTGGTTGATATGAATTTAAATTGAATTGAATTGAAGATTTGACTGCTGTAGAATGACCCTGTGAAAGTTCAAACCAGCATATATGGTTTTGAGATACAGACAATCCTGTCCTATCCTATCCTATCCAGTAACTCAAAAGTCGTTGAGACACCATAGATGATCGTTTAACCAGCATACTCCATCTTTCTCTGTCCTCGGCAACCCTCATGTCATCGCTCAGTGTCAAGCCAGCCCATTCTCGACTGTTGTCCTCCTGCCTCTTTTTCTGTCTCCTTCTCCCTCCTTGCACCGGGCCTTGCAGGATGGCCTTTGCAAGGCCAGATACAGACAGTAAAAGCCTATTTGGTGGGAAGAGTGTACAAACCTCCATGAGTCTTGAGACAAGCAGGAATGAGAAGCTGATGAGGAAGACTGTCAGGCGGAAGGAAAAGTCCACAGTGTGCAGTGGTTTCATCTATGACAAAGGAAAACAACCAGCATAGCCATGTCAGATATTATAACACAACATTACAGTTATAAAACATAACGCTACAAACAGTATCATTAAGTGTCCCACACCAACATTCTACATAACACTATCAACAGTTTCAGATGCATGGATATTGATATTTGATTTCCATGTGCCATATGTGCATTACATTTTTGGCTGTACAGAGTTCCATGTCATGAAAAACTGCAGAACAATTCTAGGTACTGAATACTATCCACAGAGATGCCTATGCGCCCTGATGCCTCTAAGTAATTTGGCAAATTGTTTTCAGTAATTTTGGAACTTTTTTCAGTAATCGTCAGTAATTCTTTTAAAGCTAATATAAACACACAAAAACTAAGCAAAAAACATATTCATAGACCTCTGGGGTTTAAAGCCTTCTTGGCCTTTGGAGCATCGAGTAATTCTATTTCACTGTCAGACTCCTCGGTTTTGTGCTTTCGTTTGGAAGCCATTTTAGAACTCTCGCTTGGTCATGTGATCACCTCTCGTAACATTTCGCGCCAAGCCTCAGACGAACCGTTAGCTTCGCGGTTTAAAAAAAAAGAAGCCTCAAACGTACCTATAAATATAGGCATCAGCAGCGCTATGAAAATCCGTAAAATTGATCGCTGCAAATCCGTAATTTCGCTAATTATTCAGTATTTCCGTAGTAAATATTGTTTTTCTGTAAAATTACGGACGTTCCATAATACTAGGCATCTCTGTATCCAGTAAGCTCTCTCCCTCTCACACACTGTAGTTTGAATGTTTGTTTTTTGGGAGACACAAAGTTTGTATCACTGCGTAGAAGAGGCTGGCCCAGGCTTAGCTTTTGCCTCTTGATACCAAAAACAGTCCCCTGGTCAATATATTCATGTTAGAAAAGTCTGCACAAATTTATTAACTTAATCCAGAAGTGGGAAAGAATATAATATTTGAAAGAGAATTTGTAGCCAAATATAATAAGTGCCTCAAACAACAACAACAACAAATAAAAAATAATAAAAGACAGAATTTCTCTCTCTCACTATCTCTTTCTCCATAACGTACGTGACTTGCCTTTCACCATGCTCGCATACATAATGTGCTGTATTTAAAGCTGCCCATAGACTTCACACGTTATTGTATGCTAAAAATCAGAAACGCTTGATGCTCTAAACAGAACAGGGCTTGCCTGAACTGAACTTGCTCACTCTGGCTGTAGCTGGCTTAAAGTGGCAAAAGACTCGACTGCGTCATTTGAAATATTTGATTAAGAAATTAATAATAATAAATAATAATAATCTTTCAACTATAAATATTGGAAGTTATTCACAACTTTCCGGCACCTCTCATAAAAACTCGTGGGTATCGCCATTATAAATTAAAACGAGGTTAGAATGAAACCAAGTTCCGGTCTGGCTTGTTTTGCTTTTATCAAAGCTTGATGCGTGACTTTTAAATATGGCAAATTACCGAAAACGACGATTGTTAGAGCCAGAAAACGAGTGGGATAAGTATAAAAACGGTGGAGGAAGTACATGCTCAGTGAAAGGATGCAAAAAACAATCGTAAAGGCCTGTATTTGTGGCGACTTCGGAGGTGCGTCAATCATCGACAGAAAGTGAAACAGGACCTGAAGACTCTTGTAGTTTTCCATAGCTTCGCCGTCGCAACCTTCACAAAACACGAAGTAGTTGACTATGTTAGGCGAGCGTTGTGGCCAAGTGGGCTACGGCGGGACTAACTTGCCGTGTCGACAAGCCAGAAACCAATGGCGCCTGACAGGTGTGGGTTCGAGCCAGCATCTGGGCGTTATGTTTCTCCGAATATTTTTAAAACATTCACAAATAATGTTAGGTAGGTAGGGTTTAGGCGCGCCACTGGCGATAGAAAGGGATAATAAACTGCAGCCCCCCCCCAAAAAAAGTGAGGGTACGATACTGGTGGCCCACTGTAAAACTTCCCATCGTACAACTTATGTTAATCTGATGAATAAAAATTGATGCAATAACAACGGAAAAAGAAACCGGAAGTATGTTTCACATGGGGGGATTCCCGTTGGTGCATAGGATAGCAGAAAAGTGTGAATATATCTCATAGTTTAGGATCAAGGTCACTTCAAAGTACCTATATTGACTTTGGACAGCTCCAATGACCTTGACTTTGGAGTGAGGTTGACCAAATGTCCATAGGATATGCGTCTCATTGATATCTATCATGCATCAAAGAATCATAATTTGAATGTTAGTAACTCAGAAAAAATGAAATGTGAAAAATTTTCATTTTTTGACTAATACTTGTTGACCCAGTGGCCTTGACCTTGAAGTGAAATAATTCATTCACAGATTAATTAATTTATTTATGAGGTCTGATGATTGGGGTGGAGTATGGAGGGGGGGGGGAGGGGGTAGCAGCAAGGATACAATATCTATATAAACTATTTAGTACTATGCTGTTGAAGTACTCACCTCCATGAAATGTTCGATGGGTTCTTGCGGGAGCAGCAGCAAGAATGCAGAAAAGGCATACAGCAACACAATGGCAATCAGGAAAGGCACTGAAAAATAAATCAAACAAAAAAACGTGACAATGCTTGATACTGGACATGAAATATAACAAATAATAACACATTAGTAAGATCACATACCAAAATGGATCCTCACAACACAAGTTTCTACTGTAGATGTGTGAGTGAGTTTTGGGCGACGTGGGTTCGAATCCTGACTTCAGCAAACAGGCATGAGATTGGATGAAGTGACAAAAATCCTGAAAATGGCCGGGGTCCAGGGGCCGCTGAGGCCCCGGTGGGGTCCCGGGGCAACGCCCTGTTGGGGGATCAAGGGGAGCAAAGCCCCCCGTGCGAACAAAACTGCAATTTGCTAGCCATTTAGGTGGCCTTTCTTTTAAATAAAATCTGATTTGGAAAACAAAAATAACAATATTTTTAACATTTTAAGACAACTGCATTTTAATGCTTGTTATTCATGTGTACATGTTTGCATCTTGGGTTAAAAAAAAAGAATAGTGAAAGTGAGAAAAAGAAAAGAATTTAAAAACAAAACCACAATTTCTTCTTTTTCAGTAATATTCTCAGTACACAATGCATGGTAAAATGGATTTAAAGTGATAGTTATTTGTTGAAAGAAAAAAATGTAAGAATTACTGTGGTGCTCTCACCTGTAAGATTACAAACCAACTGTACTGTCTGTAGAAGAATAATATGCATTAATATAAACGAACTGTCACGATTTTCTTCTCCTTCCCTTTGCCAACGTTTATCTCCACTTCTTCTTCTATCCATTTAAAATTCCACTTGTTCCTCACTAAGCTGTCTATTTCACCCACACAAGATTTTTCGCTAGCTTTTAGCCGCACAAACATGGTTCTGATTGCACAAGTTAAAATGTGTGTTAGATGCGAAAGACAAACGGGCCGAACGAAAGAGTAATAAGGTTAGCTTTAGCTGACCGGTTTCCGGTTATTCATTGCGACCATACGTAGGCCTTCCAACACAGACAAAGTGGAGATTGAACAAAATGAGAATTAACAGTGTTGCGATGACAATCGGCCGATAAGAAATAACCCATGTATCCCTCATCTGAGGAGTGATGGCTGGCTCGATTTCAGACCTCACTCTCCATCAAAATAATTTCTCAACGGATTTACACTGATCTCAGAAATGATGCCTGGCATGTTTAAAAAACCGGATTTAAGGTTTTAACCGGAGAAATCTCATGCCTGGCAAACTATTGTGTGATTGCTGGATATTACGGGCCAGCGCCTTGAGAAGCTCTCTGAGTTTGTAAGTGCGCTATATAAGAGAAATATAAGAGAGATGTCCCTCCCTACCTTTCTTTACTTAGTTAATTGCCAACATAATATATATCTCTCTTCTTTATCATGTAATAAAGCACTAAAGACGGAAGAAAAGTGGGTAAGGATTTTTCATAACACCAACCAAGAACACAAATGCAGTTAAGATTTTCTTGGGATTCTTCTTCAATAACAAAAAGCCTCTGCTGCATTTTGGAGTTTACCAAGAGTACTGCAACTGGCAGGGTGTTTTACTGACAATTTGGTATGCCGTCCCAATACTAATGAAAAGGCAATAGGTAAAATGCTGCGTCTGGTCTTGTCTATTACACGTACCGTTGGTGTAGATGGGTTTCCTGAAGGGTGGTCCTTTGGAGAAGCTGACAGCCACGGAAATGTACATGAAGGTGGATGACAGGAAGATGATAGTACTAGGCCAAGTGTCATTCTCTTTCTTTGGTTCCAGGTCGTTCTGATAGAACCTGCGCACCAAACAACCATTATGTCTAGGAATGCGTACTTATTTTTATGTATATGCTTGAAAATTATTAGTAACATCTCAAATTAATTACACAGGTACATGAAAACTACTTTCATTGTGATAAAAACACGTGAAGTATTGGTATATTTTATTAAAATCATAGATAATAGTTCTTTACAAAAAAGTTTGTAAAAATGTCTTTTCTCTCTCTCTGCTCTGTTCCTAAGCTAGGATTCTGGGATATGGTCATACTTGTGAAATCGTATGTGATCATTTTCTATTTCAACATGAAAGTAAGATTTTCAATCTGAAATTGTTTTGAAACCAACCAACCAACCCACAGGCACAAACGCCACAACTTACGGTTGTTCCATGAGGTAGAAGAGTATACCAAGTTGGAAGCCAGCTGTAATAGCCACCTGTACCATGATGGAGAGAATGTTGGACACTTTCATCAGGCTGTCTGGTGGCTTGTGCCTGACCAGCTTTTCGTAAGCTCCAGTGTAGCCCACTAAAAAACACAAACAGTTTAAATGACAATTTACCTAAACATGGCATTACAACTGTAAATCAACCAAAACCTGCACCAGTGGAAGCTTGACTTAGATTAGTGTCCCAAGCTTCCACTCTCAACACAGCGGCCCTCCTACTTTTCTGAGCTTGGCTTTTCAAACGCTTTTGTACACAATTAAACTGTCCCAGTTTAAACAGCATTGTAAATTATGGTTTGTGTCCAAGGTTTAGTTGCACAGTCTCAGTTTATGAAACATAGCACACTGTCCACATGGGAGATAAATGACTCCTCGAATAGAAGAAAAGTAGCTTAACCTGAATCTTAGGCAAAGAAAAAAGCACAAAAAGGCAGTCACCAAAGCAAGAAGTCTACAATTGTAAATATTGCAATTTGCCCAACACTTTTGTTCAGATCAAATTTGTTCCAGAGTAGTTCGCAATCATACAGTCACAGCATGGAGTAAACACTAATTTATAATCAATTTAATTAATTAATAATGCGAGCGAGCAAGCGAGCGAGAGTGAGAGAGAGAGAGAGACAGACACACAGACAGAAATATTTTAAAAGTTGGACACAAAATAGTTATACTTTTTCTTTACAAACAACAAATTTTTGTTCATTTTGTTTGTTGTGTAATTCTAGCATCTTTAAGTGTACATTACGTTGCATGTTTTCGTTAACTTTTTACCTTCAAATAGAAATGCCAACCAGCACTCTGGGGCAACAGTTTAGACAACACACAAGCAACTGCCTATTACAGAACATAGGAAGCAAAGTGGTTGAAACACAGAACTCACGCAATATGGCAACAGTTTAGACAACACAAAAGCAACTGCCTATTACAGAACATAGGAAGCAAAGTGGTTGAAACACAGAACTCACGCAATATGGCAACAGTTTAGACAACACAAAAGCAACTGCCTATTACAGAACATAGGACGCAAAGTGGTTGAAACACAGAACTCACGCAATATGGCAACAGTTTAGACAACACAAAAGCAACTGCCTATTACAGAACATAGGAAGCAAAGTGGTTGAAACACAGAACTCACGCAATATGGCAACAGTTTAGACAACACAAAAGCAACTGCCTATTACAGAACATAGGAAGCAAAGTGGTTGAAACACAGAACTCACGCAATATGGCAACAGTTTAGACAACACAAAAGCAACTGCCTATTACAGAACATAGGAAGCAAAGTGGTTGAAACACAGAACTCACGCAATATGGCAACAGTTTAGACAACACAAAAGCAACTGCCTATTACAGAACATTGGAAGCAAAGTGGTTGAAACACAGAACTCACGCAATATGGCAATGGTGGTTGTGATGATCAAATCGATGTACAGAAACTCCAAGGAAGCCAAGTTGGTTTGAAGCTACAGACCAGACAATGAACAACATTACAAACAGGCTAAACCAAAATTATCTTAAATGTATACACTGCAAACAGAGATGTATAAATAATAAGTCTACTGTAAAACTCTCACTAAGGCTTTGAACATAACAAATTAATCTAGAATCCGTAAATACACTGCAAACAGATATATGTATAAATAATAAAGTCTACTGCACAAATGTCTTACTGACAAAGACTTTGAACGCAATAATTTATCTAGCATCAGTAAGTACACTCATATTACAAATGACACTCATATTACACTGTAAAACTTTCACTAAGGCTTTGAACATAATAAATTCATCTAGAATCAGTAAATACTCTGCAAACAGAGATATGTATAAATGATAAAGTCTACTGCAAAACTGTCTTACTGACAAAGGTTTTGAACGCAATAAATTTATCTAGAATCAGTAAGTACACTCATATTACAAAAACTTTGAACGCAATAAATTTATCTAGAATTGGTACACTGCAAACAGAGATATATGAGTAATAAAGTCTACTGCAAAACTGTCTCAATAACAAAGGCTTGGAATGCAATAAATTCATATAGAATCAGTACATTTCAAAAAGATATAAAAATATTAAAATCTACTGCAAAACTCTCACTAACAAAGGCTTTGAACGCAATAAATTCAGACTAAATGTGTACATTACAAACAAAAATGTACAAATAATAAAGTCTACTGCAAAACAGTCTCACTGACAAAGGCTATTTTCTTGAAGTGATAAGCAATACATTTTGAAAGTTTCAAGAATATACTGCTACACATGCCTGGGGTTAGTGAACAGTAGCACCATAATTAAATGTAATTGTATCAAACTCTATCGCTGTCAACACTAGAATTTGAAACCAGATTACTTTGAGACAAAACAAATAGCTATCCGGTGTTCCGCACGTTTTGAAACAAGTCAATATGGTACTTTGTTAACATGCCTGAAAATCATCTTTGTAATTTTTGTGCGTAACCTGAAACTCAATATTGACTTCTATTCAAATGTTTGGTTTTACTGACTGAAAATTGCAACATGGTGACATATGTAAGACATTTTGTACTTTCATTATCTTAAACTTGTTTGTAACACATGATTGCAGTGCCTAAATCTGGAACTCAAAAATAATGAAATTATGACAAAATCATGTTGGTAAAACATGCACTGCAGTGAGTAATATGGAACAGTGTTTACAACTACATGTAATGAAATCATCATCCACATCCTCCTGACTCACAGTGTACAGTATAAGCACAGAGATGAACTGGATGAAGCTGTAGAGAGCCATGTACTTGAAGCAACCGAATGATGTTACCAATGCACCTCGACCTTCCCTCATGGCTGTGACAACACACTCGATATTGTTGATACGCGAGGTGAAGGGCGCGGCCACGGATGCTTCTGCCTCCGAGAGAGAAATACCAGCATGGGCTGCTTTCAGGGCCTGTAAGTGAAGGAACAAAGCAAGCTGATAAACATCATGATGATATACCAGCATGGGCCGCTTTCAGGGCCTGTAAGTGAAGGAACAAAGCAAGCTGATACACATCATGATGATATACCAGCATGGGCCGCTTTCAGGGCCTGTAAGTGAAGGAACAAAGCAAGCTGATACACATCATGATGATATACCAGCATGGGCTGCATTCAGGGCCCGTAAGTGAAGGAACAAAGCAAGCTGATACACATCATGATGATGGGCTGCTTTCAGGGCTTGTAAGTGAAGGAACAAAGCAAGCTGATACACATCATGATGATATACCAGCATGGGCTGCTTTCAGGGCCTGTAAGTGAAGGAACAAAGCAAGCTGATACACATCATGATGATGTACACATTCCATTATTTTAAAACTGGATGAATTAACCCATCCCTTTAACTCTTAGAGAATGGATGCTTCTTCATCCTCCCTCGCTCACTTCAATGATGGCAAAGCTACACACTATACCGAACGGATTCCTAAAGCTCAGACAGTACAATATTACATAACTACTAAACGGGATTACAAAATGGGACCCATGGGATTGAAATGATTCAGAGGAAAAATTTGCTTTTGCCAAACTGCTATGGTGGATATTTGTATCATAAATTCAGTTGTAACAGCAGAAACAGCAAGTAGCAATTGCTCACCTCGCAATCATTTGCACCGTCTCCACACATCCCCACAATGTAGCTAAAACAGATCAGATTTACAGCAATTTAAATTCACATTATTAACAACAACATCATAATATATTTTAAAGACACCTTTATTAGGTTTGAACAACAGATAAACAATTATGTCAAATAAATAGCACATTTTTAGATCTCAACACATTTTGTGTAAGGTAATGGAGTCCTTGCCTTGTTTACAAGCACCCCCCCCCCCCCCCCCCAAAAAAAAAAACAACAAACAAACAAAAAATTATTATTATTATTATTATTTATGTTTTTAAAGAGAATAAAAAACATTCTTGAACTGCAAATTCTCAACAAGGGTGCTTTGCATTTCTGAACTGGCACCACCATGTCGGCAAAGAAGGTTCAATCATTTCAAATACTCATATTATTCACAATATTTTTAATGAAAGCATTCAGACACTCACTCATAACCCTGCAAATTCTCGACGAGGGAGCACTTCTGGTCAGGCGCCATGCGTGCAAAGATGGTTCCCAGCACGCAGACTTTGGGCAGGAGTTCAGGGAAGTGGTTGGTGATGACAGCGAATGCTTTTCCAGTCACCGCCAGGTGCGTCCGCACCTCGGAATCCGGTACAGTGATGCTATGGTATCCCTTCTAGCAAACCACAAACAGGAGAACAAAGTTTTCAAACCTACTGCACAGGCATCCAATTCTAACTACAATCAGCATAATTTATATGCGAACACAAATCTTCAAATAAAATAGACAAAAAGAAATATATGTAACAGTGAAACATAATGTTAAACATAAAATTAATGTGTGATTAAAATTTAAATACAGTAAACTTAACACTCTGGAGCAAAAGAAAAGAATAAAACAGGGCCTTAACATTTCTAATAAATCTAGGCTGAAAAATTTACAATTGTACTATGCTAGACCTTGAAACGATTCTTAATAGAAAGTATATTAATAAAGCACACTGACAAACATTTCCAGATATGTTTCCACATAGTTGGATCTTTTGACATAGGCTACTTATTACCAATGTTTTCTAAAATAACGTAACCAAATTAGTCATAGCTTGCTTTTATAAAATAAATCTGCAATTCAAACACTCCTGAACATCCAGTCATAAGCAGGCTTACAGAATCAAGGCTGAAGCAGCCAAATGCATTGCATTAGAACACAAATAGGCAGTACAGATGGTAAAACTAGGATCAATTCTAATTAAAACTATGGTGCTGGCATTATTTTTAGTTGTCAAAGTGCAGGATTGCTTTGCATATACAGGTGTTGCTTTAGAGTGGAATACAACACATTTATATTAAACCTACTGCAATATGACTTGCTATGCAGGCGTTGCTTTAGAGTGGAATACAACACATTTATATTAAACCTACTGCAATATGACTTGCCATGCAGGCGTTGCTTTAGAGTGGAATACAACACATTTATATTAAACCTACTGCAATATGCCTTGCTTAAGAAAGGTGACAGTTATAACATTGTTTTACAAGCACTGGTTCAACACAGTGAAAAAGGGGGAACAACTGATCGTGAAAGAAGGGAGAGGTGGGAAGGGGGGTGGGGAGTAAAAGGCAAAGGGGAGGAGGGTGTGTGTGTGAAAAAATACACAACACAAAATACTAGCAAGTAATACACTAAAACTGTTTTGACTTCTGACAACACTTCACACACAATCTGACAACACTTCACACACAATCTGACAATACTTCACACACAATCTGAAAACACACAATCTGACAACACTTCACACACAATCTGACAACACTTCACACACAATCTGACAACACTTCACACGCAATCTGACAACACTTCACACGCAATCTGACAACACTTCACACACAATCTGACAACACTTCACACACAATCTGACAACACTTCACACACAATCTGACAACACTTCACACACAATCTGACAACACTTCACACACAATCTGACAACACTTCACACACAATCAAGTGCACCATTATTGAAAGCTTGTGCACATGGCATTCACAAAGACTGTAATAAAATATCACCATCTGACAACACTTCACACACAATCTGACAACACTTCACACACAATCTGACAACACTTCACACACAATCTGACAACACTTCACACACAATCTGACAACACTTCACACACAATCTGACAACACTTCACACACAATCTGACAATACTTCACACACAATCTGACAACACTTCACACACAATCTGACAACACTTCACACACAATCGGACAACACTTCACACACACAATCTGACAACACACAATCTGACAACACTTCACACATGATCTGACAACACTTCACACACAATCTGACAACACTTCACACACACTCTGACAACACTTCACACACAATCTGACAACACTTCACACACAATCCAGTGCACCATTATTGAAAGCTTGTGCACATGGCATTCACAAAAACTGTAATAAAATATCACCATCTGACAACACTTCACACACAATCTGACAACACTTCACACACAATCTGACAACACTTCACACACAATCTGACAACACTTCACACACAATCTGACAACACTTCACACACAATCTGACAACACTTCACACACAATCTAAAAACACTTCACAAACAATCTGACAACACTTCACACACAATCTGACAACCCTTCACACACAATCAAGTGCACCATTATTGAAAGCTTGTGCACATGACATTCACAAAAACTGTAATAAAATATCACCATCTGACAACACTTCACACCCAATCTGACAACACTTCACACCCAATCTGACAACACTTCACACACAATCTGACAACACTTCACACACAATCTGACAACACTTCACACACAATCTGACAACACTTCACACACAATCAAGTGCACCATTATTGAAAGCTTGTGCACATGGCATTCACAAAAACTGTAATAAAATATCACCATCTGACAACACTTCACACACAATCTGACAACACTTCACACACAATCTGACAACACTTCACACACAATCTGACAACACTTCACACACAATCTGACAACACTTCACACACAATCAAGTGCACCATTATTGAAAGCTTGTGCACATGGCATTCACAAAAACTGTAATAAAATATCATCATCTGACAACACTTCACACACAATCTGACAACACTTCACACACAATCTGACAACACTTCACACACAATCTGACAACACTTCACACACAATCTGACAACACTTTACACACAATCTGACAACACTCCACACACAATCTGACAACACTTCACACACAATCAAGTGCACCATTATTGAAAGCTTGTGCACATGGCATTCACAAAAACTGTAATAAAATATCACCATCTAAAAACACTTCACACACAATCTGACAACACTTCACACACAATCTAAAAACACTTCACACACAATCTGACAACACTTCACACACAATCTAAAAACACTTCACACACAATCTAAAAACACTTCACACACAATCTGACAACACTTCACACACAATCTGACAACACTTCACACACAATCTGACAACACTTCACACACAATCTGACAACACTTCACACACAATCCAGTGCACCATTATTGAAAGCTTGTGCACATGGCATTCACAAAAACTGTAATAAAATATCACCATCTAAAAACACTTCACACACAATCTGACAACACTTCACACACAATCTAAAAACACTTCACACACAATCTGACAACACTTCACACACAATCAAACAGATTTCTGATGATTAATTTCAAAACACAGAAAAACAAAATATATAAATAAAATAAAAATGTAAATACATTTTTAACCCTACAAAGTAATGAAACATCTAACATTAATTGTAAAACATATAACCAGAAAATAACTAATGAACAAAGCTATATAAAAAAAATCCAACTACTAAAATAAATAAGAATAACAATAATAATACAAATAAGAAGATAAAAACACTATTGATGATACCATTAATGAACTGGATGATCACCAAATAATAAAACCACATAATGCTGACAGTTAATCCAATAACATAATGATAACACAAAACTTGATGATCACAAAGAATAATATCACGTAACAATGCATAATGATCGTTAAATAACATAACAAAAACTTTATAACAAAGAATAAAATCTCATAATGCCGACAGTTAAAGAAATAACATAACAAAAACTTGATAATAACAAAGAATAAAATCTCATAATACTGACCGTTAAAGAAATAACATAATAAAAACTTGATAACAAATAACATAACAAAAACTTGATGATAACAAAGAATAAGTTACACAAATAACTAACGCAGGTAACAATAATGTTGATTAAAGGGGGAAAAACAAGTCAATCGAAGGGACCGAATCTCCAAAATTCCACAAAATCCAAGAAAACTCCACAATCACAGCATGAGCAGGTAGGTCTCACAATAATGAATACGAAATAAAATTCTGCTATAAAATTGGAAAACAAAAAAGTAAGGTAGAACCCTTGATACAGCATGAGCTTAGCTACCTCCATCTTAATGGTGTAACAACTTTCAGGCGTTCCCGCTGAGGTCCATGGAACAGAGGCGAGGGCGGCAAGAAGTGGCAAACTTCGCTTTTATACCTTTATTTGAACGGTTGTAGCTCAATACTGTGGACTAATAAACTCTTTCTATGATCATGCTATCTAGTGTAAACATTTCACCCCATAAAATGGCATAAAGCTTACTTTAAACAACTTCACAAGGTTAACAATATACACTGCAGACAGACAGACAGAGAGAGAGAGAGACATTACATTACATTACATGATTATTGTTTTAGGTCCAGCGGACTCTTCCAAGCCAAATCAGGACCGGACAACCCCTGATCCGCATAAAAGATCTGCTGAAACAACCCTAGTGGTAAAGAGACAGAGAGAGAGAAAGAGAGAGAGAGGCAGCAGACAGACAGAGAGACAGAGATGTACCCATATAAGAGGGTGACAGAAATAACACCAAATATGCAGCGCAGCCTAATGCAGAAACAAAATTGCGACTTATGGTGTCGCCTAATGCTAAACTTTTTTTGGAAAGTTTACAGTTCAGCCTGCAGTTTAACACAGAAGACTACAATGTAACCTAAGACTGAATATCATTATGGTACAAACCTAAAACTGAATAAGCAGTGCAGTGTAACAAGGAAAGCCAATTTTCATGAGAAAATTTGTGCCATAAAAAAAAAAGAAAATTGAATACAAATCACTTCCCAGAGCCATGATCTTGCTTGCCTCGCAAACCCAGCTCACACACTTTTATCACATTGAAGGAGACAGAGGAAATGACTCTGTGGGTTCGCCGTGTATCACAATACAGATAACTTTCCCTCTGTTCTCTATTGAACTGTTCCCTACTAAAGTGCAAATAAACTTGAGAAAGTATTTGCACAAAATAAATAATAATAATAAATACAGGGACATAAAAAGGAAATGTATGTATTTTTCTTGAATGGTACGACTGGTAGAGATTTTAGTTTTAGTCTTCATTATGCATTCTGCATTAGGCGGCATTACCTATTTGGTGTTCGGACGCACCATATATTTGGTCTTGGGCAGCACAGTAGATTTGGTGTTATGCTGCATTGTTTATCAGTGATTAGGCTGCACCAAATATTTGATTTTAGGCTAAGCTGTAGGCAAGTAGAAATTGTTACTTTACAAATTTTCAGCTTTAAGCAGCACCATACATTTGGTGTTAAGCTGCACTGTACATTGAGCCTTATTTCGCTTTACCGCATGAACTATATAGCTTGAAGAGCACACTCTTCCACTTTTGATATTTAAAAAGTCCTCTACATAAATAAGTTTTCCTAGACAACTGGTACAAAATTAGGTACTAATGGCTACCTATCCTGTAACTTGGAAATCTTTGGGGCACCACAGATGATTGTTTTAACCAGCGTACTCCATCTTTCTCTGTCTTCAGCAATCCTCATGGCTTCGCTCAGTGTCAAGCCAGTCCATTTTCGAATGTTATCCTCCCACCTCTTTTTCTGTATCCCTCTTCTTCTGCCTCCTTGCACCGTGCCTTACAAGATGGTCTTTGCAAAGCCTGATGCTCTGGTGACGTGGCCTTAGTTTCCGTTTCTTCAACACTGTGAGCAGGTCATTGTGTTGTCTAATGGCTTGTGCGACGGTCTGTCGGATTTTATCGTTGGTAAAGTGCTGGGTATAGGAAATGTCCAGAAGTCTTCTGTAGCACCTTATCTCCATGCTTTGTATTCTTCGTTGTAGGTCTGCTGTGACCGCAGCAGCCTTACCTTGGAGTGTAAACTGATGGTAATGTCTTTCCAAATGGGCTTCAACCTTGTCAGGGCAGCAGTTGCTTGTGCAGCCCTGACAAGGACTTCCTGTCGGGACCCATTGTCTGATGCAATGGCTCCTAAATATTTGAAGCTATGCACCATGTCGAGGGATTGGCCTTTAACTAGGATGTCTTTGTTGATGCCATTGGTGTTGTTGGTCTTTTGGTCTTCTCTGCACTTATTTCCATTCCAAAGGTTCTGGAGGTGGTGTCAAGCTTCTATACCAGCTGTTCAATTTCTTGTTTCTCTCCAGCCAATCCATCAATGTCATCTGCAAAACGAAGGTTGGAGATTGCTCTGCCCCCTGCTACTGTGCCTTCAAGATCTGCAATGGCATCTGACATGATGCGCTCCAGGAAGATGTTGAGTGTTGGAGATAGTAGGCATCCTTGATGCTAACCTATTGTTGTTCTGAACAAGTTCCTGATAGCACTGTTGTGGAGGACTGCACTAGTTGTTTTGTCATACCGGCTTTTGATAAGTTCAATAATGTTAGGGTTGATGTTGTTCACTCTCATAGTTGCCCAAAGAGCTGCATGCCAGACTCAGCAAAACGCTTTCTTGAAGTCTAGAAACACATGATATAGATGTTTTTGGTGCTGTAGGTATCTTGAAGTCTACAAACACATAATATAAATGTTGTTGGTGCTGTTGGTATTTGTCTCTGATTATTCTGAGGTTGAAAATCTGCTTGGTATTACTTCACCCTGCCATGAATCATGCTTGTTCTTCAGCTATGATTTGTTCAGTTTGGGGTTTTAACCTGTTGAGTATTATTTTCAGGAGGACTTTGCTGGGATGTTGATGAGGCTGATGGTGCAGTACTTTTGATACTCCTGAAGGTTACCCTTTTTGGGATGAGTGATGACAAGTGACTGGGTCCATGATGTAGGCCACTCCTCACTCTGCCAGATCTGTTACAGATAATGGCGAGAGTGTCAATCATCGCTTCTCCTCCTGCTTGATGCAATTCTCTAAGTATGTTGTCCACTCCCGCTCACTTCCCCTTCTTCAGTGATTGCCTGCCTCAATTTCTTCTTAGAGGATTGGGAGGGTTTCTTCTTCTTCTTCGATGTTCTGAGGATGTTCTAGGACTGATGGGTCTCCATTTGGTGTATGGTTATAAGGGTCAGAGCAGTACTTTGTTCTTCTATCCAAGACTTCTTGTTCTTCTGTAAGGCACAAGCCAGACTTGCTTTGGATCGCCAAGACCTTGGGTGGTTTAAAACTTGTCAGCTGCTTCACAGTCTGGTAGGCTTCTTCCTGTTGTTCTTGTTCAGATTGTTCTCTTTTTCCTAGTACTTATCTTCTATTCAGTTCTCCTTTGCTGTGCACATGCCTTTTCGGTTGTCACTGCTGATTTTTTGGTAGGCATCAGCTTCTTGTGAGGTGTTCTTTTTCCTTTTCAGTTCTCTTCGTTTGTCACACAGGTCCGAAAGTTCAGGTGTGATCCATGTTTTTTTTGTTTGGGCGGTGCTTACCAAGGATCTCAGTGGCAGCATCTGTCACTGCTGAGTTGATGATGGTGGTCATGGTGTTGACATCTACTTCACCAGATCCCAAAATTAGCAGTGGTGAAAATTTCCCTCCAATTGTGCCTTGGAATATTTTTGCAACCTCTGGGTCTTGCAGTTTGTCCAGATGAACTTCAGTCTGGTGCACTTTGCTGTGTTTACTCTCTTCAAGTGGGGCCAAAAAGACATCATCACGAGATCGTGTTAACTTCCGATGTCTGCTCCTGGAAAAGTGCATGTCCTGCCAATGTCGACTCTTGATCTGAAGTGTGTCTTGATCACGATGTAGTCAATCTGGTTGTGATGCTCCCCGCTTGGACATCGTATGGATTTTTTGTGGCGGCGAAGCGTGTTTGCCAGTATCAGATTGTTGTATCTGGCAAACTCCAAGAGTCTCAGATCTCTGTAATTTGTCTCGTTATTGCAGTGGGGTCCACATCTTGTCAACTTTGGCATTCCATTCGCATTGCACTATGATGGCTACCTTCTTTTATAAATTGGTGTTTAACCTTCCAGTTACTTATTTTAATTAATCGTTCTTAGCACTTTTCCAGTTCAAGAGCTGCTCAAGGCAGCTGGCTGATACAGGATCTAACTCAAGTTGCCCCAGGCGCTCACTTGCTGCCTGTGGTGCACTGTCTGACACCCAGACCACTAAGCACCATCCTAGGTGACCAGGGTGGGACAGAAAAGACCTAGCACTTGCTGCCTGTGGTGCACTGTCTGACACCCAGACCACTAAGCACCATCCTAGGTGACCAGGGTGGGAGAGAAAAGACCTAGCGCTTGCTGGCTTTATTTATGCAGCCCCTTCACCCAGCCCATACCATCTAAGACATCAGCATCACAATCTTTAAAGTCAGTGCATTCATGCACAGACTAGACCACAGTTTATACTCTCATCCGAAGCAGAAAATACAATTAAACTGAAAAATTAAAATAAAGGACAGGTTTGATCATTTGGATAAACCAACGAAGACCACTTTTCCTCTGAAAACTTGGTTGAAGAAAGAAGAGTGAATAACAAAACAGTATCTGTGGTACTGATGAAGGCAGATACTCTCTAAAGCTCCTCCCCTTCCTCTCTCCTTCCCCCCCCCCTCCCCCCACAATAATATCATAATATTGAGCGTTGTAGCCAAGTGGGCTAAGGCGAGACTAACTTGCCTTGTCCACAAGCCAGAAACCAATGGCGCCTGACAGGTGTGGGTTCGAGCCAGCATCTGGGCGTTATGTTTCTCCGAATATTATTTACTTTCGACTCGGGGGGTTTTCTCCGGGTACTCCGGTTTGCTCCCCCTAGCAAACATTTCAAAAGTTCACAAATAATGTTAGGTAGGTTGGGTTTGGGCGCGCCACTGGATGCGACTACACCTTCTTCGGGGGAGGCGGCCCAGAAATTCCTGATAGAAAGGGATAATAAACTGCAGCACAGCACATAATGTCAAATTGACATAGCTGTTGTCCCAAAACAGACAATAAAGAAACAGCCCCCTCCTCCCCTAACCCACCCACTCCCCTCCCCCCTCCCCAAAATCACCACAAGTTATAGTAATTGTTATGACCAATCTACTAAGCCATACACTAAGCAACAAACAGCTGAGTAATCAGAAGTACAGTACTATACTAAATACTACAAAGCTACAAAGGCGACAACAAAATTACACTGCAAGACTACACAACTACACTGCAAGATTACATAACCACTCTGCAGAACTACACAAACCACTCTGCAAGACTATAAATAACAACGCAAGACTACAAAACTATGCGCCAAGGTTATTACAAAGTAGCAAAGATTAATCACACGCTGAAAAAACAATTAAAAAAAGAAGCGACGGTTAAGGTTAAGGCCAAACAGCACAGAACAACAGCAGCCAACTTGTAGTGCGTACTCCATGCAAGGTAAACACCGCAGCAGGTTAGAAATATGCACTGGTCAATAGCAGGCTAGTACAACAGTACAGTATATATTGTACAGTGTCAACGCCGAACGAGATGTAGTAGTAGCACCTTAGAACCCATGAGAGGAGGGCAACAGGAAAACCTTTCTGTCCTTTCATCAAACGAATTCCCACAACGCACTTCACCAACTCCTGCCAGCTCCCCTTCTTCAGGCTGGAAAGTAAAAGGCAAACGGCATGCGTTCTATACTCTACAAGTACACTGAGAGAGAAAGGGAGATTACAGGGAAGGGAGTTTACTGGTCCTGAAACAAAAAGACAGACGAGAAAGACAAGCCAGAGACTAATGTTTATCAAATTATTTATATATTTAATCATTGTTATACAGCACTTTTCCAACCCAACAGGCAGAGACTAATGTCTATCAAATGATTTATATATTTAATCATTGTTATACAGCACTTTTCCAACCCAACAGCCAGAGACTAATGTCTATCAAATGATTTATATATTTAATCATTGTTATACAGCACTTTTCCAACCCAACAGCCAGAGACTAATGTCTATCAAATGATTTATATATTTAATCATTGTTATACAGCACTTTTCCAACCCAACAGCCAGAGACTAATGTCTATCAAATGATTTATATATTTAATCATCGTTATACAGCACTTTTCCAACCCAACAGCCAGAGACTAATGTCTATCAAATGATTTATATATTTAATCATTGTTATACAGCACTTTTCCAACCCAACAGCCAGAGACTAATGTCTATCAAATGATTTATATATTTAATCATTGTTATACAGCACTTTTCCAACCCAACAGCCAGAGACTAATGTCTATCAAATGATTTATATATTTAATCATTGTTATACAGCACTTTTCCAACCCAACAGCCAGAGACTAATGTCTATCAAATGATTTATATATTTAATCATTGTTATACAGCACTTTTCCAACCCAACAGCCAGAGACTAATGTCTATCAAATGATTTATATATTTAATCATCGTTATACAGCACTTTTCCAACCCAACAGCCAGAGACTAATGTCTATCAAATGATTTATATATTTAATCATTGTTATACAGCACTTTTCCAACCCAACAGTTGCTGAAGGCGCTGGCTGATACAGGATCTAACTCAACCCAACAGCTGCTGAAGGCGCTGGCTGATAAAGGATCTAACTCAACCAACAGCTGCTGAAGGCGCTGGCTGATACAGGATCTCACTCAACCCAACAGCTGCTGAAGGCGCTGGCTGATACAGGATCTAACTCAACCCAACAGTTGCTGAAGGTGCTGGCTGATACAGGATCTAACTCAACCCAACAGTTGCTGAAGGCGCTGGCGGATACAGGATCTCACTCAACCCAACAGCTGCTGAAGGTGCTGGCGGATACAGGATCTAACTCAACCCAACAGTTGCTGAAGGCGCTGGCGGATACAGGATCTCACTCAACCCAACAGCTGCTGAAGGTGCTGGCGGATACAGGATCTAACTCAACCCAACAGTTGCTGAAGGTGCTGGCTGATACAGGATCTAACTCAACCAACAGCTGCTGAAGGCGCTGGCTGATACAGGATCTAACTCAACCCAACAGCTGCTGAAGGCGCTGGCTGATACAGGATCTCACTCAACCCAACAGTTGCTGAAGGCGCTGGCTGATACAGGATCTCACTCAACCCAACAGCTGCTGAAGGTGCTGGCTGATACAGGATCTAACTCAACCAACAGCTGCTGAAGGCGCTGGCTGATACAGGATCTAACTCAACCCAACAGCTGCTGAAGGCGCTGGCTGATACAGGATCTAACTCAACCCAAATGAGGCGCCCAATTGCAGCCTTTGGTTGCAAGTTCTGATGCCCAGGCAACTGAGCACAATCCTGGACGACTGGGTATGGGGGGAAAAAAGCGCTTGTACTTGCTGGTTGTCTTTGTGTGACCAGCATTCACCCACCTAGGACATGAGCATCAGGATCTTTAAAGTCTATGCGATGGAATGGGTGCAAGCACACACTAGACCTCGGTTTATACTCTCATCCGAAGGATTAGGGGTGTAATGTCTATGGGTCCAACATGATCTTTTTCCGCCTTTTTCTTTGGGATACTCAGTTGCCTTGCCACAAAGAATAATGCTCATATCTTACCCACAAAAGAGATAATCTACAAATCCACCCTGACTTCAATAATACAAAATAAAGAACTCAATATAAGTCTGTGCCAAGATGAAGCTTTTCCAATGATTAGTGACACTTCCGCTATGTATTATTTGTTCTCCAGTGCTGGAAGTACTGAACTGCAAGTGTCACAGGGTAATTTTTATTTATTTCCTATCCTATCCTGTCCCATAACCCGAAGGTCGTAGGGGCAACACAGATGATCGCTTAACCAGCATACTCCATCTTTCTCTGTCCTCAGCAGCCCTCATGGCTTCGCTCAGTGTCAAACCAGTCCATTCTCGAATGTTGTCCTCCCACCTCTTTTTCGGTCTCCCCCTTCTTCTACCTCCTTGCACTGTGCCTTGCAGAATGGTCTTTGCAAGGCCTGATGATCTGGTGACGTGGCCATACCATCGGAGTTTCCGTTTCTTCACCACTGTGAGCAGGTCATCGTGTTGTCCAATGGCTTGTGTGATGGTCTGTCGGACTTCAACGTTGGTGATGTGTTGGGTATAGGAAATGCACAGAAGTCTTCTGTAGCACCTCATCTCCATGCTTTGTATTCTTCGTTGGAGATCTGCTGTGAGGGTCCATGCTTCGCAAGCATTTAGGAAGATGGAGATGACCAGAGAGCGCAGCAGTCTTACTTTGGAATGTAGACTGATGGTTCTGTCTTTCCAAATGGGCTTCAACCTTGTCATTAATTTATTTATACTACCGTCGGTGAACAAACTTTGAACCACTGTTTGTACGGTCTGCAATGTTACCGCCTAACATTCAAGTACACTGCGTACACCACCGAGTTATTAAAAAATGACATCCTAAAGCATGATGAGCAACTCAGAAGATAACATTAGTTAGTTGTGAAGTTAAGACATTATTATGACTGTATACACATGATACTATTAATGGTGTCACATTTCTAGCATTGGTTATAATAGCAAGTTCTTGGCCTCCAAAATCAATCAACACAAAAAAAGTAATACACAGCTTACACAAAATATCACCACAAATTAATTAAGCAGGCTAGAAGGTTTTTATAATGTAAACTATTTAAAAAGACAACAACAGAAAAAAAAATGAAACTGAAAACAACGAAATTGTTTAGAAAATTGAATAATTACAACCACAAAACAATACATGTTGACAGCTATTTAGGAAGTACTCCTATTCAAATAAATAATATTCACTCAGAATTTATTAGAGCCATCTAAATCAGTAAAGTAGATTGAGAAACACAGAAATGTGGCGAGCCAAATACAAATCTAATGAAATAAATTCTTCTTATATAGAGCAACTTAGCAACCTGAGAAGAAGTACTCGAACTAAAACAGTTAACATGGTGACCCTTGAACTTAACTACATATTTATCTCTTAGATAGCAGGAAAACACAGCCTGCGCTGGCAACCCAACAAAAGCACCACTGAAATAATTATGCATACTCTAGCACAAAATACCCCGGACAAAGAAACAGTTTCTTGGTCCGTGCAAAACACACGAACAAATGTCTTAACAACCAGATAAAGAATTTCGCTTGCGAGGCAAATGAACATGCAGCAACATGCTTCTCAGGATTTTTCACAAACTGCTGGTGAACAACAAAGAAGAAGAAGATGAAGAAGAAACAGTAAAACCTCCCAGTTTAAACACAACAGAATTTGCAAAAAAAACCAAACATCTGAATGTTCTTCAACTACAGTAACAAACATAAACTGAAAGATGACAGGAAAATAATGCGACTTTGTCAAAGAACACATCAAATGATAGTTTCTGTAAGATTGTTTTTCTCATGTTTTCTTTTTTGTTTTGTTTTATTATCAGAAAAAAATGTTCACCAAATAAACACTTTTTGGTGGGTCTTTTTAAAGGAAGAAATAAAATGAGATTTTGGTTACTTTTATTTTCATGTCTCTCAGAAAACAAACAGAACACACTCCAAGCATTTTTAATCACAACAGCTGATGCATTACCTTAAAATGAGTCTCCAAATCATCCCTCACCCTACTAAGCATAGGCATTGTCTATGTAAATAAACAACAAGCTCCAAGTAGTGGAAATTCTAAAATATCTCAAGACAAAAATAAATAATATATCAGTTAAACAAAAAAATAAAAACTCTCATGATACATAGTAACTTATAAATGATAATAGTAAAATAATAAAACAAACAGCTCCAAGTAGGGCAACTAAACAAACATATCTCAAGACAGAAAAAAAAATAATATACCAGTAAAATTATCAATAGAGGTAACAAGCACCAAATAGTTTACACAAATTAAATTACCAGACACAAATAGCGAATACGAAATATTGAATGATTATAGATAATTGAAGAATAAGAATAAAAATTAAAAATAAAGCACAGCGTGCATTAAGCAAATAAAAAAGCCAAACATATATAAAATAATAGCCAAATAAATAAATATATATATATATATATAAAGAGACTGACCCAAAATATATAAAATAATAGCCAAATAAATATATATAAAGAGACTGACACAAAATGTAAAGAAAACAAAACAAACGACCACACATTCTTGGCAAAATAAATGAAAAAGGCACGCGGGTAAAATGGGAAGGACTTTGTACACATGCTTATGCAAGATGCACACTTTGCTCAATAACAAAATATCCAATAATACAATTAACGATCCCCAAAAAGCCAGGAAGAGAATCCACATCCCAGGAAGTAGGCACAATATACTCATGGTTCATACTCAAATTGTTGTAAAAAATTCAAGGAGTTTTCAAGGAGATTTCAAGGAGTTTTTCCAAACATTCAAGGAGTTTTTTTTTTAAATTGTAAACGCACATAAGAATTGATAAGTAGTCAAAATAAAGGATAAAATCTCTAACCCAGTGATATCCATAAATTGTTTGCCATCATGAATCTGATGGTGATACTGATGTTGATATTGATTATGAAATCTACACGCATAAATATTGCATGTCGATAATGTTGCAGTAATGATGATGATGCAGATTACGGAGTCTATACCCATTTAAACAATAATTGTGAAGCATGTTGTCCTTAGACACAAGTTAGAGAACTGTAAAAAGTCAGAAAGAGGTACCACCACTGGCTAATATATAATACACTTCATACAGATGAATGAGTTTTCAGTTATAATATTTCAGTTTTTCCATTTCTTCATCAATCTGACAGGAAATCTCCAGCTGGATCTTTATTTCCTTGGATTTGCTCCTCAGCGCATTTGACTTGTTCAGCAAGCTTGTCTGCCTTTTGAGTCAGGTGCTGAGCATCCTTCTCCATTCTTCTTTTTTTCTCTCTTAAATCAGCAACAGAGTCTTCCTGTGCCTTCCTCTTCTTTGCCACTTGTGCCTGTTCCTGGTCTTTCTTTTGATGATCAAGGTAATCGTGGTACTTTCTCCTTGCAGAAGATGCTGATAATAGCAGCTCCTTGGTGATGTCCACCTTGTCGATTCCACCAATTTTCCTGATACCGTTCAGCACTTGTCGGCGAGCAACCAAGGACTTCTAGGAGAGATTTTCAGTGCTGATCTCTTAGTTGGTTGAGAATCTTCTCTCGACAGTTGCTTGCCCATGGGACAAAAGTAACAACTGCCTCACAACAGCCCAAAGATCTTGATAGTCCTTTTTTGCTTTCATGAGTGTGCTGAACAGCTGGTCTAACAGTAACACATCACTTTCACGTCAATAATTTTTTAGCAGACTTGGCAGAAACACGTATGCTTGTTCCCTTTCTTTTCAAGAAGCCACCCTGCATATTCAGATTTCGATAACCACAAAAGATTCAACACACAATGGCCTCCAGGCATTTTTACCCATTCAGTAAACAAACACTCGCGGTTTCGCTGTCCTTTTCACTGTTTTCGTACTTTCTGTACATCGCGCGTTAGAACGAAGAATATACAAAACCAACAACTGCACATGCGCGACAGCAAGGAAATCAACAATTTCCAGTGGTGGTTACTTCCCTTATCATTAGCAGACGACAACAGTTACGATCGTCGAACAGTTGACAACACAAATAATATAATTTTTGTTTTATAAATTTTTATTTTTCAATGGCCTTTTTTAAACACTTAACTTGACAATAAAATCTCTAGGTCAAGCAATGGATAGATACACTGGTTGAAATTTCAAGGAGTTTTCAAGGAGCTCAGGCAATTTGGCATTTTTCAAGGAGATTCAAGGGCCCTTGAACAAGACATCGAAAATTCAAGGAGATTCAAGGAGGTTCAAGGAGCGTACGAACCCTGTATACTTCGCCACATTGACCCCAACATGCCACATAAAAAAAGTGTACAGAAGTGCTAATGCACAGAATTCTAAAACTCAACCACAAGAAAGAAACCAATTTACATCTGTAATTAGTGGCTGCTATTTACAAAGGGGTGACAAAATATTAAGCTGTTAGGTCCGGTCATGAAACCGAACTATACAGACAGAATTCACCCCATGTAAGAAAGACCATCAGAAGTTAAAACTGGAAAGGATAGCAAAGAGGAAGAGAATTTCCTAGATGTTTCTTCTACAAATTAAAATGGTTAACATCCAGCTATTTACTGTATTAGAGAACCCAACGTTAACTATGAGGATGGAAGTGTAACTAGACGACCCTAGGCAGATCAAACAGGGATAGGATGGGGGAAATTGGCTGTCTAAGCAGCATTGGGTTAAAACCAAACTGAAAATAATATTAACAATTTATCTACTCTACACTACAAACAATCACTACAGGCTGGTGCAGGTTTCAACCCAAAATGATAATTCTATCTTTCACTCTCCCATGAACTGATGAAGAACTTTCCACAATAAAGGAAAATAAACCATATACTGTAATCAACCATAAACGGTATCAGCCCTCCTCACAATTGGCATTTATACTTCACCCTACTTTTCTCACCTCCTCTGCAAGGAGAGGTTTGAGTTTGTCAGCTGGGGCTGCAGGTTTTGGTATTGGTTCCAGTTTGAGATGTTCCATTTTGACAATGGTGGTACTCTGGTCCATGACAGTTTTCTTTAACAAGGGTCTTCTCTAAGTACAGGAAAACACCAAAGCGTCCTTAACAACAGAAGGGGCCCCTCGTTTGTAGTTTGTTGATAAAACTGTGCTGTTAGTCAATTGCTCTGCTTAATAATAAACAAGAGTAAAGGTGCAAGTTACCAAAGCTTGTTAACCTTTGCCATAATATAGGGTCAATCTGACCTCACATAACCCAAAATGATGATAAAAATATCTCTTTAAAAAGATTTGCTTTGATTGTTTTAAAATGCTGTGCACTGGACAATAGTTAGAGCTTTGCATACACCAACACCTAAGTGGCCACGCTGATTTGTTACGAAGGTTATACATTAATGAAATTTTAACCCATGGAAGTGATGTACGACCAAGGTTAAGGAAAGTGTTACACTAACACTAACAAAGTGATAGATAAAATAAAGCTTGGTAAGTAAATTTACTCTGTTATTAAACTGCCAATCAAATTGTTATAATATCCAAGTATAAAAAATATTTAAAAAAACACACCCACACATTAAAACAATAGTATCAATGAATGCATCAAGCTTAAGCCATACACAAAGTAATACAAATATAGAAAAGCAGGCAACAATTAGTCATGAACTTCTGTTAAATTGTTGTTGTTAATGAGGATTACTTCTAAATTTATTACACCCCCAAGCCTCTTACCTCAAGGAAACCATTCAAACAGCTGATGAATCAACCTCACCTACACATTCTAAGTTATGTGTTTTCTTACCACCACCACCACCACCACTCCTATCATGGCATAATAAAACTCAAAGCATTAAACTCTTGAAGTGTTAATTTAATAAAGTTTGTCTTAATGCCTTCATTACTGCAGACCCTTTTCTAAAGGTGAGGCTATTAGGTCATATTTGAAGAAATATATTTTCTTAATGTAATACACAATGTTTTATAACATTATTTTGTTAACTAGTTTGTATTTCTGGCAGCTTAAAAAAAAAGAAAGAAAAAAAAAAGTACTTACTATTCATTACTACTGTAATTTTTGCTCTTACAAGCATTCTGACTCAGTTATCTTAGTGGGGATATTCACCTCATCGTTAGCTGAAGAACTATCTTCGTCCACAAGTTCTGGGTCCTCTACTGCCTCCGCCAGCTGCCACTCTACACGAGCGGCTGGGTTCTCCCGGTCAGGGGGATGGCCATGCACGATGATGACTTTATCGTGAGGTTGCACCATCCCACAGTTGCGACCCACACTGATTGCTGTTTGGATCATGTCACCTAAAAGTTAGGGAAGAAACACAGTTATGTTAAGCATTGCAAAGTTTCAGCATATTACGCTGAAAAATACGAAATCACATAATACAGGTCACCTGTAAAGGTATCAATGTGTAAGAAAGTTGGTCAACATTTTAAAAAGAAATGCAAAGAGAGTGTAATCACATGGCACTACAAACGAAGTGGTTAGGCATCGATCACTGTGGATCCTGTAATCACTGACCGTTGAAGAAATTGGCAATGCCCATGGACCATCTTCTTCCGCCAATAAATAACATCTAGCTCTTTCCCTGCCAATCGACGATATATCGTCGATCTGAGCAGCCATGTTTGTGCCAATCGACGATATATCGTCGATTTCAGTATTCCGTTTCGTTCCGGTTTTTTCCGCAGTCCAATCCAAATTTTATTTTAACCCAAAAGAGAGATAACTCTTTCTACTTTCATTCTCGATCGACACGCGCATGGTTTCTTCAAATTGATTCGTTTTTAGAGTGTTTTTTTGTGCATTTTACTAAGCATTGTGATGGGCACAATCGACAGTGTGTCAAACTCTGCTAATAATCAATATAATTTCAAACTGTAAAGTGTATTTTGATCCTAAATAAATTTTCTTCCTGGTGTGTGAAGCTGATTCAGTGATTGGAATTATTCCTCCAGATTTTTTTTATCACTGTGGTATGTAGAAATATTTTTATTTAATTTTATCATTTCAAAAAGATCAACATGCTTTCAAAACACATATTTCAATAACATAATCAAATTAACATTTTTTTTTTCTTTTTCTTCACTCTTTTACCTTTAATTTGATATGAAATATGTCTATTTAACAACTATTATTGAAAGAACAGTAGCTTAAATGCCTAAGGTACTGAACTTTCTTTCCGGTGCCAGAGAAATGTCTGGCACAAACGTGGAAACATGCCTGGCAGGGAAAGAGTTAAGATTAAGTTGTAGATCATATCACCTGTAATCATGACGGTTCTGATGTTGGCCTTCTGAAGAGTATTGATGACAGGGGTGGTCTGAGGTTTTAGCTGGTTCTGCATTACAAGCAGTCCCAGGAAATGTAGATCACACTCTACCTTATCCCTACACACACATACACAACAATGAACACAAAGACATTCATGTATAACTCTGTCATCCTCATCGTACTTCATCACTAAAAGTTGCATTCTACTTTGTCTCACCACACAAAGTCAACACAAAACATTTGTAAAATGATGACATTTCCTGGTAAAATCCAACTAAATTATTATTTTAATTCATCATTATTGCGCTGGTTTCTGTTTCAGTTTGGTTTTGCATCAGCAACATGACGAAGACTTTGAGATGACATACAACCCTAGCCTCCTTATGACCTGTCTTCACTGCAAGCTTCACAAACATTTTGTCCACTTTCTCCAATCCACAACCTAGGTTGCTTAACCTTTTGGACAAAACAAAGCTCAGGAACGGGATTTGAGAAACTCAAAAAAATGTTTTTGAATCTCCAGAACCTTCCATCAATCTTCCAATTAAGACAGGACATCACATACACAAACATTAACACATTTAATAACATTCATTGATTTCTCAACCGCGCATAAAGATTCAATAAACACTTTCTCTCCAACATGCAAATAACTACAAGCATCCATTCAAACACAAGTGACTTTTGGCCTTTAAATTAGCATAGGTCTGACCTGGATATTCTCTGCACTTGATGCCATGTGACCTTGGTTTCAAGGGATCGGTAAGCGAGGGCGATAACTCTGAAGCCCTGAACTGTGTACTTGTGCAAAATGTGGTTGAAATTGTGTGGCACTGAAACCAGGATAATAACATCTATATATCATAAATTATACAGGCATCACGAACAAAACAATGTAATCTAAAAAGAAACAGAAAAATATAGCAACTCTAGCTTTCCCTCTTGAACGATGTAGTGTGGAGGACAAGTGCACTAACAGAACAGAAACATAAGCTAACAAGCAACAGACACCATGCGAGTGTTGATTGTTCTGTCATGTGTTCTATTCTGTTTGATCAGCAGATTAGAGTGTTCCAAAATCACCGTTCCAAACACATGCTGGGTTAAATCAGTAATACTGAGAGAACCACAAATGCAATTGGTTTAATCCCCCTTTGATGGTCATCACAAACGACCCTAGAAAACGCAAAGGTTTGGAAAGGAAACATCAAAGTAATGATGCCAATGAATTTTCAGACAGCAGTAGACTTTTCACAGGCATGATGACTACTTACAAAAGATGATAAACCTTACAAATTGTTTACGTATACTCAACATGTTAAAGGCAAAATAAATGAACCCAACCCCAAAACAGAAAATGAACATTTTAAAACTCTAGCCGTCTACTAGTTTTTCAACCGGTGACATCATCTGGAAGAAAGGAGAGCCAAAGCAACACACATTCCCCACCTGCAGCTCAAGCAATGATGGTAGGCAGAGTTTTAACAGCCACATGCTAAAACAAGAAACTAACATGTATCCTGCTTGCAGAGAGAAGCGATTTTCTCAGGAGCCCCTTTGCAGTAGATCTCCATGTGGTCTTGGCCGATTGTACGGGTGATGACGCTCATCCTCTGAACGGATGATGAGAAGGTAAACTGTCGGATGATGCCTACTTCAAATGGATGCTGAAAAGACAAAAGGACAAGAAAATCGGGATTTAAAAAAAAAAAAGTTTCCTTCAATTCTAACAAGCATACAAACTGAAAAATAAAAAAATCAGACACTCAATCATCATTATTTGAAGTAAGCGTTTACAAATCCTAAAAAGTCTCGATAACAAAAATAACAGATGATAAGATTCAACTCAAAATATTAAAGTACAAATTTAATCATAAAATCCAGAGATCCAAATACAGCAAAATAATTTACACAAATAATAATAAACCATCTTGGTGGCTGAGGTTAAATAGTTAAAAAACATGAAACAGCTACCTCAACAACAAAATGAAATGATTATGCTATCTTATCCTAAATTAATTTGCTGGTGAGAAGATTGAGGATGAGGTGAGACCAGGACAATCTTCTGTATGCTGATTCCTTTTTGGTGCAATCCTAGAAGTGGGGACTGGCAGAAACTTTTTAAAATCAATTCTTCTAAATGATAACAAGTTTGAATCCAGAAAATATGGAAAGAAGTTCATGTCACCCCAAGCACACAGAAAAGTACCCATATTTAAAATAAATAAGTATAAATAAATAAATAAATAAATAAATACTTTCAAATTTGCAAACACACAAAACTTTTAAAAAAAAGAATAATGAAATAAAAATAATTTCTTACTTAGTTACTAATAAACTAAACTGACTAATGGATAAATTTTTTTTTTAAATCACACAATTATAGCAAATTATTACAAGCAATTCAAAATTAAATAAATTAAAAAATAAAAAAATCAAAGCACACATTATATCTATATCTATATTTACATACAAAATGAAATGCAACAAAACACAAAATACAAAATTAAAATAAATGAATGAATAAATAAATAAAAGTAATAAATAAGGTGTGTGAGGATGGGGGTGAGTGGTGATGAAGGGAGGGGGTGAGGGAGGAAGGAAGAGAAAAGGAGAACTGGGAGAGGAAGTGAGGTAGGAATAATATCAAATAGTGGATGAGATGAATCATATGAAGGATATGATAGATTGTGCCCGTTTCAGTTCCATCGTTTGCTGCAGAGACGTTTTCTTTAAATGATTTACTTTAAAGCACAGTGGGACAGAGGCAGGGCATGTGACTGGAGATAGGGAAAAGAAATAAAGAGAGGTAAAGATTGGTGCTGTGTCAGGGGATGGGAGAAAGAGACCAACCATGCTCATGGTTTACTTTGTCCTACAACCACAACCACCAATGCTGTTGCTGGGTTTGGAGTTCATACAAAAACAATAATTACATTGAAAAAAATGTTTTACATAAAATAAAATGAGAGAGAGAGAGAGAGAGAGAGAGAGAGAGAGAGAGAGAGAGAGAGAGAGAGAGAGAGAGAGAGAGAGAGAAAGAGAGGGGAGAGAGAGAGAGGGAGAGAGAGAGAAAGAGAGAGGGGGAAAGAGAGATAAACAGAGAGAGAATAATACAGTTCATGACAACATCAACAAAAAATTTTAAAAAAGAAAAGGACTGTGCATTGCAGAGCTCTCTCATTTCCCTTTCCATGCAAAGATGCTGTTATTAATATTATACATGTCCGATAGCAATTAACCCATACATTCATGACAGCAACATGCGTATCAAGTACTGATTAATACTAGTTGCATTCAATTTATATAACACATCATATATCTCTATGAAGGCAATACATGCTGAAAACAAATGTAGTCATATACAGCTTTTTCACAATCCCCTAAAAACAATGTCAAATGATTTATTCATGTTTGGCATCTTGATCGATACATTATCACTAGGAGATTTATCCAAATGATTATTTCTTACTGAAATAATTTAGCTATGATTTAGTGCTCTTATCAATAAATAGAATACAATTACTGCTCCTCCTTCTCCTCATCCTAATCCTCAGTTCTGTGGACAACCAATATCCCATAGTTGAAAACTAAGCCCACAAGTTTCGAGAGTTGTTGACATTACCAACTGAAGCAAATATATTTTAGGGCAATCAGGTACCTGGGATTAAAGACTGGTTCAGTAAATATGGCTAAAACAGTCTCTTTTATAAAATAACCTTTGTTCTATGTAATTATTATTATAAAGAATGATAGAAAATAATTATGTTTCACAAATGACATTAACATTTTAACCACTAGTTGAAATACAAACATCAAATAAATGTTTCAAGACCCGATGCCTAAGAGTGAAAAGAAAACATGGACTGAATTTTAAAACACACTGATCAAGTCAGAGTGGAATAGACCAGGATGGGTGTGCCGAAAAGAAAGATTGGGAGGGAGAGAGGGAGAGAGAGCAATAAATAATAAGAGGGAGAGAGAGATAGAGCAATAAAGAGAGAGAGAGAGAGAGAGAGAGAGAAAGAGAGAGAGAGAAAGAGAGAGAGAGAGAGAGAGTGTGCAAAGCAATTTACAGTAGATGAAAATGCGAGTGCTGTCCAAGTCACGAAGTCGTGGAACAAACAATAAAACATTTTGCCAAAACCGGCAACAGGTGTTATCTTACCGCACTACACTGGTCCTGCTAAACAACGAAACACAGGGGAAGGTGTAAGAAACCTGAGTAAGTAATACAAGTTTGATGTTAATAACCCAGTAATAACGTCTCAACTACTGCAGAGGTGCGGAAAGCCAGGATTTTCAACTCCACTACCAGACCAGTGACCAGCCCAAATCAGCAATACGCCAGGAATCTCACTAGCTTGTCAACAGCAACAAATTTGCATACATTAATTTGAAATTCACCTGCACAAATGAGAGACAGCTCATTGTTCAGAAAACTCATTAAAAAAACCATGGTCATCTAAGACGGAGGGGAAGAGATGAAGACAGAAACAGGTCACTGTCGGGCGAGTAGAGTTGGTCTGCCCAGTCTTTTACTCACACCTAGCGAGCAGAACAATGCTTTCAGCACCCCCATATACTAAAGACCAGAGACAGTAACACAGAACAATAACAAAACACAAAACGAAACAAATTATCAAGGGGGATAAGCAGCAAGTGGAAGAAGTAGCTCAATATGACACAACAAGGCTGCAGGTACAATCATGGAACTGGACTATAAAGAAATACAATAAATACATTGTTAATGTTGCATGATTATACTTCATGCATTTGAATAATAATAAGTGGCAATGCACACACACAAAAATCACAGGAATGTTATAGATTCATTTAGAAAAAAACAAATAAAACCAACGAAATTAATAAGATGAAAACAATTGCATAACATGCAATGAGTCCAGAGGTGTCAACCCCCTAATCTTCTTGTCAGTATTTCCGGACCAGTTTGTCAGTATTTTTTAACACTTGTCAGTATTTTTTTTATCGCAAAACCTAGCCTATGACACTATAAAGTAACGACAGGCTTCCCTCTGAAACAGCAGGCTATTTTCAATCCTCTCAAATCACGATAAAAATCAGCTTGTTGAACACCACACTTGTTTTACTCTAAAATCACCATGAAAATCAGCTTGTTGAACACAGCGACATTCAGCGAGTGCAGGAGTACTATTATGAGACCAGAAACCGGTACAGAACCGCTGGCAAAGATAAACGATCGGCAACTTTTCCTCCGTTATCTTATAAAAGCTACCATATTTCCGTATTTAATTCACTTCGCCGGAATTAAATACGGTCAATCCGTACTGGTTGGCACCTCTGTATTTGTCAAATAAAGTAATTTCAAGTGGTACATTTCATGCTTTAGTGTCACAACATCATGCAAGTAACCAGCGTGGTGACCCCTAACAAGAATCGATTTTTTGTCAAAGGTGGTATAGCTGCTGTTTTAGTGTTTACATATTCAGATAATTGGTAGATTTCCCTACAAAATGGCATTGGTTGGTTGATTCTATTATTAGCAAGTTTTATTTTTGGGTAAAAAGGCCCCTTTTGTTTACGATTAGCAAAGAATGACTCATTTATCGTTAAGTCATGCATTTTTCACATATCTGGATCCTTGATTTCATCAAGTACTCTTTTTAACACAATTGTTTCGTCATTTTTATTTAATACTGTTTAAAAAAAAGGAAAGAAAACTGTATATATAAAACTTATGTCAACAGGTTTATATGTCAGTAAACCACCTGCCAAATTTTATTGCCTTATCTTTTATAGTTTTTATTATGTGCGCATCCAAAGTAGCATACCTTTCAAAACAGCGTTTTTGCCGTCCTTACAATTTGTGATTTACGCATTTTTGGCCATACTTTAATTTACTTCAAATGTAACTGTAGAGTCTGCCAAAAAAAATAATGTTATTCTGTGTGATATTTGAAAAACAAAACAACTGTTTTTAAGCATAAAATATTGGTTACGTTTTAAACAGTGAGCCCTCAAAAATGCACTTTCATGCAATTTTAGTGTTGTTTTTTTCAATATTTGCTGCCTATTTATTTAGAAACTACTAATCATTGATAATGATACCTAAGTTTTGGCATATCAGATAACCAGTACCTATAGTTTGCAGAGGTGCCAACCACCTAATCTTCTTGTCAGTATTTCCGGACCCATTTGTCAGTATTTTTAAACACTTGTCAGTATTTTTTTTATCGCAAAACCCAGCCTATGACACTATAAAGTAACGACAGGCTTTCCTCTGAAATAGCAGGCTATTTTCAGTCCTCTAAAATCACCATGAAAATCAGCTTGTTGAACACCACACTTGTTTTACTCTAAAATCACCATGAAAATCAGCTTGTTTTGATTGATTGATTTATTATTGCTTTAGGTCCAGCGGACTCTTCCGAGCCAAATCAGGACCGGACAACCCCCGATCCGCATAAAAGATCTGTTGAAACAACCCCAGTGGGAAAATTGAATGCCCTCCACCGGCCAGTCACTTTACAATAAAGACATCCCACGCGAGGGACGGCTGAGGGTTGACCTCAACTACGCGAACTCCCCGATTACAAAAACAAAATAGAATACAAACATCATTATAAATCATCAACAAAAAACATACATATAAAATGCCTATAGTGCTAAATAGTACATTCATAGGAAGCCCTAGTGACCACCCGGCAGAAAGCGTCCAACATTCCCAAGCTGATCCAACAGACCTCATACACAAACAAGGAGTCTTGTCCAGGAAGAGTTTTCAAGAAAAAAGGTAGGTCATTGATCTAGCGAAGAAGAAGATAGTATAGCAGAGTGGTAGGACAGATCGGGAATGGGAAAGAGCAAATGAGGAAGACAGCGACAGTGGGAATTTAAAGCACTAAATTTCCAGAAAGTGGGGATACTATTTATACTGAAACCCCCGGCACTCCAACGGGGGGAACTGTTGCCGCAGTTAATTTGTCATGCCTACAAAGGCAAGACAGGTTTTCAACTGGGGCTTTCACTGTACCCTTTATAGGTTAGAACAATCTACAGTGGCAAGATTGCTCATGACCCCAAGGGGTGAAAATCAGCTTGTTGAACACAGCGATGTTCAGTGAGTGCATGAGTACTACTATGAGTCCAGAAACAGGTACAGAAACACCGCTGGCAAAGATAAGCGATCGGCAACTTCTCCTCCGTATTTTTATAAAAGCTACCGTATTTCCATATTTAATTCACTTTGCCGGAATTAAATACGGTCAATCCGTACTGGTTGGCACCTCTGTGAGTCTTAAATTCATACCCTGGCCTCCCCCTCTCCCATCAAAACAAAAAAAAAAAAAAAAAAAAAAAAAAAAAAAGACCACAAAACACCCAAACCACAACAACTACAAACAAACCAAGAGGCACAATATATAACTGTCCATTTGAAGCAACAGTTTGTAGATAATTGTGAAAAATATCTAAAATATTTACATACATCTATGTCCAAACAGAAAAGGGCATTCATATTTATTTATTCGTCAGACTCCTCAAAACCTTGAATTTACTTTTGCAACAGTGGTAAATGAGTAAGTTAACAGTCCATCATGCCCATAGTCTGAGCTTGTGTGTGTGTGTGCGCTGGGGAGGATGCAACGTGCAGTTCATGTGCGTGACTGAACTTCCCTTTCCAAGCTCTGAGTCACTACTATAGAAATTCGGTTTGTTGACATTTGTACAACGGAGTGTAGTTTGCATTTGTGCCTTGGTCTATTAAAAGTGTTTATAGTTGTTTATGGCCTTCCACTTGCTTTCCCTTGCACTTCGTATTGATTGCACCATATACTGCCTTGCTGTAATCTGCCTTGCTGTAATCTATCTGCCTTGCTGTAATCTGAATAGTATTTTGCAATCACGTATTAGACATGTGTTTCTTGCTGTGTTGTGTGTGACAATCAACTTTACCTTGTAAGCATCAACAACTAGCATGATTACATATAACAACATAGCAATACAATAAAAACAACAACTAGCAATACAAACACTAGCATGGTTACATATAACAACATAGCAATGCAACAAAAAAAACAACTAGCATGGTTACATATAACAACATAGCAATACAAACATTAGCATGGTTACATATAACAACATAGCAATGCAACAAAAACAACAACAGGAACTAGCATGGTAACGTACGACAACAAAGTCATTCAATTAGAAGAAAAAACATCACAGAGTTAGAAGAAATGAGAACAAATAATCGGTGTTAAGTTTTAAAAGGAAAACCAACCAGTACATTGTTGTATTGTGGGTGACTGGCAACAATCTCTGAGAAAGCAATGTTTAGCAGCACCTAATATGGGCTACATGCGACAACCACAACAACATCAAAATGACTGTTAGCAGATAAAAGAACAAAATAACACATGTTCTGGTTAAGTTTTTGGTACCTGCTCCCAACTCCCCTTTAGGGCACTTTGTAAATATTCGTCTGAAGTTGACTTAATTCCTGCAAAGAAGTACAGCAATTAGATAAGCATTAGACGCTTTTCATTGGAATATGTTGAACACAATGCAAATTTTCAGTAATGCCAGTAAGCAGAAGTACTTAATCAGTTTAGGATTATGCTTTCAGTGCAACAATTGTTTTGATTTCTTTGACCAAATCAGTGCAATGAAAATTGTGTGATGTTAAAATCTAAAACTTTCAATTTTAGTAGGGTTGACAAAATGTAACTAAATATGGAATATATTTAACTCCAATTAAAAAAATTAATTTTTTTTTTAAAAGCTTGAATCCCTTTACACTGAGGAAAAAAACCACCACTCAAATATAAAGATAGTAAGGTGGTATTGATGAAAAGGGTTTAAGACTGAAAATGAATTAATTGTTTCTAGCCAAAGCTTGAGCATATTTTATATTAATATCAAATTCAATCTTCCTATTTGTCTACATCATTCATAAATTTAATCTGTCTATCCATCCTTAGAAAATTCAATCTTCATATCTGTCTATCCATCATTAGCAAATTCAATCTTCCTATCTATCGCAAATTCAATCTTCCTATCTGCCTACATCATTAGCAAGTTTAATCTGTCTATCCATCCTTAGCAAATTTAATCTTCATATCTGTCTACATCATTAGCAAGTTTAATCTGTCTATCCATCCTTAGCAAATTTAATCTTCCTATCTGTCTACATCATTAGCAAATTCAATCTTCCTATCTGTCTACATCATTAGCAAGTTTAATCTGTCTATCCATCCTTAGCAAATTCAATCTTCCTATCTGCCTTGATATACAACATGATGCTGCAGGGGAAAGCAAAATGTCCAAAGGCTATAATAGACAGATACGATATGCAGATACGCAGTCTGGTTTTCCAGGCGTGGGTAGGAGGCACTGTGGTCTAATGGTAGTGCTTCGGCTTGCGGATCTGAAGGTCCCGGGTTCAAGCCCTGGCCGGGCCATTGTGTTGTGTCCCTGGGAAAGACACTTTACTCTTGTTTTCCTACTCCTTCGGATGAGAGTATAAACCGAGGTCTAGTCTGTGTCGCATGCATTCCACCATAACGGACTTTAAAGATCCTGACACTCATGTCCTAGACGGGTGAGTGCCGGTAACAAGAACACACCCAGCATGCACTTGGTCCTTCTCCTCCATCCCTGGCTGCCCAGGATTGTGCTCAGTTGTCCGGGCATCAGACCATGCGCCCAAAGGCTGCGGGTGGGCGTCTCGGGCGGTTTGAGTTAGATCCTGTATCGGCCAGCGCCTTGATCCTTATGCTAAGGCGCCTTACAAATGACGAACATTATTATTATTATATGAATAGCTGAATGCTTTTAGGGATTAAAAACAAAAAGCAAGGCCAAGTATATACAATGAAAAGGAATGTAGAAACACATCTAAAGATACTGAAACTTCCACAAATCACAGCACATAAATAACAGTCATAAACAGTAAACTGCTTGGAAATGTAAACAGAAAAATTACAATTTAATCAAAAGGAGACCAGGAATAGAACTAAAATTAAAAATAAAAGTGGTACCTAAAAACATTAGCTAACACCACAAAGCCAAACTACACTCAAATACCATCACATTATTTTATTCCCACAAGCATAGATGGTTCCCACAGTGCTTTTGATTTTGCTCGTTTGTTCTTTTTTTTAAGGGGGATGGGAGAGAGGGGATCCTAAAAACTTTACCCCAACAGACTGATGGCTAGACTGATGGCTAATCTTAATATGTAAATTCCTTGTTTGAGGGAATTAAGATGTGTTGTATGTTGTAATTAAGAGATGAAATGTTTACATTAATATTATAGTAAAAGACAATTTCCAGAACGACCAAATATCAACTAGAATACATCTAAATTTAAATAGAGCCCATTTTCCCCCTTTCCTCTCTCTCCCCCATCCCCACAAAAAAGACAAAGAACAACTGACACCAACCACAGCAGGGATTGAAAAATAAATGTTCTCCGAAAACATCAACTTCCATTCATCCCATCTTTTTATCCAGCATAATGTATTCTGTAGACTTCGCATTATCCAAGAGAAGTCAAGTATGGCATCACAGGGAAAGGTCAATGGAAATGACCTATAACAATTCCAGTACCGTACACACTGGGAATGCAAAACAAGACTGTCACAAAGCATTTAGAGTGTTTCTCACCTCTTCCCCCAGGAAGGTGTCTTTGGTGTAGGGGCGTACAATGGTGGGCATGATGGTGTCATACTTGCTAGTATCCTGACCTGGCTCTTCCAGATTCTGTTGAGAGAGACAACAAGTAGATAATAAATTGAGTTTTATGGTGTACGGGTGTGTGTTTTCTCTCCCTTTTATTTGAAAACGCTTCAAACTATTTTTCTGTAGTAGTTGCTGAAAGAGGAAACAAATACGCAATGAATTTCATTGCACGTTTTTCGTCAAAATAATTTCCTAAATATAGCTGAGAGTCAAATATTTATTAAATACATCCCAAACTTATTTGGAAATATTTTGAAATAGTCAGAAATTAGAACAAGCCAAAGGGGCATCTACTGGTCGGTCAGTCTTTCAGTCCGTTGGTCTGTTGCACACCACAACTCAGAACCACTAGACAGATTTTGTTCAAACTCCACAAAACTATTATTTGGGGTTAGTGATCAGCTTTCCATGGCATCATACTTACTCAAAGATCAATGTCTCCTGCCTTCATGACAAAACAAATTAGGCATAGCAAAATAACTTAACAATAAACATTTAATCTAACACAAACAAAAAAGATATTAATATTGCTCAACAACTAATTAATTGCTACTCAGCCTTTAACTTCATTCGTATTTGCATTTTCTCAAAAGATCAAAATCTCTGAGGCACTTCATTTTCTTAAAAAAATGCTTTGTGCTGTATCTGAGAATTTGCTGACCACATTTTGATACTTTTTACCTTGCAGAAAGTTCAAACTATGATCCATCATTCCATGTCTTCCTTTAGTTTCTTTGTGATAAAATCGAGAACCACCACCCCACAGTAATTGATACTTTGCCAACCCTGACTTTGTGGCCTAGCATGGCCTCACTCTAGTTTCGTAAATGACATTAGCAGATTTACCGGAGCACACAATGTAAATAACCTAAACTACGCATGTCACAAGGTTCCAAACTTCCTATTTTACAATCTGCAGTACAAACATTCTGTGTGCGATACTTAGTTATTTTGTATTGCTTCCCTACACGCATACTGCCAGTTAGCTTAATTGGCAGTGCATGCAACTTCTAGATGAGAATGTTGAGGGTTCAATTCCTTGGTCAAGCAGAACGTGTTTTCTTTAACGTTAGTAATTTTTTTAATTAAATTTATTTTATTGTCCTTATTTATTTATTTCCTGTATTTTTACGTATGTGTGAGCAATAACAGAACACAACACAACATAAACTTATTTGAAAGATTGGTAACTGTTAAGTGTCTGGAAATACATTTGAACGGCTTGCCATCATGCCTACATTTGACTTTTTGTTGTTGTTGCTTACTTGAAAATGCTTCAAAATGTTTTCCTCCAGGTGCTGTCGAGACAGGCAAACAAATATGACATAAATTTTCATGTACCTTTTTGTTTTATTGATATTATTTGTATTTATTTTTATTTTTTTGTAAACTAAATATTATTTTTTTTTTTTATTATTTACATTGTTTTGTTGTGTTTAAAAAAAAAGAAAACTCACCCATTTGATTGCATTGAACATGATGAGATCTAAAGGGTCACCGCTGAGTTCACCTTCAATGATGGTGAGAGAATGACAGGTGGCCAAGCACACCAACAATGGACTGCGCTCCAGCTTGGAGGGGTCATGCTGCACGTCATGGAAACTGTAACAAAGGTGAAGGTCAGATAAACACTGTCAAAATCACACAAAAAGAAAAGCAGTCAAGGGCAAGTAACAATGTCCATGTCACGTAAATACCGTCAAGGATAGACAAAAGCTGTCAAAGCCTGTCAAGATCAGACAAAAAGCTGTCAAGGACAAATAATGTCCAGCTCAGGTAAACACTATCAAGGGCAAATAATAAATGTCAAGATTAGGCCACATACTAAAACAAAAATTTCATATTGGTCAAAGATCTGACTGTATTCCCGAGTTGACAAATGAGGTGCTCATCTGTATGAAAATAGCATTTTAGAAAATTCGATCAAATCCCAAAGTGTCAACCCTCCCCTATTGCACCCCTCCCCAAACATTCCCCCAGTAAATTATCCAAACTGCTCAACATCAATTCTGGGTCATGAAAACTCTGAAGAAAACTTAACACCCCCTCCCCCCTCAGCTTCCTCCTTCCCCATCATAAACTTATCTAAACTGTTAAACATCAATGGTGGGCGAGTCCTAAAAACCTTGAAGAAAACTTACTGGTGATCTTCCACAGGCACCACACCCCACATGTCCAAACCATCCTCTGTAAGAGTCCCAGTCTGAAATCAAAAACAAAAAAGGTTTTGAAAATTATATTCCAGCATTCCAAAACTAGCAGAAAAAAAAACAAGAAAGACAAATCAAAACACAACATACATGCAATACAATTTCAAAAAACCCCAAAACATTTATGTTTGGGGATTGTTCAATATTTCATTCCATTTCAGCTTTATCCTATTTGGAAAACAATTCCAAATGGGTTTTGGGTTGTTCTGGTTTGGGCAGCAAGTTGTTCCATTTGGGGCCATTCTGTTTTGAGTAGTAAAACATTCAGTTTCAGGTATGTAGCAAGTCCTTCAGTCTGGGTACCAAAGATTTCCAACATGTCATGGGAAATAGTTTTTCTTGACTGTGACGACACGAGTTTTCAGCACGTACTAGAGATAGCTATATCTCGTGCCGAGTTGCACATCTCTAGTGATATAGTGTACATAGTCAATTCGGCAGTTTCTTTTACTGCGTGTGAAAGATTAGTATGTGTGGGTTTCACGTGTTTAACACAAAGAGCATAATGCGTAATGGGGAAACTGGGTTACTGTCTCGACTCGATGCTGTCCTGTGTACTGGTAGATGAATTAGTTGGCAGAGTCAATTTGGCTGCTTTTGCGAGCAGTCAGTCTTTTTGGACAGAAGTAACTTTGTGACTGTGTGTCAGGTTAGAGTACAGTACGTTCTTCTGTAAGGGTAGATTGTTCGTTGTGTTTCGAACCACCCAAGGTCTTGCGCCCTCGTCGGGACAAGAATGTCTAAAATCCTGTAGTGGGAGGACTGTAACCGCCATCTATTGGGAAGTAATAGGTGTAGGGTTCCGTCTTAAGGCTGTGTGGCCCTCGTTTGGGCACCTGCCAAAGCTCAAGTACTTCGTTAGTATTGAGATGCTCCAGTGCATATCTAAGCATTAGCCAGAAACAAGCTTGATACTCTCAAACTAACAACCAGTGTGTACTGTACTGTGGTGTACTGTGTGGTGTTGTGTATGTTTGTGCATCTGTTGTATCACAAGCCGAGGACTTAAAAGGTGAGTTGAAACCTGTAATTCATTTCCTTCGTGGCTGTGCTCCGAGTCTGCGTACGTGAATGATTGATGGTGAACGAGGGGGAAAGGGATGTATTTTGATAAATAGTAGGTTATTGATTTTATATGATTTTCATATGATTTTCTTGGTTGAAGATGTGTATGAATAATGTCGTTGCTGTTGTTGCCAAAGTGGGTCTGTGACGACACGAGTTTTCAATACGTGCTAGAGACGGCTATATATTGTGCAGAGTTGCACATCTCTAATATACAGTGTACATAGATATGAAAGTTTAAAGTATATGTGGTTTCATGTGATTAACGCGGATAGGGCATATGCGGAATTAGGAAATGGGGTTACTGAGCTCGACTCGAGGTTGTCTTGTGTGATGGTATATGATTTAGCTAGCAGAGTCATTTTGGTTGCTTTTGCAGGCAGGCGTCTTTTTGACAGAAGTAACGTTGTGACTGTGTGTCAGGTTAGACTACGTATTCAGTAACGGTGTGTTGTTCGCAGAGTTTCGAACCACCCAAGGTCTTGTTGCCCTCGTCGGGACAAGGATGTTAAAAAGTCTGTAGTGGGAGGACTGTGACTGCCATCTATTGCGTAATATAGGTGTAGAGTTCTGTTCTAAAGCTGTGTGGCCCTCGATTGGGCACCTGCTAATGCTCAAGTACTTCGCCAGTATTGAGATGTCCCAGCCATAGCTAGCATTAGCCAGAAACGGATTTGAACCCTCAGACTAACCAGTGTGCTATGCTGTGTTGTTATAGTGTTGTGTTGTGCAGTGTCATTTACTGTGTGCCACAAGCCGAGGACCTAAGAGGCGAGTGTGAATCCTGCAATTCTTTTCCTTAGTGGCTGTGCATTCCGAGTCTGCGCACGTGAATGAATGATGGTGAATGAGGGGGAAAGGGATGTATTCTTATAAATAGTAGTATGTTGATTTTTATATGATTTTCATATGATTTTCTGGGTTAAATGTGTGTATAAATAATGTCGTTGCTGTTGTTGCCAAGTGGGTCAAAGGGCGACAATGAAGTATGCATGTAAGAGAGAGAGAGAGGGGTGATGAGTGTGAAGGAAAGGAGACAATGTACTGCGTTGGAGAGGGGTGATGAAGGTGATGAATATGAGGGAAGCACGTTTGTATTATAACGTGATAGAAACAATTGTGAATGGGAAAAGATAATGTATTATAACGTAGAGAGGGGTGATGAAGATGGAGGTGTGATTGAGATGAATCGCTATGGTGTGAATGGGAATGCAGTTGTAATAATTATGTATATTTATATAAACAACTATGTGTCAAGAGATAAATTAGAGAATTAAGAAATGCATTGTGTTTTGAGATGCATGTATAAACAGGTCAAGATGGCAGACGGCGAAGGGTTTATTCTGTTATGAAGTGTTTAAGTTGTTGTGGACAAACTAGTAAGACTCCTTATTTTTCAACAGGATTGGGCTTCGATTCGATTCGATGCGATTTTTGATTCGTTTTTCCACCTTTGCCAGCACTGTTTTCTTCTGTGTATCGACTGCTGCCACTACTGTTATGCTCTTACTACTGGTATAACTCTGCGACGCCTGCGTGTCTCTGCGGTACCACTGTGTTGGGTATACGTCAGCTTTGAGACCTCTACCCTTGCCGCTGGAGGGTGTGGATGTTGCCTGGGCTCACCGCCACCACCGCTACGTCCCTTTTGCTATCGGCGCCGCTGCTGGGAGTGACCCGCCCGGACCGCCCGGACCGCCGTTGCTTCGGACGAGGCTGTCCATCAGCTACAGGATCCTAGCTCCACCGCATCCACACACATACAGACTCGCATTCACACACCTAAAATCATATCTAGTATAAATTACTTTCTTTACCTGAGTAATTACCTGCAGTAGTACTTGAGCTCAATTAATAGATAGTTTGGTTTCGAACATTGACTTTGAACTATAAGCTAGCGAATTCATTACGATTGAATTTCAAGAAGTTTTTGCTGATTGTGGATTTAACTTTGAATTGTTTATTTGAAATTTAACTGATTGTCATTGTTGTTGCATACTGTTGTGGGTATTCTGTTGTGTATAGTTCTGGGGTTTTCAGTTAGACAAGGGAGGTAATTGTTTAGTAAATACCGGGTTGGGGGTCTTGATAGGGGTTGAGGGTGGTTTAGTATCCCATATCCTGTGTGTGTGCGTGACATTGTTGAATAAAAGTGTGTGATTGGTCATCTGGCATTTTGTGTTAGTTTTGTTTGTTTGAGTTTCTATCCTTGCACTCGTTCTTTGAGCTGAACGTCGCGGAATCCGCCCGGGTGACGCGACAGGGTCAAAGGGTGACAATGAAGTATGCACGTTAAAGAGAGAGAGAGGGATGATAAATGTGAAGGAAGGGAGACAATGTACTATGTTGGAGAGGGGTGATGAAGGTGATGAATATGAGGGAAGCGTGTTTGTATTATAGTGTGATAGAGATAATTGTGAATACAATACAATACAAGATTATTGTTTTAGGTCCAGCGGACTCTTCCGAGCCAAATCAGGACCAGATAATTGTGAATGAAGGATGATAATGTATTATAACGTGGAGAGGGGTGATGAAGATGGAGGTGTGGATTAGATGAACCGGTATTGTGTGACTGGAAGTGCAGTTGTAATAATTATGTATATTTATATAAACAACTATGTTTCATGGAAGAGATAAATTATGGAATTAAGAAGTGCATTAATTATTGAGATGCATGTATAAACAGGTCAAGATGGCGGACGGCGGAAGGCGTATCCTGTTATGAAGTGTTTAAGTTTTTGTGGACGAACTAGTTAGACTCTTTATTTGTCCACAGATTGGGCTGTTATCTTCTGTTTTGTCTACTGCTACCACTACTGTTATGCTAATACCACTGGTATAATTCTACGAGTCCTACGTGTCGCTGTTGTACTACTGTGCCGAGTTGTACATCAGCTCTGAGACCTCTGCCTTTGCCGCTGGGAGGTGTGGAAGTTGCCTGGCCTCGCCGCCACCACCGCCACCTCTCTCTTTGGTTGCTGGCGCCGCCGCTGGGTGTGGCCCTCCATCATCGCCTGGACCTGCCCGTTGCTTCGGACGAAGCTTTTATTGGGGCTACAGGATCTCAGCTACACCACACCCACACACATACAGATTCGCACATCACACACTCAAACACATATCTTCGGTATCCAGTGTAAATCACTTCCTTTATCTGTGTGATTAACTGCTTTAGTTTACTCTGAGCTCAGTTAATAGATAGGTTAGGAACGGGATTCTGAACTGTAAAGCTAGCTTATTAAATGCGATTGAATTTTAAGATTTTCTGATTGTGGATTCAACTTGGAATTGTATTTATCTGAAATTTAATTGATTGTTACTATTGTTGCATATTGTTGGGGGCATCCTGTTTGTGTATAGTTCTGGGGTTTTCAGTTAGACAAGGGAGGTAATTGTTTAGTAAATACTGGGTTGGGGGTCTTGATAGGGGTTGAGGGTGGTTTAGTATCCCATTATCCTGTGTATGCGTGTTGGTTGTTGAATAAAAGAGTGTGATTGTTCATCTGGCATTTTGTGTTAGTTTCTTTTGTTTGAGTTTCTATCCTACCACTCGTTGCTTTGAGCTGAACGTCGCGGAACCCACTCGGGTGACGCGACATTGATAAATAGCAGCAACTTGAAAACATACACACCTTGTCGAAACAGAAAGCATTGATGCGACCACAGAAGTTGATTCTAGGTGGACTGATGCAAAAAATGCCATGCTTTTTCAAGCGGTTCTGGGCGTACACGGTGCCCACTGTCATGGCTGCTGGCAGGGCGGGGGGAACGATGATGGTGATGATTTCAAGCAAACGCTTTATCATATGACCCACAGGCGCCTGAAAACAGATAAATAGCTAACAGCAAAAGGTGCATGGTAAAGAATGGATTCTGACAATACCAACTGGAGATGTATATAAATACAGTATTAATACCAACAGGAACAAACATGCTACAAAATGGCTAATGATACAAACCTTTATCGAAAATACAGACAACATTCCTCTAACCAAAATAGAATAGAATAAATAAACAGTGTTAAAAAAAACCATTGCCTAAAAGGTAAACATATAACATATGTAAAAAAAGGTTGAATTAAACTAATAAACACTGCACCTAGGCAGGAAACTGTTCTGTCAAAGGATGTAATAAACACTGCAATAAGAAATTACATTACAAATGCTGCTGTACCAAAATGACAAACAGACCAACCAGGTATACAATTAAAAGTGGGTCTGTCATTGTGTCAAAGAAAATAAAAGACAGGCCAACTAGGTATGCCGAAAGGATCATAAATCATAAACAAATTTTGAAATTATAGAAAGAAAGTTGTGTAAAGCTCGTGTTTGACAAGAATATGAACATTGCGACCCTGCATAGCAAGATATTTTGTAAAAACAAGAGAAAAAAATTTAATTTGTCAAAATCTTCAATTTAAGAAAATGTGCCATCTCCAAAGTGCAGACTGAATATGCAAGTCACCATGTCCTGTGCACAAAATAATAGTTATAAAATAAAACACAAAGGTAAAAAAATAAAGAACGGGTTGTACAAACAACAATGGCTAAATACAAACACTCTAATGGTGCACAGTATATACACAGAACAAATCAACTCAATACTCAATGCCTTTCATCGTGGCTGATTGCAAGACTGTTACTATGACGAATATCGGTGCAGATGAAGGCGACAGGATAGTCGCTGAAAGCTACACGAGTAAGTAGCCATTTACGCATGTGTGACTTGTCAAAAAATCTGTAGCCGAAATATCGAAGCAGTTTCAATAACGTCTCATCGCCCAGATATATTGCTTCTGTACTTTCGCTATTACTTACTAGAGAGATGCGGCAGCAGAATATCTGGGCCTTGATTTGTAAAAGCTTCAAGAACATTGGCAAGTCATAGCCTGACGTCTATCAAAAGTCACAAATATTCTCATAATAGACATGCCTCTTGAAGTTAGAACTTCCAATTCACTATTATGAGTGACGACCCAAGTCTTAAGCTGTCATAACTTCAAAAGCAAAGGTCCTGGTTCAAACTAATTTTAAGAGGAAAGGTTGTTGTTGCTGACTCATCATACATATAGATTACCTTAGGCCAGCAGAGAAAAGGATCCAGACAGAAATGAACCGAATGTAAAGAAATCAAATATTGACGGTGTAAAACAAATGTGGACTATTAGCTCACAGAAACATCGCTATTTATGACCAGTTTCAAAATTAAATCCTTTTTCGTGGTAGCTATTGCTTTAGTCTTTTTAGGAATTGCATCAGCACTGATTTACACAGACTAAGACAGGAAAAAATTTGGGATTAAACCGGAGACAAAAACAATCCAATTCAATAAATTTTTAACTGAGACGTCCTTTATTGTAAAGGGCAATTGCTTAGGACAATTCAGTGCATCGGACCCTAGTGCACAATTTCTGAGTTTTGATACACAAACTCTAATCCATGATTCAGGCCTGGGAATGAGAAAAAGTGGTTTGGGCGTACCGTATATCGGGACGCGCGGCACTAGATAGTTAGTTACAGAGGCGAGGCCCGAAGGGCCGAAGCACCTTGCGGTCTAGGGGGTCTGGGGGAGCGCCGTAAGCTCCCCCAGCGGGGTCCGGGGCGGAGCCCCGGCCGCCAACACATTTCCTGCATTCTGAAACACAAATCTGGCCTCTCCTAGTGCCTTTAAAACACATTTCCTGCATTCTGAAACACAAATCTGGCCTCTCCTAGTGCCTTTAAAACACATTTCCTGCATTCTGAAACACAAATCTGGCCTCTCCTAGTGCCTTTAAAGTGTTAATTTAAAAAAAAAAATTGAATACAGGTCGTTTCGGCGACGAGCCGTTTCGGCGATGCAGTTGGTCGTTTCGGCGTGTGGTCGTTTCGGCGTTGGTCGTTTCGGCGGCAGTTCAATTGGGCGATAGTTCGTTCTAGACCTGCTTTGGAACTTTTAAGTTTTTGGGTCTTGACTCGGGATTAAGTTCTTGATTAGATACGAATCTGCGGACTCTACGACTCTGCGGAACATCGTAAAAACTGCTACTTCTTGTTTGCGGTAGTAGTCAGAACATGTGGGGGATTTTTTAGAAGAGGGGGGGGGGGGGGGGCGGGGGGTAGGAGGGGTTAGGGTTGAGTGACCGTTGACAAGTCAATGCTTATTGCATAGTTAGTTATTATTTATTTTATATGTTTGTGTGAGTGATTTTTTGGGGCGTTTCGGCGGCTGGCCCTTTCGGCGGTAGACCTATGTTTCGGCGGTGTCGCCGAAAAAATTACCGCCGAAACGACCTGCTACCATTCGGCGTAACGGCCCGTCAAAGTACGTGGTTTGCTGCTGGACTGGCTCGATCTGGATTCCAACGGAACTTTGTAGTCCCGATCCATCCACTCCCATGACCACTTATATCGACATTCTGAATCGTCGAATATTCCGCCACGTTCAACGAAGTCTCTACGCAACGCCATTACTGCCAAGAAGTAATATTCTTTCTAGCTTTGCTATTGGTTGATCGATATAACCATCAGCCATTCGGAAATTTTGTTTCTTGTAGAGAGGAAGTATCGAACGAAGGATGTCTAAAACCGAAAGCAGTGCATCTTAACACTGTCCACTATGAACGGAAAACGGACAAAATGTATTGCATGCGCAAAACTAGTCAGAGTTCGGTTTCGGCGTAAGAAGGTCACTTTCAGCGTAAATGCAATGTGACTTCGGCGTAATTACGCCGAAAAGCGTACCATTCCCAGGCCTGATGATTAGGAGGGATTAGTATGAAGCTGTTGTCGATCCATGTTTCAGACTAGCAATATAGAATATTAATATAAATCATAAATTATGTTAGAGCAGCTTGTGCACCTGCAAATTACTTTGACATTTTTTACATTGAAAATGAGAGACACCTGACAGGAGCATTATAGAACATGCAAAGTACACTCTAAAAAATAATGTTATGTAATTTTATACACTGAAACCTCCTCACCCCCACCAACAAACCATGTGCACACACACACATACACACACAAAAACACATGCCTTGATAGAGATGAGATGAATAAAATTATGTACATCTCACTCTAAATTCTTACACACAAGGGAAAAACATACAGACTACATGCATATGCATTCATCAAGATCTCCAAAAAGGTCATACCAGCTAAAATCCACATACTTGCAGCACACACACACATACACACAAACTTAACAAGCACACATCTTGATTAATATTTCTACAGATAGCATAATGTTCCACATCGAGTGCCACAGCCTGCTGCCCTATGCCTAACAACCTCTGATGACATTCTCGGAACTTCTATTTTCATAATAAATCTGCATTACATTGCCAATTATAAAGACCCATTTAGTATAATCGATGCATAAACCATGCTTCAGCTTTCCTGATCACACGAACAACATCAACAATGCATGCATTACAAATATTTTTAAAAGTTTCTAAAATTCTGAGACAATTTGGCGGGTACCTCAGTGCACGTTTACAAGAAGAGTACTGTTGTTTGGCCATGAGAGCAAGAAAGAGAATAGACTGCCACAGCCATTGCTCAAATGAGTTTTGTGCACATCAGACAAAAAGTATGTAAGTTGTACAGCTTGGAGGAAGTACTTGAGTACACGTTAATATAAAGGTGGTGGCATGATAATTCATCCATAACGCTCACTCATAGGACATTCAGCCTCGTTCTCCAGATTTCCCAGGAAATAAACAAAAATAAATGCAGATGGTCGCCAGAAACTTCATGTTAGAAGAGAATTAATGAAAAGAAACAAAAATACTTTCAGACGCTTGTCAAAATATTTGGTTTGCAGAAGCTCTGAAGTGAACATTGCCTGCTACAAAGATGGCAATTTCTATTTTAAAATCAAAAAGAGCATGTAAACAAAGGTCACAGCAAATACATGAACCCAACATTTATCAGCCATGTGCTAAAAGACAAGAGAGGAACTGCGTATATGTTTAGCGAGGTACGGTTTAGGCGATACTTCAGTGTGCACTAGTCTGTTTTCACTCATGTCATCAGAGACTGTTTCACAGCTAGGCCTCAGCAGACTTTGACACTCAGCCACGTATTCACTGCAGATTAAACAAATGTTTGCTGGAAAAGCCTCTCCAAGCTTAACAAAGCAAAACTAGAAAAGTCAAAACTGTTACTCTTCTGTACTGCAGATGAATCAATCTTGAACACACAAAAAACTCACAAGTCTCTGAAACAACCAAAAGTCAAAACAAAATAAACGAACAGGTAAACAACAAGCAAACAGACAACCTCAACACAAACAAGCAAAAACTAAAAAAGCAAACAAATAAACACAAATAATTTTAAATAAAAAGTGAGGAATTAATTGTTTTATTTAAAGTTTACAGAAAAGAAAGGCGAACACATACACAAGCACATTTAAGCCACAGTACAAAATACCAAGGCAAACAAGAGAGTAATCTCTCCTCCAGCCTGTTCATTACAGCTGGTGGCAATAAAGGGGGGTAAATAGTTATGTTGAAATTCAAATGCATTTTTAGTGGACTTATTACCCTGTTTGTTTTACTTCTTATCGTTACTTTTGTGCAAACTAGTCAAAGCATCTTGCAAAACTGTGTAAAATGGTTATTTTGGGGTGAATACACATTCACATTCCTGCACACAGGGAAGTCAAAAATACTCATCGTGGACACATGCTAAAGATAAATAAACACAATTTTACAATAGGATTTTTTTATGGAAACAAAACCACTTTAAGTTGTGATTGCCTTGCCTATGAAATGGAAGTAAATGATAACTTCCTGGGTCTAAGGTCAAAATAGGAAAAAATCTATCTCCCCTTCTCTGCTTCCAATGGTTTGTATTTGTGAAATTGTGCCACAGATACAGATTTTTAACTTTTAATGGGTTTTCTTCCCTCTTAGAAGGGGGTTGCACTGTGGTCATCTTGCTTTTTCTAAGAAAGCAGACAGACTTTCAACCAGTGTATTGAACATCCCAGAAGCAATGTGAAGTAAAATAGTAATAACAAAATATTAGTGCTGCTGCTGCTGCTGCTGCTGCTGCTACTGCTACACACCGGCTCAAGTGTTCTATAAACTCCGCTTCTAGGTTTCATTCACTGGCAGGGCACTGTGCTATTCTTGTCTGGCATCGCCACGCCTGCAGCTAACTAGCACTAGGCTTATATTGCACTGCGATAACACAAAGCCCGCGCAGGCTAGCAGACCAAATTTCTCGCACACACGCCGGTCTACGCTACCATGTGTAAATTTGTATTAACAAGAGTTTTGGGGATACATTTGGTGATGTTTGCCCGTTATTGTTTCAAGTATATTGTAGAGAAGTGTCGTGGATTTAGCTGAGTTACTTTTTTTTTGGTGAATTTATTTTTTCTTTCCTAGACTTGCAGTGATTGCAAAATACACTAAATTTCAAGTACTTTGACGAACTTGGATTATTCTGTGTTCGAGTTGGGATAGTCAAGGTATTAGTGACTCTGTGTGTGTGGTTTTTTGTGTGAAGAAACTTTAATATGTGTTCTTCAAGTTGACGTGATCTTTGAAAACTATTCGTTGCTGGGATTGTGTTTTTAGTGAGTTTTTGGACTGTGGTACGTTACTGGCAAATTGTGTGCAACAGGCGCCCAATTATTTCCTTAGAGGTTACTGTGAGCCCACGCCCAGCTAGTTTTGTCTTTAATTCATGTGGAAGATCTAGTTTATGTTGTGCACTGGAAAGTTTCAGTTAGCTTTTAATTTATTGTATATATATTAAAATGGATAGTGGATCTCATATAGCTCATACCGAACAGTATCACATAGATAAGTTAAACTCATTATGCAGATTGTGTGGAGAAAAATCGAAAAGGCGGAGAGAAAACATACAAAAAAATAGATTCTGTAAAACCGTGGCATCTGAACTTTTGGAAATCTATGGTTTGCAGTATTCTGTTGAAACTGATGGTATAATATATCCGAATACATTATGCGTCACATTTCGACAGCGCACACGAAAAATCAAATCACAGTCTGATTCAAGTTTGTTGCGTCATATAGCTGCAAAGCGTATCGAGGGTTCACAGCATCTGTGGTCAGTTTACAATCCCAGCGTACAGGTGAGTGACTGTGCAGTTTGTAGTCAGTATAAATATGTGAACAGGAACGCAATGGAAAGACACATAAAGAAGAAACCTGAAAAATATGGATGCGCTAAAATTAAAACGGCTACTCATAACTCGACTGTCACTTCCACTAACACCTCCACCTCCGCCTCCACTAGCTCTGTCACTAGTTTTCAGCCAACAGTCACATCTACTCCCATACGAGTTAAGGTAAAAAGGCGACTTCTAGACTTCTTGGAAAAGGAGGGAGTGACATCTGATAGAGAAAGACAAGAAACAGATAGAGATACCTGCACATCCAACTCATCTGTCACGACCACACAGCAGTGTCCGACACCTGAGCAACACACAAGCACAGCAGACTCTGCATCACAAACGGACAGTGAACAAACACAAACAAACTCAATCCGACCTCTTAAGCAGCTAGCAGCACCACTCACAAGAGAAGAAGAGGCCTATTTAACATGTTTGGTTCAGATCAAAATGAGTCAATCAGATGACAGACGAACCATTATTTATAAAACCAAAGGAACGTCCATTGTTTTGAAGAAGATAGTAAAAGCTAAAAAGACATCTTCATTAGCAAGCAACCCTTTAAGAAAAAAAAAGGGCAGCTGAGATCAATAAACTCAGAAAAGACATTTCAGGATCCACACATGAAGACTTGGAGAAACAACAGGGGACAGAACTGAAAGTTCAAGCCACACAGAGAAAGACACAAATTCTTACACACGCCAAATGTATTGCACCAATTATCTCTGCAAAACAAGCAGCACGTATGAGGTCACAACTTAATTTGCCATGGAATAAGCAGAAAAAAACTTAGGCAGTTGAACAGATCACATGGGATTTCAATGGCAAGTGAGCATAGAGAAAGAGAGTTTCAAAAGGGGGCAATGTGTGGTGAGATCGTTGTAGAAGATAAACAAATCAAAAGTACCAATAAATCAGGGAAGTGTGAAGAAAAGGAAGAGCCTGTGGCGTTGATCACAGACATAACCAAGTCGTGTTAAATTTGCTGGAAAAGTATCATGAAAAGAAAATGCTAGACTGGCATGATGGCAACATCCCAACAGATGAAGTATGGATAAAACTAGGTGGAGACCACGGGGGGGGGAGGGGGGGGGGGGATGTGGGGGGGGGGGAAGCTTCAAGATGGCTTTGCAAGTTCTTAATGTAGAAAGCCCCAATGCTAAAGACAATGCACACATGACTGTTTTGGCTGAATGTAAAGACACCAATGAAAATCTTGCATCCATTCTAGGCCCATTAAAAGGAGAAATTGAGAGGCTGAAATTGGGAGTTTGGAGGGACAAACAGCTTAGGGTCTTTATGTTTGGTGATCTGGACTTTTTGCTTAAGATGTATGGTATTTCAGGGCCATCAAGCACACATTGTTTATGGTGTAAATCGTCAAGAGAACAAATGCAGTCATATCCAGGAAATGAAGCGATGCCAGAAAGACACATAGGCAGTTTGAAGAGAGATTACAGAAACTATGAAAAACAAGGCTGCCACAAATCAGATGCAAAGCTATACTTTAATGTAACACGAGACCCCATTTGGAACATAGAAATAGACCATGTATGTCCACCCTACCTGCACATTCTTCTGGGTGTAGTCAAGAAACATCATGACGCACTTCTAGTTCAGTGTCACAGTCTAGACAAACAACTTGCAGATGAACTATCAAAACAGAAACCAGCAGATCTTCCAGATATAATGGTTAGCACAACCAGCGAATTTCAAAGTTGTGTCAAAAACATGCATACGATGCGAAACCGAGGTGATAAAATAAACTATAGTCAATTAGAATTTGAATCATATGAAGGACCAGTTGCTGCTGCTGTTGAAGCTGTCCTACAGAAACACAATATCAGGAGACAGGCCTACCACAGCGGCGCCATGATTGGCAATCACTGTATATGCAGAAGGAGGTCATCAATGATATTGTCGACAGCATCCCAAATGCAGCAGTGCCACTGTCATCGGTGGCAGATATCCATACCAAAAAGCATGGCAAATTCGTACAGACTTTTTAAGACTCAACATGCAATATTTAATCGTACACGAGCTGGTTGCACATAACAATTCAATCCAAGAAACTGAAATCCCTGAAATTGAGGAAGCTATTGAGCTGTACATGTCTACATTCCGAGAAAAGTTTAGCTGTGAAAAAGGTGTAAATGTCACACTCAAGCCACACATCTTAGAAACGCACATCACAGAGTGGGTAAGGAGGTGGGGAATGGGAATGGCGTTCCATGGCGAACAAGCTGGCAAGCAAGTCCATGCTGTTGTTAATTTGCTGAAAAGACGAGCATGGAGCATAAAAAATAAAAAAGAAAGACTGCATCATCTTATGCAAGAGCAGCTGACACAAACAGCCCCAGATATCATTGTCACACCAGAAAAGAAGGCAAAATAAATCTTCTCACTTGAACTGTAACGAAAAGTTACGGTTTCAAACTTGACAAAATAGCATCAGTCATCATTTTATTTAACGGCAGTACATGTAGTGGCGGTAGTTTCACAAATGAGATAACAGAAAACTAATTGTAGGCGTTCCGTGACTAACAGACATTATCATGGGTTCATCAGCAACAACAGCCGGAGTGGTAGTACTACTAGCAATTCGCAATTAGCACCTTTTGCATGTAGTGAGGTATGTGTGCATTATATAAATTCTCGTATTAGTAGTAATAGTAGATGGGGTAGTAGTAGTGGTAATAGTTGTAGTGAATGTTGTAGCAGAAGTTGTTTGTCATAGTGAGGTATGGAATATAAAAAAAAGGTAAAGGTAGTCCCATAGCCTTGTGGCCGTAGGGGAGCGTGATGTTGGAGATCACACTTATCTTGGGCCAGCGTAATGAGGGTGATGCCCAACTCTCTCCCTCGCTGCTTTACCTTCCCCACCCTCAAGAGAGTAGGTACTCAATCACAGTTGAGTCAACTGGGGGCGTTGTTGTTTGTTGCTTCACACCTTAGCGGTCACCCATCCAAGTGCTAACCGCACCGGATGGTGCTTCACTTTCGACACAGTAGCGAGTGCTCCAACCACTGCACTATCCGACACCCCGACATGGAATATGAAAATGGATAAAACATCTGTATCTGCATTCTGATGGAGAAATTCGCCATATGTTTTGGAATGTCCTCAACCATGCTTACTGCACTGTCCTGTATCTATCAAAACAATTAAAAAACACAGACAACTTCATTTCTGAACTGCCTGACCTGGCTGGAACACTAGCTGCTTTGAATGAATGTCAGTCGTCAACTGGCTTCAGGAAGTCTCTCAAGACATTTTCCTTTAAAACGTTATGCTGAACTCGGTCCTACCTGCATAATTATAGTAGCGTGTATACATTTGAACTTTTTAAACATATGATGGCCACTCTCTCGTTCCTTCTCAAGCGCAATGGATACCTGCACTATTCATAACTGGATCTACATCTTCATCATCGTCAAAGTCACCACCATCATCACCACTATCATAATCTGTGAGTACTATTTATTTATTCACACAAACAAGACACGAGCAAAACACCTTCTCAGACACACTTTTTGTCTGTCTGTGTATTTGTTCGTATTTTTCTCACATGCACATAAAATGCTAATGCATGATCGATTTTGCTTATTATTGGTCTTTGTCCTGCATGGATCGTGAAATGATTGTAAACTTTGTATGTGTTTTGTTTTCAATAGGCCTAATCAGTATTTCTTTAATTTCTTTATCATCTTTGTAGCGTTTGTGAATTCCGCATTATTGTATTTTATCTGTTTTCTGATTTATTCTACTTGTAACTTTATGTGTTTATCATGTTCAAGCGTGCCTTGTATCATCCGCAGGCTTGTTTTTTCTTCTTTAAACAAAACAGAAAAAGAAAACTGCATGTGTGCCTGCTTGCAAGAGTTTACTTTTGTCTAGTTATTTGTCAAGGATTCTGAATTCATTTTGATTCCTATATAGTGGCTTGTGTATTATTTTTTTCTGGCCTTTCCCTACTTTTTCCATCGTTTCTCCATCCCTCTTTCTTCCTTTCTCTCCCTATCTTCCTTCCGTTCTCTTCCTCTCCTTCCAACTTTCCTTCCCTCTCTTTCTTCCTTTCTCTCCCTTCCTCTCTCTCCCTCTTTATTCCCTTCTCTTCCCCTCTTTCTTCCTTTCTCTCCCTCTTTTTTTTCCCTTTCTCACTCCCACCCCCCACCTTCTTTTTCTTATCGTACTTGTAGCTAGCTAGGCCTCGCGCGCTGCATGCTTGCGAGAAAGCGATTTAGTTATCCTATATGCACGTGCCTGTACTTTTGGGAAAGGAGAACATGCTATGCTGCGAACATTTCCACAGCGAATATATTTATAGCTGGCAACCTAGAAGTGTTCTCCGAGCTGCTGTGGCTACTACTACTACTACTACTACTACTAAGAACAGTATCATTTACCAAAATATTTTTTTTTATGAAATAAAAGACAATAAAATAAAAAAGAAACAAATATCTTTATAAAACCAAATAATGTTTTTAAAATGCACACTTACAAGTAAAAGCATCATCTATTCTAGCGTCATGCCTAGTGTGCTTATGCTGTTTGATTTTAGCACTCACAAAATAAACAGCATGCAGCTCGATCGACAATGCAGTTTCTTAAACTCAGATTTGTACTGTCCCCCATCTTTGCCAAAGACAAGGTTCAAGACAAACTTAATTTGTCTGTTGTATTTATTTGTGCTGTAACTGTCTAATTCCTTTTGGTGGTAATAAAGATGTATCGTATTGTATTGTATTGTATTGTATTGTTCTCACGTTTCAGCTTATCGCAATGCCTTCATCAACCTATTGAGGTAGGTATAGTGAATCAGGGAGAACCAAACTAGAAACTAATATAAGAGAGGGTGCTGTCTTTCATTTGATACTACCATAACATAAAGGCTATTACAGGCATGCCTACCCTCAATTTGAAGTTTCTGTATTAGCTTTTCAAAATTTCAGTATTACTATTACAATTTCCGTATTTACTTTCACTACCTGTTGTTTTTGCACTAATCCTTTTTCATATTAAGCAAAGCAATCCAGTGATAGATTGATTTGCTGCCACAATCTTGTTTTTCTTCTCCAAAACCTCTTAATTCTTGATAAGATGTGGGCCTTCCATGTGCCGCTTGATGGCGGAGATGCCAAACTGGTTTTGAGTCAATGAATAATGAAAGGACACTTTTCCGAATATGAGGCAAGATATGTCTCCCCTTTGCGCCGTTTCTTTGAAGATTCAGATTCACAATCACTTTGCTTAGCCATTCGTTTGGATGCCATGTCTTGAATTCTGTCTTACGAGCACCGATCTTCACTGCGACTGCACAAAAACTGGTTCGGCAAACTTTGGTGCCTCTAACGGAAACTTCGATACCATGTGTCTCTACTGTGACTGCGCATTGCGCATTAAACCGGGTTCGGCTGTCTTCGGAAAAATGTCACGGGGTGCATTACCACAGGCTAACGAGTTCGATTTTTTTTTCCAATGTTGTTTTTATTTATTTTTGGACTGTGAAACAAGTATCCGTATTTTCTGTAGCGCTTGCCGAGTTTTTCAAATTTCCGGAAAAAATACGGAAATTCCGTACGGGTAGACATGTCTGCTATTAGCTGAAACTTTTTTCCTATGCACCTAAAATACTAACTCAACTTGTTTGTAGGTTTTCTGGACCACACATACCGGCCACATCATGTTGTAACCATCAGTCTTCAGTCTTTTGGGGCTTATAAACATTGCGGCTTGTGTGGGAGTCAATTCTTGAGTTTGTAGAAGCTTGTATACCGATGCGCTCGGTACTTTGATTTTTATATTTTGCTTTCACTTCTGGAAACATGGCTACTAGTTTTTGTGTTGGTTATCAGCCGTTTCCTGTGGACCAACAGAACCTGAGACTTAAACACTACTACTAGTGTTTGTGTTGGTTATCAGCCGTTTCCTGTGGACCAACAGAACCTGAGACTAAAACACTACTACTAGTTTTTGTGTTGGTTATCAGCCGTTTCCTGTGGACCAACAGAACCTGAGACTAAAACACTACTACTAGTTTTTGTGTTGGTTATCAGCCGTTTCCTGTGGACCAACAGAACCTGAGACTTAAACACTACTACTAGTTTTTGTGTTGGTTATCAGCCGTTTCCTGTGGACCAACAGAACCTGAGACTTAAACACTACTACTAGTTTTTGTGTTGGTTATCAGCCGTTTCCTGTGGACCAACAGAACCTGAGACTTAAACACTACTACTAGTTTTTGTGTTGGTTATCAGCCGTTTCCTGTGGACCAACAGAACCTGAGACTTAAACACTACTACTAGTTTTTGTGTTGGTTATCAGCCGTTTCCTGTGGACCAACAGAACCTGAGACTTAAACACTACTACTAGTTTTTGTGTTGGTTATCAGCCGTTTCCTGTGGACCAACAGAACCTGAGACTTAAACACTACTACTAGTTTTTGTGTTGGTTATCAGCCGTTTCCTGTGGACCAACAGAACCTGAGACTTAAACACTACTACTAGTTTTTGTGTTGGTTATCAGCCGTTTCCTGTGGACCAACAGAACCTGAGACTTAAACACTACTACTAGTTTTTGTGTTGGTTATCAGCCGTTTCCTGTGGACCAACAGAACCTGAGACTTAAACACTACTACTAGTTTTTGTGTTGGTTATCAGCCGTTTCCTGTGGACCAACAGAACCTGAGACTTAAACACTACTACTAGTTTTTGTGTTGGTTATCAGCCGTTTCCTGTGGACCAACAGAACCTGAGACTTAAACACTACTACTAGTTTTTGTGTTGGTTATCAGCCGTTTCCTGTGGACCAACAGAACCTGAGACTTAAACACTACTACTAGTTTTTGTGTTGGTTATCAGCTTTTTCCTGTGGACCAACAGAACCTGAGACTTAAACACTACTACTAGTTTTTGTGTTGGTTATCAGCCGTTTCCTGTGGACCAACAGAACCTGAGACTTAAACACTACTACTAGTTTTTGTGTTGGTTATCAGCCGTTTCCTGTGGACCAACAGAACCTGAGACTTAAACACTACTACTAGTTTTTGTGTTGGTTATCAGCCGTTTCCTGTGGACCAACAGAACCTGAGACTAAAACACTACTACTAGTTTTTGTGTTGGTTATCAGCCGTTTCCTGTGGACCAACAGAACCTGAGACTTAAACACTACTACTAGTTTTTGTGTTGGTTATCAGCCGTTTCCTGTGGACCAACAGAACCTGAGACTTAAACACTACTACTAGTTTTTGTGTTGGTTATCAGCCGTTTCCTGTGGACCAACAGAACCTGAGACTTAAACACTACTACTAGTTTTTGTGTTGGTTATCAGCCGTTTCCTGTGGACCAACAGAACCTGAGACTTAAACACTACTACTAGTTTTTGTGTTGGTTATCAGCCGTTTCCTGTGGACCAACAGAACCTGAGACTTAAACACTACTACTCACTGGCCAAACACAGCACACCTTGTACTCACATCGTTCCTGATGTACATGATGAGCGAGTATGTCATTCCCAGAGAAGCCATGACGGCCAGGAACAGAATGAACTTGACCGAGTCCTGATAGAACTTGAAGTCCAAGGGCTTGGGGTACAGAATGGCAGTCACCAGCTCTCCTTTTGCAGTACAGTATCCTGCACATCACACACGTCAATGCAATATGTGAACTTTGAACATCAACAATGGACTTGGTATTAATTGCTAGTTGCTGTCATCACCACCACCATGGTCCATCATCATCGTATCTCCACATCAATACAATTCAAGTTTAAACACCAGTTTGCTACCTCAAAAGAGATTTTTAATACAAACCCAATGAAAGGCATAAAACAATCAAGAAAGAAACAATTTAGCACAAGATTTGGTATAAAAAAATATTACTGTGTAATTAAATAGCAATAATCATATGAATATTTGAAAGCAAGTTTCCTGGAAGTACATGATTCAAAGTGTTTATCTCTTGTATTTATATAAGTTCATACAAACTGCAAATTGAATAGAATAAAGGAGAAAAATGCAAACAATAAGTGAGCAAGCTCTATATAGGCAAAGCATTAAGGATTTCTGCAAGATCAACTGGAAAGATGACAGAAAGAACAGGTCACAAACATAATTACAAAGATCAATACTCAGACATGAGATTAAGAAAAAGTGAAAAAACCTGAAATGGCCGGGGTCCAGGGGCCGCCATAGGCCCCGGCAGGGTCAAGGGGCAGAGCCCCTGTAGGGGGAATAGGGGGGCGAAGCCCCCCTTTAAAAAAAGGAATCATTAAAAAATCTAAACTGTTTTTCAGGCTCTCCTGAAAGAAAGGTCAGCAAATTTATTACATGAAACTACAAAGACAAGCTGCTAAAATGGTACTACAATATATCACTCAGCAAATATGCACAAGAGGAATGCTTACTTAGCCACAGTAGTACCTTGCACTTTCATCTGTAATTTACAGTTCTAACTCTTTCCCTGCCAGGCATGTTTCCACGTTTGTGCCAGACATTTCTCTGGCACCGGAAAGAAAGTTCAGTACCTTAGGCATTTAAGCTACTGTTCTTTCAATAATAGTTGTTAAATAGACATATTTCATATCAAATTAAAGGTAAAAGAGTGAAGAATAAGAAAAAAAACCACACAAATGTTAATTTGATTATGTTATTGAAATATGTGTTTTGAAAGCATGTTGATCTTTTTGAAATTATAAATAAAATAAAAATATTTCTACATACCACAGTGATAAAAAAAATCTGGAGGAATAATTCCAATCACTGATTCAGCTTCACACACCAGAAAGAAAATTTATTTAGGATCAAAATACACTTTACAGTTTGAAATTATATTGATTATTAGCAGAGTTTGACACACTGTCGATTGTGCCCATCACATATGCTTAGTAAAATGCACAAAAAAACCTCTAAAAACGAATCAATTTGAAGAAACCACGCGCGTGTCGATCGGGAACGAAAGTAGAAAGAGTTATCTCTCTTTGGTTAAAATAAAACTTGGATTGGACTGCGCAAAAAACCGGAACGAAACGGAATACTGAAATCGACGATATATCGTCGATTGGCACAAACATGGCGGCTCAGATCGACGATATATCGTCGATTGGCAGGGAAAGAGTTAAGTTACTGAGAAACTTTAAAAAGCAATGAAAACAAAATAAAAAAAAGCACAGCCATTTCTGAATATTCTGATTTTTAATTAGGACTTTTTAGCAAAAAAAACAACATCTGCAGCAACACAAAGTTAATTACATCAACTTAATAAAAAGACATTTTACACAGTGCACATCACCTATACTGTAATAGACCAAAGTACAACCAACTTCAGTATAGTGGAACAAAAATTCGTTATTTATCAGTTATAAGTTCTTGGTCAAAGAAGTGAACTCCAAAAGGTGTTGCCTTCTGAGAGGTTCAAACAAGATTTGTATCTATCTTTGTATTTGTTGTTTGTATATAATCTGAAGAAGAGCTTAGCTCAAAAATGCATTTGTTCTGTGCTGTTGATTAATTAAATATCTGTTGATATTTACTATTTGTTGTTTTTTGACTTTATTTTACTTTCGATTTATTTTATCCAGTGTATCGCCCAAAGATACTTTATGTTTCTTCACCTCCTTCCCCTTTCCAATATCTATTTCAACCTTTTCTTCTAACCACAAAAATTTCCATTTGTTTCGCACGCTTTTGTCTATTTCAAACACCTGAGATTTCTCACTGGCTTTCACTTTCGAAAACATGACGATTCACGCTATGAAGAACAACTGTGACAGGTTGAAGTAACCAGCACAACACGTTAGCTGAACAGCCCAACATTGAACCGAACCTCCTTGGAAATTAATACATTTTTTGCGCAGTTTGAGAATAAGCTACTGCTACTGGAAATCAAATAGAGCACTTTAAGAACAAGCTGTTTGAGAATAATTTATGACCGATTGCTTCTCACTCTCAGACTTGTACAAAACCTCTTATATATACCATTAAATTTTCTCCTCGAATGTACACCGATATCGAGAACGATCCTGGGAGGATCTAAAATACCGGATTTCCGGAAAAAAACTGCAAAATCTCATGTCTGATACTTGGAAACTGTAGACATTTGCAAAAAAAACTTAACAAATATTACAGCAACTCACCAGTCCTCACAACCACAGCGAGCACCTTGGCAGTGCCATAGTAACGAGTCTGTACCACATGGGTCCCAGCGAACAGAGTGTGGCGCTTGTGGATCTCTGGTGAATAGATATCATCATCTTCCTGATGAGTCAGTGGTGTCTTTGTCACCGGCACACTCTCACCTGGTGAAGAACATTGACAATTTTAATAATGAAACTTTTTGAAACTTTTTTATTATTATGGATAAAGATTTTAGACTAATTAATAAGTCTAATAATTAATAATAATTCCAATCTTCCCCATTCTTGAGCAACTCCATTGGCTTCCTGTCCACAAACACATTAAACACAAAGTGCTTTCAGTTGCCTATCGCGCAGTTAAAGAGCACACTCCTGAATGCCTGTTCGAAATTCTGAATGTGTATGAACCATTTCGCAGCCTCCGCTCAGCTTCCAAGTCTCAATTCGTTGTTCCTGGGCACAAGCAGTGTAGGACTAAGAGCTATGGCCAGAGGTCTTTCAGATACACTGCACCAGTCTGGTGGAATGCTCTTCAAGAAGGCATAAAGAGAGCAGACTCGATGCATTTCGAAGAAACTGAAAAACACATTTCTTCACTTCTTGCTAAGCTGGATGTATAACTATCTGATCTCATCCCAATTTCATAAGTCACTGCGTGAAAGTATTGCATAAATGTTAACTGTCTGGTCTGCCTGCTTGAATGTGTTGAGCGATAGTGAAGAAGTTAAAATGTTAAGTTATGATCTATGCACCCTTCCCATCACTGTGTGTGTGTGAGTGCATGCGTGTGTGTGTGTGGTTATCCACCTCTCTCCCACCAGCACTGCGATCATGCCCATCGGCGTGGAGATATTTACGCGCTTTATAAATTATTCATTCATTCATTCAATTTGTCCCTTAACAAGTTAACAAAATAAAGAACTTTAACATTAACTTTAACTTGGAAACCCACACACATACACACACACAAACACGCACACATACAAACCATCATCTTCGCCATTATCTTTAAACAATTTTAGACACTCACACATCTCCCCATCCAAACTATCCTATCCTATCTCGTAACTCCCAGGTCATAGGGGCAACATAGATGACCGTTTAACCAATGTACTCCATCTTTCTTTGTCCTCAGCAACCTTGATGGCTTCGCTCAAAGTCAAGCCAGTCCATTCTCGAATGTTGTCCTCCCATCTCTTTTTCTGTCTCCCTCTTCTTCTGCCTCCTTGCACTGTGCCTTGCAGGATGGTCTTTGCAAGGCCTGATGATATGGTGATGTGGCCATACCATCAGAGTTTCAGTTTCTTCACCACTGTGGGCAGGTCATCACGTTGTCCAATGGGTTGTGTGATGGTCTGTTGGACTTCGTCGTTGGTGATGTGCTGGGTATAGGAAATGCCTAGGAGTCTTCTGTAGCACCTCATTTCCATGCTTTGTATTCTTCGTTGTAGATCTGCTGTGAGGGTCCATGTTTCGCAAGTGTATAGGAAGATGGAGATTACAAGGGAGCGCTGCATCCTTACCTTGGAATGTAGACTGATGGTCTTGTCTTTCCAAATGGGCTTCAACCTTGCCAGGGAAGCAGTTGTTTGTGCGATCCTGGAGAGAACTTCCTGTCCTTTCGGGACCCATTGTCTGATACAATGGCTCCTAAATATTTGAAGCTATGCACTATGTTGAGGGATTGGCCTTGGACTTTGATGTCCATGTTGATGCCATTGGTGTTATTGGTCATCATTTTGGTCTTCTCTGCACTTATTTCCATTCCATAGGCTCTGGAGGTGGTGTCAAGCCTCTGTAACAGCTGTTGAAGTTCTTGTTCCTCTCCCACACTGACTCAACCAAAGCTTTTAGGTTTTGAAGTTAGTTCAGCCAGGCTAGCTATAAATAGCTTCGCCGGTGCTCTTCTTTCCTTTCCTTTCACTGAAAGGGAGGGTGTAGGCAAGCTATAAATAGCCCGCAGCCAGCAAAATGTGGGAGAACCTAAGAGTGCTGCTCACATAGGCATTGAGCTGGTGTGCTCCAGCCAATCCATCAATGTCATCCGCAAAAGAAAAGTTGGAGATTGCTCTACCCCCTAAGCAGACTTTGCCTTCGTGATCTGCAAGGGCATCTGACATGATGCGCTCTAGGAAGATGTCAAAGAGTGTTGGAGAGAGTAGGCATCCTTGATGCACACCGATTGTTGTTCTGAACCAGTTTCCGATGGTGCTGTTATGGAGGATTGCACTGGTAGCCTTGTCATATAAGCTTTTGATGACTTCAATAATTTTAGGGCTGATGTTGTACGCTCTCATGGTTGCCCACAGAGCTGCATGCCAGACTCGATCAAACGCCTTCTTGAAGACTACGAACACATGATATTCATGTTGGTGCTGTAGGTATTTCTCAGATTATTCTGAGGTTGAAAATCTGTTCAGTGGTACTTCGCCCTGCCCTGAATCCTGCTTGTTCTTCAGCTATGATTTGTTCAGCTTGGGGTTTCAACCTGTTGAGTATTATTTTCAGGAGGACCTTGCTGGGATGGCTGATGAGGCTGATGGTGCAGTAATTTTCACACTCCTGAAGGTTACCTTTTTTTTGGGAAGAGTGATGACAAGCGACTGGGTCCATGGTGTAGGTCAATCTCCTCTCTGCCAGATCTTGTTACAGATAATGGTGAGTGCGTCAATCATCGCTTCTCCTCCAGCTTGAAGCAGTTCTGCGGGTATGTTGTCCATTCCCTCTGACTTCCCTTTCTTCAACGATTGCACTGCTGCCTCAACTTCTTCTCGGAGAATTGGGAGGATTTCTTTGGTGTGTGTTTGTAAAGGTCAGAGCAGTACTCTGTCCATCTATCAAAGACTTACTTGTTCTTCTCTCACCATAATAATAATAATAATGATGATGATAATAATAATAATAATAATAATAATAATAATAATAATAATAATAATAATATTAATAATAAATAAATAAATAAATAAATAAATAATAAAAATAATTACATGAATGACTGTGTTCTCATATACATAAAAATGTATCACTTTTATAATTAATTTTGCATTTAAAAGAAAAAAGTGTGTTGCAATGTTTACACTCCAGAAGGAGAGAGTTCTATACAGCAGCTCTATTAAATGATAAGACTCTTTTTGTATAAATCAATGTGAAGGAGGGGTAGTTTATAACTATAAAGTCTATGCCCATCAAATGAAGAAGGGTGAGCAAAGTGTAGGTCCAGATATATGATCATGCTATGCCCATTATAACATTTCTGAACAAATAACTGGATACTTTCAGCATCCACTGAGACTCAAAGCTATGAAAAAAACAAAACAAAACCAACAAAGTGCAAATTTCAATGGTTGCTTTGGTCTTTGGTACTGAAGGGTGAAAAGCATCACACTCATCTAAACATGCCTTACATTCATCCAATACCACGTAGGTGTACTAATGGTAAGAATAAAGAAGTAACGAAAAAATGTCTTGGGTAAATGCAGAGTTCATCCAGTAACAGTTCACAATTTCCATTCACATACTACTAAATACACATATATATATTTTCAGCTTTTCTCAAGACACAGGTAACAAGTTGAACATTATGGAAGAATTTGTTTTAAAAAAAACAAAAGGTCAATAAAGCCTGCAATTACAACCAAAAAATAAACACTACACCAAATACTATTAAATAACAACACAAACACTAATAGAATGTCAATGCTTCACTACTTATTTTGCTTGTTCTTTGTAAAACTAACCTGTCAGCATGCTCTCATTGACGATGCACGTCCCTGTAATGAGCACAGCGTCACAGGTCATGATGCAACCGTGCGCTGGCACTGCAATCACATCCCCTGGCACTAGGTCCCTCTCGTGGACTTCCTCAAAGCCTGCCAATGCAAATATAAGAAAAAGGTCAGGACTAAGAGCATTTTAGTTCTGTGCGTTTCCAAAGACGAACATGGCAACTGAGAACACTGCACACACTCACACATTACTATGACCAGATACAATCAACCAAAACAACACTGTAATCAATAGACTCCAATTGAGGAAATGTATCACCATGATACTTCAAGTCAAATCAAGAAATCTGTATTCACCAGAACTAAAACAAAAAAAGTTAAACTTTGGCGTTCAATAGCAACATATACAACATACACACTTAAGGCCCAGCCACACTGGTTTTACGCATCCGACCACACTTGTGTATAAATTCCTTATGTATTTCCTTGCGTACTGGTTAAAGTAAAATTTCACAAGGATTGTGCATGTTTGATTTCTTCTACAAACATACATAAGCCAGGCTTATGAGGACCAATCAGAAGCAAGAGTGTGATTACATGCAACAAAGGCTGTCTGCTATTCACTTGTTGCGTGTCAATCTTAGTAATGTTGTTTCATATTATAGTCATATCGTAAAAGGGTACATTACATCGACATTGATTGATTGATTGATTGTTGCTTTAGGTCCAGCGGACTCTTTCGAGCCAAATCAGGACCGGACAGAGCAGGAATGGGAAAGAGTAAATGAGGAAGACAGCGACAGTGGGAATTTAAAGCACTAAATTTCCAGAAAGTGGGGATACTATTTATACTGAAACCCCCGGCACCCCAACGGGGGTACTGTTGCCGCAGTGAATTGGTCATGCCTACAAAGTCAAGACAGGTTTTCAACTGGGGCTTTCACTTTTCTAACCCTTAACCTAACCCTAAGCCTAACACAGCCCCAACCCTAACGGAACGCTGTTTTGATGGCAAAATAACGGGGGCAAAAGTATGTACGTAGAGGTTCAAGTTCTGACTTACCTTTTACGGCTTATTCATTGGGTTATGAGATTTTTCACGGACCAGAGTTTTGACAGGTGGCCACACCTTATGAGTTTTAGTGGCCACATTTGGCTTATGTTTTACAGCTTATGCATTGGGTCGGAGGTAGTGGCACCATGTTTATCACGAACTGGTTTGAATTTATAAATGTGTTTAGCTGTGTAATTTCACTACCACAAGGCACTTTTTCATGACAAGCTTTGAACTGGTTTTGTTCATTGGGAAAAAGCGCTATATAAATATCCTTATTATTATTATTATGTCAGAATAACGGTGTTCCTACCTAGCCACACACACCCACCCACCCACCCACCCACACACACACCCACACACAAACACTAAATAAAAGAAAAAACCACCACCACCATCAACATACCTTCAGCTCCATTGGCCACAGTGATATTAGTGGGAGCAGAGGAAACCATGTTTTTCAATGTGACTTGTTGCTGGAAAAAATAAAAACCAACATCACATCCACTTTTAAAAAAAAAGCACAATCATCTAAGTATTACTTGTACTTTGTTTTTATGCAATGAAACAACTCCAGTGATGAAAGTCACAATTATACATTTATCCATGGGCCAATGTTTTTAGCCAGCCAGAATTCTCACAAGACAAGTAACTACTTTTCCATTAAATAAAACTAAACAGGTAAAAATGTGTCCTCTACTAATGAAGGACAATGCTTGACTGGCTGAAATGTTGACAAAAGCTAAGTCAATAATGAAAAAGCGGCAAGAAAAACAGTTCATCTATTGGGCAAAAGACTGCCAGCTTTGGCTAGTTTGCCAGAGCTTTTACCTGCATTTGACCACAGGATCAGTGCCTTTCAACACCTCAGAACAAATACAATTATTATTCTTAGTAGACTACAGTAGACTACCACTGTGAAGCTTCTTGCTTTCTTTATTCTTTTTCAACTGCATTATTACTGCACAACAATCTGTGCCAACATACACGCTCAAATGTTTCACTCTTACAAACACACCAAACATGTATTCAAAACTCAAACACGTGGTATACAGGCAGAGATCCCAATAAGAAAACAGCAAGGCAATTAAATTTATTATGATATTATCAACTGACTGCATCCAACACCATTATTATATATCTATTTGTTTATAAAAATAATTATATTCAATCTAACATTTGAAATCTGCCAAGCATAGATGCTATCCACTGATGTATTCATATTTATAAACAAAAGAGAAAAAAACAAATATTTAAGATATACCTTCTTAGTCTCATACAGCGAAACGCCAATGGAGAGACCAGAGACCAGGAAGATACAACCAGCATAGTAGTAATAATCATCGATCAGCCACAAAACGATGCTGGCAATTTGGAAGATGTAGAATGGCGTCAGCACCTGCATGATAGAGTATTGGTTATCTGTAAGGTCGTGTTAAATAACCATAATTTAGCAAATCGTCATCATTATCAGCATCACCACAGTCCACATCATGAACGTCTAATTTTTACATTTGACTAAGAGTTCATTGTTGAACAGATTGTCACGATAGTGAAAGATGCTTCAATTCTTCTTATACTTCATTCAAGATACTGTAGATATTCCAACTGTTTGAAAAAAAAACCAAACCTCCACAAATTTTGGATGCACACTGCATGCAGACTCATTGTTACAAGTAGTAAGCTCAGGTACGCTTATGCAGAGGTGCCAACCCCCTAATCTTCTTGTCAGTATTTCCGGACCCGTTTGTCAGTATTTTTTAACAATTGTCAGGGTTTTTTTTCTCGCAAAACCCAGCCAATGACACTATACAATAACGACAGGCTTCCCTATGAAACAGCAGGCTATTTTCAGTCCTCTAAAATAACGATGAAAATCAGCTTGTTGAACATCACACTTGTTTTACTCTAAAATCACCATGAAAATCAGCTTGTTAAACACAGCGACGTTCAGTGAGTGCAGGAGTACTATTATGAGACCAGAAACCTGTACAGAAGCACCGCTGGCAAAGATAACCCTTTACTGGGCACACGTCTGTCTATTTTTTAGCTCTTAAAATGGCAAGACATTTTATAATTTTAGAGATATTTCGGGGTACGTTAGTAAAAACACCACATCTTACTCTTAGGTATTAGTGCATAGATTTAAATGAAATAAAATGCAAACTGAACAGAAATAAATTATTTTTTGACTATCTACCTTTTTATGCTTATCTTGTTATGTCTTGTTTGTTATTACTCCATGTGTTTACAAAAAAAAAAGTTTTAAAAAGTCCAAACAAGCCTCCTCCTCTTCTTTACTTCCATGCCCATCTGAAAGATTGGATGCATGCAAACTACTGACACTAATGTCAGTACCGATCTCTTCCTCCGACTTAAAGTCTATTTCTCTCACTTTAATGTCTGATAAATGGAAGCCTGTAAACTCTCCTTAATCAATCGAAGAATCCAAACCATCCATTTTAGACACTCACACAAATTATTTTTTTTTAATCGAAAAAACGAACGCATCAAAGAGAAAACTTGTGGAAATGCAGTCGATTGTTTTCACAACAGAATAAACCGGAAGTCAATTGCCGGAAGTCTCGCAAATTTTCCAACAACGCGAGAATATAACCAGTGGTTGATACGGACGCTTTTGGGCGTTTTGCCTGTTTAGATATCGGCCGCTTTCGGTTGCTACGCCCGGTAAAGGGACAAACAATCGGTTACTTCTCCTCCGTATTTTTATTAAAGCTACCGTATTTCCGTATTTAATTCACTTCGCCGGAATTAAATACGGTCAATCCGTACTGGTTGGCACCTCTGAATATGGTTTAAAACTTTATACCGGTGCTGGGGATTTAGTTTGCGCTAAAACAAATACCAGCTCAATGCCTATGTGAGCAGCACTCTTTGGTTCCCTCACATTTTGCTTGCTGCGGGCTATTTAAAGCTTGCCTACACCCTCCCTTCCAGTGAAAGGAAAGGAACGAAGCACCGGCGAAGCTATCGGTGAAGCTATTAATAGCTAGCCTGGCTGAACTAACCTCAAAACCTAAAAGCTTTGGTTGAGTCAGTGTGAACAGCTCAGAACAGAGGTTCTGAATACTGGGAGTGCTAATGGCGTTGTTCCTGAGTGAGTTCCGCACTGCTGAAGGGAAAAAAAATAAGTGGAGCTAAGTATCGGCTGTGTGGAAGTTGGATCTTCTCTTGTTGTCAATTTAAACAAATAAAACATAATTTTCATAATTACTTGAACTGACTTTGATTTGAAATATGGACCCTCGCATCAGGCCTACAATTAAGCATTTCCTATACCCAGCACATCACCAACAATGAAGTCCAACAGACAACCACACAAGCCATTGGACAACACGATGACTTGCTCACAGTGGTGAAGAAACGGAAACTCCGATGGTATGACCACATCACCAGAGCATTAGGCTTTGCAAAGACCATCCTGCAAGGCATGGTGCAAAGAGGCAGAAGAAGAGGGAGACAGAAAAAGAGGCGAAGACAACATTTGAGAATGGACTGGCTCATCACTGAGTGAAGCCATGAGGGCTGCTGAGGACAAAGAAAGATGGAGTATGCTGGTTAAACGATCATCTGTGGTGCCCCAACGACCTTCGATTTACGGGATAGGATAGGATAGGATAGGATAGGATAGGATTTTGATTTGGTCAAATTGACTACAGAATATCATCTGCAATACTTCAGAATAAATAACAACTAAAACCAAATGGAGAGCGAAATGAAATAATTATTTGCTAATGAAGATAGCGTGTAGCTTTAGAATGAAATGGTGGGTATTGATTGGGGTGTTATATACTACCACCGCTATAGCTGCCTTGATGTTAACTGTATATAACAATCCAATTATCATCAATCAATATTTTATAATGATTGCATTTGCAGCATCACTGGCTTCTGCATCTAGTTACGCCCCCCCCCACCCCCCCCTATCTCTTCCCTCCTTCTCCCTCCCGTCCCCACATCCATCCTACCCACCTAACTAAATTCCTGTACTTAAAATACTGGCCCACACCAGCTCACACCAGTTTCCTCCAGATGCTCCATTCATTATTTGAAGTTTTTGTGGGGTTATTGAGAGGGATTGTATGCGTGTGGGGAGTGAGTGCCGGCGGGAGAGAATGTATGGGTGTATTTGTGTGTGGGTGAGAGGAAGTGTGCATGACGGTATGAGGGCATAATGCTCTATGTTTGTGGGGGTGAATGGGTATAGGTATGTGGGTGAATTGGTATGCAGAGATGCCAACCTGCAGAAAAATCTGTCAGTGATAAATTTATAAATTGTCAGTAGATTTAAAATTTTGTCAGTAAACAAGAGGGAGCAAAGGTCCAGGATTGAGATTTCTTATTAAAAATCATATCGGAAAAATCAAAGATGACTGAGCTCGGCAAAAAAATTCTATAATAATCTGTGGTAAAACTTGACCCCAACCGAAGTCAGAAGGATAATCGATGTCAGTTCGCAAAATTTTTAACATCAACCTACTACAAATCAGAATCACATACAGCACAATGTTAGAGTTAATTAAAATAAATCACTCTGAGGTTGTGTATCAGCATACAATTTTAAAAAAAAGGTAAATCTAATTGATTTCTTTGTATTGTTTTGTCTGCTGCTGCTGCTTCAGTGCAGCTAACAAGGTTGTGAACTACGATATGCAATAAGTTAAACTAAACCAAGCTTCAATTTATTGAAGCTATCAAATAGATTTATTACCTTATAAGGTCGTTATATAATATGCTGCATTATTTTATACTGTGACAGTGCCTAAGTGTAATCAGTCTGAAACGTGTAACAGTCCTTTTGCCATAATCATCAGCTACAAATAAAGTGGAACCTCCGGTATACGACCATCCAAAATCTGAGAAAAAACGTCTTATAATAGAGGTGGTCTTATACCGGAAACAAGGGGTGTGAGAGGGGGTGGGTGGGTGGGTCAGGCTCAGAGGGGTATGTAGTCATAATTTTCACACTCACCAGCATGTATTCTCTGACAAAGAAAACTGTAAAACATGTTTCATTTTTAGCTTTGTCTTTTAGTCACAACTTAAAAAATAGAAAACAGTCGGGTCTTCAGACATTTTGAACAGGGAAAAACTTTGAAATTGAAGATTGTTTTCGATTAATCAGGTCCTTTCTAAGTCTGTTAGTGCAGAAGCTCTCAGTTTCGTTGTTTTCCTTTCGCTACTTTCTCCACTCTACCATCGTAGTTTCACAGATTCCTTATCCTTTATGATGAGCTGAATTTGGGTCTTCCCAACATCTAAACTTCTTGCAATAGACAACTCTCACCATTTTCACTTCTTCCAATCACTTTTATTCTCTCTGCCAAACTCAAAACTTTCCTCTTGCGCAACGCCATTTTGACAAGCCAGTGTAGGCGAGTAATGTCCCTTACTTGCGAACTGGAAATAGCAGACAATAGTACACTAACATGAGAGAAAAAACGAAGGTACAGACAATAAATTTACTGATATCTCTTTTAAATTGCCTAAGACGGTCGTATAAAGGGCTTAAGACACGGTCGCTGGTCGCATAAACGAGGTGATCGCATACCAGAGGTCCTTTATTATTGGAAGTGAATCCGTCAGAAGTTTTCAGGTCACATACCAGAGGGAGTCGTATACCAGAGAGACGGTTCCACTATATATATTCTTGTAAAAATTATTCTTGCCGTAAGAAAAATGACTTCAGCGTAAATCCGTAAAAACTATTTGCCACCGGAAAATAATACGGCGAAACCGTGAGGGTTGGCATCTCTGGGTATGATGAACAGAACAGCACAGAAAATGTAGTGCCATTTTAACCCGCATGTGTCTGTGAGTGAATAGGTGGTTGTGTGGATGCGCATTCCATCTTTGGCTCACTAAACCCAGGATACAATATACGATGGAAGGGAAGTGTTCTGGCTGCCCAGCAGAAGACTGTTTGATAGCATTTTAATGAAACACAAAAAAATAATTTGAAGGTATTTTTTGAATTAGTAACAGAAAAGATTATTTGCACAGGGTTTTTCAAAGAATGACAGCATATTATTTGAAAGCACCTCTTCAATGAGCAGAGTGAAGTAGGATTTCACTTCAATGTCAATGGCGTTGTCCCCATAGACAATTTGCCTGAAACATAAAATGAATATGTTAACAAAATGTTCAAATATTTGAAGTCCTAAAACATTATTGTTTAAAGTGGGGAGGCACTGTGGTCTAATGGTAGTGCTTCGGCTTGAGGATCTGAAGGTCCCGGGTTCGAACCCTGGCCGGGCCATTGTGTTGTGTCCCTGGGAAAGACACTTTACTCCTGTTTTCCTACTCCTTCGGATGAGAGTATAAACCGAGGTCTAGTCTGTGTGTCGCATACATTCCATCATAACGGACTTTAAAGATCCTGATGCTCATGTCCTAGACGGGTGAGTGCCGGTAACAAGAACACACCCAGCATGCACTTGGTCCTTCTCCCATATCCCTGGCTGCCCAGGATTGTGCTCAGTTGTCCGGGCGTCAGACCATGCGCCAAAGGCTGCGGGTGGGCGTCTCGGACGGTTTGAGTTAGATCCTGTATCGGCCAGCGCCTTGATCCTTAGGCTAAGGCGCCTTATAAATAACGAACATTATTATTATTATTTAAAGTTTAAAACCACAAACTGTGAATCGATCTTAGACAAACTGACTAAACCGAAATAGAGTCTGATAGTTTAGCAGTTACCTTATCACCGTGCTATAGGTCTGCATAATGCATTAAAAGCTTTTATAAATATTTACACTGCTTTGCCTGTCAATGTTAATGTAAATTTCACAATTACACACACTAATTTCCGCTTCATCTTCTATAAGTGATATCTTTAGATCGCCACGCTTTGTGTGCGATTGAAGAAAAAGTGTGTCAATAGCACCTAGCATATTATAATATCGCAATGGCACACCTTCTCATCAAATAGAATAATTCTAGCCCTGAACTGTTAAAGGCAGCAGCAACAACAACAATATCACCTGCACCAAGAGAAGACTACAACAAAAATAACCATTGCCTCACTTGATGCCAGTTTGGTACAAACTTGTACCAGGCTCCATTAAACCATATAAAAACTTAAAGTCATACATGTACAAATCACTACAGCACTCAACACTAGTAAAGATAATCTACCTGCTTTTCCGTTGTTCTGCAGTCAGGCCATTGATGCTCTCGTGAATAAACTTGCAAGTGGTATTCTTGGACAAATCGCTGGAAAAACACAGAATAATTTTTATGCAAACATCCAGAAAAGTCTCCGGACCAAGAAACAGATATTTTTTAGTCTACAAAAAATTACTTTTCTATACTGCAATGTATCCCAAAACTACTCCAGTCCACACACAATTTCAGTAGACATGCAAAATGCCCAGGGATACTACTCCAGTCCACACACAATTTCAGTAGGCATGCAAAATGCCCAGGGAAACTACTCCAGTCCACACACAATTTCAGTAGGCATGCAAAATGCCCAGGGAAACTACTCCAGTCCACACACAATGTCAGTAGGCATGCAAAATGCCCAGGGAAACTACTCCAGTCCACACACAATTTCAGTAGGCATGCAACATGCCCAGGTAAACTACTCCAGTCCACACACAATTTCAGTAGGCATGCAAAATGCCCAGGGAAACTACTCCAGTCCACACACAATTTCAGTAGACATGTAAAATGCCCAGAGAAACTACTCCAGTCCACACACAATGTCAGTAGGCATGCAACATGCCCAGGGAAGCAAATGGGAACCTTGGGTGGCTTGAAATGTAAATCCTGCTTTAGCCAGCGCCTTGAGCAGCTCTTGAGCTGGAAAAGCGCTATATAACAATGATTAAATAAATTAAATTTTAAAAAATATAAATTAAAAAAGCAATAAAACCCACAAAGCAACATAAAATTAAAATCTAAAACAGAAACAACCCAACCCACCCAAAATGTCCACAATACTCACTCCAGCTCCACAAACATGCGTTTGTCACTGTTCCACAAGTAGCGATAGTGCTTATGATCAAAACATCGCATCTGGCCATCGGCACTGCCAGTGGGGATGAGAATGTTGCGATCATTGTCCCACAGGCTGTCCCCACTTGCCCCGGCTTCTTGGTATGATACAGTGGCATCATATCTGCCAAAAAAGCTAAGTATAAACCCATGACAACAATCATTTTCTTTGAAAAAAGTACAGCTATAAAGTCCAGTCAGCGAGCCTTTATCCCTAAAGAAGTGGAGAACGTAACTATCGTTTGAACAACCGTTATAACCGAACCGAAAACCTTAACAACAACAAATAAAAATAATAAACCTGGCATAATACATTTTTAATATCAACAGCTGATTTGTCATATATACATGTATGTATATACATCTTTATTCATCAGATAGGTATGTTATACTGACGTATTATGCATACATCACATATATATATATATATATATATATATATATATATATTCGTTAAACATTAATTAATGAACACAAAATACTATAAAAGAGTATTGCCTTTTATTGGACTTACATGTCTTCTGTGGTAGCAATGAGTTTGATTTCCACAACACTTGCCAAACCATAGAAATCCTACACATACACAAAAAGAATATTATAAAACATTAATACTTCAATTAATAAATTCATACAGGAAAAAATCACACAAAAACAACAACATCAAACAAAATATTCTGACATAAATAGTAAAATTTGCACACTCAGACGGAGACTGAAACTTTAATCGTTTATTGAATTTACACAGAAATTCGCCTTTCAGCTGCACAAACATAGTAAATATAAAATGTAGAACACGTTGAAAAGAATGACAGGTACGAACAAATAATAAAATGGAAAAAAAAGAAAGCTATGAAACAAATGGACAAAATGTATCGTTGCTGATCTCAATTTGCCCATATTCTCCTCCATATAAAACAAAAGATGGAAGACATAATCACAAAAACATCCCAAGAATTGTGAGACTACAGAGAAGGACAAAAGAATGATGTTACCTGCATATTTACTGTTCTGGTAAAAGTTTGTGGGGATACGTTTTAGATTTGTTGCCCGTTTCCTATATATTTTTAGTGCTTTTGTATTTGTGACCTGTTGTTTGTACTGCCGTGGTTTAACTATGCTTTGCTTGTATGTCCTTTCACGCTTTGTATGTATGGCTATGTTGTTGATGCCTTGCTTTGGATATGCTTTGCTTGTTTGATGATGTTGGTTTTAATTATCGTGCTTCCTATGTGCTGCATGTATGTGTAACTAGATGTAACTGTAAAGGGCCTTGAGCATTTGTATGAAAGTGCGCTATTTCAAATATAAATTTTTATTATAATAAGCCACCAATACAGGCACTTCAAAAGAGTACAGAATATAAGACATACACAAAGGTTTTTTATCCCCAAAAATTACACTGGAGAAGTTACCTTCAGCCAATCTAAACAATATGACTGGAGTCTTATATAACCAGTTCTTGTTTCATTATTTTAACGAAAATTGATATTATAAATCGTTACCCAGCTCTCGACCAATATATTACAGGTGCAAATTCGCTGCTTGTATGATATTATCATCTGAAGTTGATAAATTGTGATATTACACTTCCAAGATGCAGATAACTTAAATTATCAGTATTCCAGGATACAATCCCAACACTACCCATCGGAATAGGAAGGCTGAACTTTCTCCATACCGTGCAGACATTTTTCCCAAAGCTACAACAGCTCAGAATAATCTGGGAGAAATACCTACAACACCAACAACATCAATATCATGTGTTTGCAGACTTCAAAAAAGCGTTTGACCGAGTATGGCATGCAGCTCTGTGGGCAACCATGAGAGTGTACAACATCAGCCCTAAAATTATTGAAATCATCAAAAGCCTGTATGACACGGCTACCAGTGCAATCCTCTGGTTCAGAACAACAATCGGTGTGCGTCAAGGATGTCTACTCTCTAACCCTCTTCAACATCTTCCTAGAGCACATCATGTCAGATGTCCTTGCAGATCACGAAGGTACAGTCAGCATAGGGGGTGGAGCAATCTCCAACTTCCGTTTTGCGGATGACATTGATGGTTTGGCTGGAGAGGAACAAGAACTTGAACAACTGGTACAGAGTCTTGACCCCACCTCCTGAGCCTTTGGAATGGAAATAAGTGCAGAGAAGACCAAAATGATGACCAACAATACCAAAGGCATCAACATGGACATCAAAGTCCAAGGCCAATCCCTCAACACAGTGCATAGCTTCAAATATTTAGGAACCATTCTGCAAGACATGGTGCAAGGAGGCAGAAGAAGAGGGAGACAAAAAAAGAGGTGGGAGGACAACATTCGAGAATGGAATGATTTGACACTGAAAGAAGCCATGATGGTTGCTGAGAACAAAGAAAGATGGAGTACGCTGGTTAAACGATCATTTATGGTGCCCCAACGACCTTTGAGTTACGGGATAGGATAGAGAGACAACAGCTCTATACTGTTTAAACTGCTTTAAAAGTGACACCTGGCGTCCATTGTGTTGCAACTCAAACACGTGACACTAGGACAATGGGATTACATTGCAGCAGTTTGTTTGCCAATGGTTTGACCCCATCAAGTATACATTTTACAAACCGATAGAAAGAGTTTGTAGTGTATCTATCAACTACCTAACACTGACACTGGCTAACAAATCCAGGCACTAGTTGATACAATGATGGCAATATGATAATCATGAAACAAGCACAAGGAGGATGGTAATGAGGAACAAGATGAAGATGACTGATGATAGTATAATAATAATATGATGATGATGATGATAATAATATGATGATAATGATGATAATGATAATGACAACGATGATGGTGATGAGATGATGATGATAATAGTAGTGATTGCAGTGAAAATGGGATATTTTTGTTGGAGTCTATGGAAACGTCATCATCCAGTGGCAGATGCGGTAAATGTTAATGGGACTGATGAGCGGAACAGTAGGTGTTAATGGGTGTGATGGGCAGACATAACAAGAACTGAAGGGTTAGTGGAAAGGATAGTATAATAGTAGCCCAAGTAGCTGACAATGAACTGGCAAATTTATTTATAAAATTGGACAACCATTCATTATTAAAAAAATAATTAATGTAATGCCCCCTTCTCCCTCTCCCCCTAAGGGATCCAATTCAATCTAACGACCAAAATTATGCTGACTTGTTCATATTAGCTGCTACAGTATTGCATCTGTTCTCTTGGGCAAGTGCGAGTTTGTGTGTGTGTGTGGGCGTGCATGGGTGTATGTGTGTGTTTGTGTGTTTGTATGAATGTATGTATGTTTGTATACATGTATATGTGTGTGAGAATGTGAGCGCACAAACATGAGTACATGCTTATGAGTATGTCTGTGTGAACATTTTATTATCGGTTATCGTACGTGAGAAATATTGATTGGTGATTTATTTTGCCCACAGATGTTACCACTGGAGCAGAAAGGCGAGATGCTCCTGTCCACTGTATTGTACGTAGGGCAATGTCAAAACAACAATATATTCCACACGCCCAAATAACGATAATCAATTGCGAATATGTGACAAGTGGCTATATTATAGTTTAGAAGATCAGTGTGATGCAAAATGCTACAATCACTGCCAGATGGATATGTAGACTATATATATATTCGTTGAGTGACTACATACCACTGATGCAAATACTATAATAACTGCAAAAAAAAACAAGTTGTAGGGTGTTGTTCAATTCTAAATTGATTTTGAATGTTGGTGGACTTTATTAGAATAATAAAGTGCTAGAGCACTTTCCCCATTGACACAATCCTTCCGCCTTGCTCTTTCCTTCATACCTCTTTAAATCTCTCATTTGCTTTCGTCCTTCTTCACTACCTCTCTTGAGTTTCATTATAATACCCCTGTCCTTCCTCTCCTGCTCTCTCTCTCTCTCCCCTCCTCTCTCCCTCCCTGTCTGTCTCTCTCTCGTCTCTTGCCCTACATCTTTTGTCACAAACTCTAGCACAACTTCTGACCTACACAATCAAAACTGAAAACTTGATAAACTCAGACATTGAGCTTATCACCACACTTTGCTGTGTTGTTTTTACAAGAAAGTTGATAAAGTGCGATCGTGAGATCGTAGTGGCAATCGAAAATTTGGCTTTAAACTAAACTAATGCAGTGGCCACATCACATACTTAAGTGTAAAATATGAGGTAAAATAATGAAGTTTACCACCGAAAAGATGTATCATTGTTTTCCTTAAGTGTTATACTGCGTATCTATTTTTTTCAGAGTTTAGATGATGTCGAAATCAATAGATCATTATTTTCATTTCCGCGTGGTGTGACCGGCACTTAATTTTGTACTGAAACATCGACTTCCGGTGTAAATAACCAAAGCACACTTAGTTTTCCTTCAGTTTAGTGGGGTTTTTAAAAAGACAATATCCTAAATATGTAGAACAAATTAGTAATTACTTTTCAAATGAGTATAACTTACTATAACTGTATATTAATAATTATCCAATGGTTTTAAATTTTCATCCACGATTTCCCCTTTGTTTCACTACTTAAAAATGCATTTTTTCTGCTCCTTTTATTTAGGCCTACTTTTTTCCTTCTTCTTTCCTGATGAAAGAACATTATTAAATATCTTATTGGTCAAATAACATTACGTCTTATTTATATGATAGGTTTGGTAGATGTGTTTTTACATTGCTTTTTTATTCTATTTGAAAAAGCAGTGCATTTGCATGTACACCTGATAAGTTTTGGTGTGCTTTATATTTGTTGTTTCCTTCATTTCTGAAGGCAGAGGGAGGCGACCTTACCTACCAAGCAGCCTTACACCAAATAATAAACTGTTGCTTTTGAAAAAGTGGAGATCTTTTGTTAAGACTTTTTGCTGAGAAGTGCCAGTCATGAATACATTAACCTTATAGGTCATTGGAACGAGAATGAATTTATCTTTCGGTTTTTGCTAGGAATGACATATTTTCCGACGCTAGATTTCATAAAAAATTGAAAAAACTGCGGTTTTTCAGAAATTTTTTTTTTAAAAAGCTAAAATAGTGATGAAAAAGACGAGGCATATTCAAGAACTATTTCTTCACATCGTGCGCTTTAATTTGATACTAAAAATAGCCTAGAACAGTGTGTGTCGACTTCTTGAAAACTTTTGAAAACGGTCAAGAAATATCGCTCTGTTCGGCTGTAGTTAAAAATGGCCGGCGCTCGCTTTTTAGACTGCGTTAGCTACCCTTCTGTTCGTTGTTGGTACACATTATTTCAGACGTTAACACACAAATAAATAGAACACATAAAAAGTAAAAGAATTACTCTTTATTAAAATACAAACGGCATGAATGAAACAGCTTGCCAGATTGCAAGATAGAGCAAGATAAAAATGGTAAAAATTTGCGATTTTTATGCATGGTTGCGCTGCACGTAGTAAGGCTGGTTCTACCTACATGATAATAAATTATCGATGTAGACTATTTTTAGAGGTCAACTAATCAGTCAGTTCTACATATTTTGGTCCACTATTCAACTTTTTATGGAAATTAAAAAGTTGACTAGATATGAATGCACAACTTGATAATAACTGTGAATATATTTATATCGAACCTAAATTCTCCTACAGTTTGAAAAGTGTATCACACAATCAATTGATCAAAAAGGTCAATGTACAATAAGCATGATACGTACTGCAATTTTAAATATTGAATTGGCATGCTTAAAGAGTATGTATTTTATCACTATTAGTATTAATTACTGTCAAGGTAACTCTCAATAAATCTTGTTCGTCTTTCTCACTCTCTTATTGTTTTTAATCTATGTTAAATCCTTCTCCAGGATCTTATGCATTATGCGCCTGTGTGTGTGTGTGAGCATGTGTGTGTGTGCATGCATGTGTGTGTGTAGTTTTCTGTTTTCATTTGTAATCCTCCCAACCCCACCCATTTGACACTGTCTCTTGAAAGGAAATGTTAGTGGACACACCTTTAACCCTTTGACACTGCCTCAAGGAAATGTTAGTGGACAAACCTTTAACCCTTTGACACTGCCTCAAGGAAATGTTAGTGGACACACCTTTAAGCCTTTGACACTGCCTCAAGGAAATGTTAGTGGACAAACCTTTAACCCTTTGACACTGCCTCAAGGAAATGTTAGTAGACAAACCTTTAACCCTTTGACACTGCCTCAAGGAAATGTTAGTGGACAAACCTTTAACCCTTTGACACTGCCTCAAGGAAATGTTAGTGGACAAACCTTTAACACTTTGACACTGCCTCAAGGAAATGTTAGTAGACAAACCTTTAACCCTTTGACACTGCCTCAAGGAAATGTTAGTGGACAAACCTTTAACCCTTTCAACCCTCCAATGAGCAATAGGAATGCTTTGTTGTAAGAATTTTATTGTCATAAAGACATGAAAACAAAATGAGACTGAAAAAAAAAGAAGAAGAAAACTTGGACTGAGAACCTTTGGAAAATTAATTAAGAGTAACAATGAAAGCTCACCTTAACTAGTACGACATCACAGCTGTAGAGCGGGCATTCCTTGCATCGAAGATGGCATTCCAGTTCAGGCTTCCAACTCTTCACGAGGAAGATGATTCCAAATGTAATCACAACCAAGAAGTAGAACATACACTGCTTCGCTCGATCATACCGATAGCCAACGATTTCCTACAATAAAGCAAAGCGAAAGTAAACGTTTGTATTAAATTCTTTCTTCAGCAGACACTGCAGAAGCATTGTGGCCGACTAAATTAACATTTTTAAAACAACAATAAGTACTCTATTTATAGCTCGTAATTTAGCTTTAATTCAGCATTTCATTTGACTTCACATTGCCATAGCCATGTTCAATTTTTGGTGAAAGAGTCAAGGTAAATTTTATTTTAAAAAACAATTTAAACAGCATTCACCAGAAAGGGAAGACAAAAACAATACTGTAAACAGTCTTCAGATAAAAGTCAAACTTTCCAGTTTATTAAACAATCTTTCTCAAGGTAAAACACTGCCAAATCTGTACAACTTTGGACAGCAATTTTATTTATTGACACACACATATAGTATAAACATTACTCAAATTAAAATGTGAACATAGTAATCAAACTCGCCAATTTATCATCTGTTCCAGGGTTGATGAAGGCTCTGGATTGCAGAAGTTCTCTGGCAGCATCAAAGCTTCCATTGGGTGTCCCGTTCATCAGGAAGGGGGTGCTATCTGCTCGGAATACACATCAACACAATACTTACACTCCAAAGCATGCACACAACAAGTTTTAGATAAAATGGATTTTTGAAAAAAATTAACAGCAAAGGATTTACAAGAATCATCAAACTGTCTAGAATAGAAGTATGAACCTCTGGGAAATTTTGATGAAGAAATCATACACTGATACAGTTCTTGACACAACAAAGAGAGAACAAATGATCTCTGGTTTACTGTGAAGACCTATAATAATATCCACTTCCTCTATAATAGACTATATAATAAAATTGTGCAAGGTTTACAAAGCCGCTCAACTTCAAACATCAATAACAGTCAGTGATAATTAGAAATGCTATAACTTAATGTACGATCAGTCAATAAATATTTATCCCCAATCCATACAAATTGTTCAAATGCAGTCTGTGCAACTAATCAATACACCAGTAAATTGAATAAATTAACTCTTTTTAACCATAAGAAGTGAAATATCATGACAGATTTGTTTACTGCCATTGTACATATCATCAAGGCAACCAATGTATTCATTTTCATTTAAAATTATAACATATGTGTCTGGAAAATCTTTTTAATTTTTTTTTATTTGTTATTTTTTCTGCTCTTTTTGCTTACATGTGGTTCGAATGAACATTATTTTAATTATCTGAAGTTTCCTTGTCTGCAACGATTTTCCTGACTAATTTACAATTACAAAGGACAAAGTAAAAATGTTTTCTCTAAATAGTAAACTGTATGCAGAGAGTAACAGTGAAGTGGATAATTAAATAAATGTAATGTGCAGGGTGGAGAACAACTGAATCAAGAAATCTCTGAAATCCGGCCGGGGCCCAGGGGCCAAGCCCCAGTATTCGCCCCCTGGAAGAAAATGAATTTATGCTATTTTGAAAGTAATTTAGGGCCTCTCCTGAAAGCAAAAAGCACAAAGTAAAAATGAATAGAAACAACAACAACCAAAAATAAAAGAATGTTTTATGCACATGTCTTTCAAAAAAGTTAAGAATCTTGATTTGTAGGCCTAACAAAGTTTGAGGTCCACCACTGTTACACACAAACTCCACATTTCAAATTTTACTGGGCACAGTCACGTTTGTCTATTTTTTAGCTGTAAACAGGCAAGAATTTTTATAATTTTAGAGATATTTAGGGGTACGTTAGTAAAAACACTACATCTTAGGTATTAGTGACTAGTGTATAGATTTAAATGAAATAAAATGCAAAATGAACAGAAATACATCTCTTTTGATTATCTACCTTTTTATACTTCTCTTGTCATGTCTTGTTTTTGATTACTCCATGTGTATACAATAAAAAAAAATGTTTTAAAAAGTCCAAACATGCCAGTCTGAAAGATCGTATGCATGCACACTACTGACACTAATTGTCTAATGTCAGTACCGATCTCTTCCTCCGACTCCAAGTCCATTTCTCTCACTTTAATGTCTGATAAATGGAAGCCTGTAAACTCTTCTTCATCAGTCGAAGAATCCAAACCATCCATTTTAGACACACACACAAGAAATTTTGAAAAAAAAATCGAAAAAACGAACGCATCACAGAGAAAACTTGTGGAAATGCAGTCGAATGTTTTCACAACAGAATTTAACCGGAAGTCAATTGCCGGAAGTCAATTGCCGGAAGTCTCGCAATCTTTCAAACAACGCGAGAATATAACCACATGGTTGATACGGACGCTTTTGGACGTTTTGCCTGTTTAGACCTTCGGCCGCTTTGTGCCGCTATGCCCAGTAAAGGGTAGCCCTCAGCTTCTCACACTCGGAACTCAATATTTTTTTCTCGGAAATGCAAATGCCTTCCGCGGAAATCCGCGGAGAATTCTCCACCCTGAATGTGTATAATACATGTATCGATGACAAAGTTATGCATTCTGTGCCCAGAGAATTCAGGCATGAGATTAGGAAAAAGTGAAAAAACCTTAAATGGCCAGGGTCCAGGGGCCGCCATAGGCCCCGGCGGAGTCAAGGGGCAGAGCTCTTGTAGGTGGATCAGGGGGGCTTTGCCCCCCGGAAAAAAAAAAGGAATCGTTAAAAAATCTAAACTGTTTTTCAGGCTCTCCTGAAAGAAAGGTCAGCAAATATAACACATGAAACTACAAAGACAAGCTGCTAAAATGGTACTACAATATATCACTCAGCAAATATGCACAAGAGGAATGCTTACTTAGCCACAGTAGTACCTTGCACTTTCATATATGTAATTTACAGTTCTAAGTTACTGAGTAACTTTAAAAAGCAATGAAAAAAACAAACAAAAAAAACGCACTGCCATTTGACATTTCTGAATATTCTGATTTTTATATAATTAGGACTTTTTAGCAAAAAAAAAAAAACACACATCTGTGCACAGCAACACAAAGTTAATTACATCAACTTAATAAAAAGACATTTTACACAGTGCACATCACCTATACTGTAATAGACCAAAGTACAACCAACTTCAGTATAGTGGAACAAAAATTCGTTATTTATCAGTTATAAGTTCTTACCAGTCAAAGAAGTGATCTCCAACAGGTGTTGCCTTCTGAGAGGTTCAAACAAGATTTGTATCTATCTTTTTATTTGTTGTTTGTATGTAATCTGAAGAAGAGCTTAGCTCAAAAATGCATTTGTTCTGTGCTGTTGATTAATTAAAATATCTGTTGATAATTGTTTGTTTTTTTTAAATTTTACTTTCGATTTATTTTATCCAGTGTATCGTCCAAAGATACTTTATGTTTCTTCACCTCCTTCCCCTTTCCAATATCTATTTCAATCTTTTCTTCTAACCACAAAAATTTCCATTTGTTTCGCACACTTTTTGTCTATTTCAAACACCTGAAATTTCTCACTGGCTTTCACTTTCGAAAACATGACGATTCACGCTATGAAGAACAACTGTGACAGGTTGAAGTAACCAGCACAACACGTTAGCTTTATCCTTCTGGTTTTCAACATTGTGCAGTTTGAGAATAAGCTACTGGAAATCAAATCGAGCACTTTAAGAACAAGCTGTTTGAGAATAATTTATGACCGATCACTTCTCACTCTCCGATTTGTACAAAATCTCTTATATATGCCATTAAATTTTCTCCTCGAATTTACACCGATCTCAAGAACGATCCTGGGAGGGTCTAAAATACCGGATTTCTGGAAAAAAAACGGCAAAATCTCTTGCCTGGAATTACAACTATTACAACTATTTGCCATAGGGCCATATATTTGAACTGAGCATGTAAACTGCTTAAGTGCTTGTAATTAATGAATCTCCAAATTTATTCTGATCGACTTATGAGAGAAACAATTTTGCATTTTATTTTACAAATACATAGATTTTATTGCTCAGTGATACTGTGCAGAATGTTATATTAGTTTTGTTTGCATTATAGTCGTTGTATAGGGAATTGTCCCATCACACACAGAATGTCCTTGTATAGGGAATTGTCCCATCACACACAGAATGTCCTTGTATAGGGAATTGTCCCATCACACACAAAATGTCCTTGTATAGGGAATCGTCCCATCACACACAGAATGTCCTTGTATAGGGAATTGTCCCATCACACACAGAATGTCCTTGTATAGCTAGGAATTGTCCCATCACACACATAATGTCCTTGTATATGGAATTGTCCCATCACACACAGAATGTCCTTGTATAGGGAATTGTCCCATCACACACAGAATGTCCTTGTATAGGGAATTGTCCCATCACACACAGAATGTCCTTGTATAGGGAATTGTCCCATCACACACAGAATGTCCTTGTATAGGGAATTGTCCCATCACACACAGAATGTCCTTGTATAGGGAATTGTCCCATCACACACAGAATGTCCTTGTATAGGGAATTGTCCCATCACACACAGAATGTCCTTGTATAGGGAATTGTCCCATCACACACAGAATGTCCTTGTATAGGGAATTGTCCCATCACACACAGACTGTCCTAGTCATTTAAAGGGACAATAAATATCTTGAATATCAAGCTTTTAGTCCATTTTAATTGGGATATAATTTTTGCATTAAAACAAACTTGCGTCTACAAAGTGTTAAATTGAGCAAAGCATCTTCAATCAATGCCTGACTGATTCTAATTAAGTCATCGACTAAACAGATGCGTGAGATGGGAGCCTGAGTGGGCGAACAACTGCTTGGTCTATCATATTGATCGCAGTGTATGCAAGTTGCTTGATAAATGGCTTTAGTAGCAGATCAATATTGTCAATAATGGCACAGCATGATCTGTACGTTAAACAGAAGTTAATTGCCACAAAAGGAATAAGTGGGAGTAGGCCTACATTACATTACATAATTGTTGCTTTAGGTCCAGCGGACTCTTCCGAGCCAAATCAGGACCGGAAAACCCCCAATCCGCATAAAAGATCTGCTGAAACAACCCTAGTGGGAAAACTGAATGCCCTCCACCAGCCAGTCACTTTACAATAAAGACATCCCACGCAGGGGACGGCTGAGGCTTTGCCCCAACTAATCGAACCCCCGTTTACAAAAACAAAATAGAATACAAACATCATTATAAATTATCAACAAAACACATACATATAAAATGCCTACATTGCTAAATAATAACATCACAGGAAGCCCTAGTGACCACCTGGCAGAAAGCGTCCAACATTCCCAAGCTGATCCAACAGACCTCATACACGAACAAGGAGTCTTGTTCCGGAAGAGTTTTCAAGAATAAAGTTAGATGACTGGTATAGCGAAGAAGACGATAGTATAGCAGATTGATAGAACAGAGCAGGAATGAGAAAGAGCAAATGAGAAAGACAGCGACAGTGGGAATTTAAAGCACTAAATTTCCAGAAAATGGGGATACTATTTATACTGAAACCTCCGGCACCCCAACGGGATTACTGTTGCCGCAGTGAATCGGTCATGCCTACAAAGTCAAGACAGGTTTTCAACTGGGGTTTTCACTTTTCCCTTTATAGGTTAGAACAATCTACAGTGGCAAGATTGCTCATGACCCCAAGGGGTATAAGTGGGAGTAAGCATTGCATTCAGATTAGCCACAAACAAGTAATGTGCAAGAATGTACTGCATGATCAATTAATTACCCCATCATTAAATCCTGTATGTTGGCAAAAGGGTATGTCAGCAACTTTTTACTATTTACTACTGGACCACTAATATTCAGGATGATCTCTATAAACTCATTATCATTAAACCGCACTTTACACAGATAAAAAAAATAATGGGTGAAGGATTGGCAGTTGGGTTTTACCACTGGTTACATTCAAACACCACAAAGCTTAAGCTAAAATTGACATTCTGAATACACAACATGGGTATTACCTGGTAAGGTATTCTTACATAATAATATCTGGTAAGGTATTCTTTCCTGAAGTTCAACTTTACCTTAAACAAGCCAAGGGGTTCACACTTTAAAAAATGTACCGAAACAAAATACTTGCTCCATCTTTATTCATCATTATGATTTCTTCAATAACTTCTAAATCATTACTTTCTATTTTCTTCAGAAGTGGACAGATGGCCAGAATGGCGTTTGCACACCAATGTTACTACTTTATTACAATCAAATTGCTTACAAACTAACATTATTATAATAATAGTAATACAATCAATATTTTCATGCCTTCTTACTATCTTAGTCTCATAATTATATTCATGGCTTTGGCCAGGCTGCGCTTTGTTGGCACGCAATGTACACATTTTGTGACCATTCAGCAGACAACACATAGCATAAGTTTTAAAATCTGTGATTGTCAGTGCTAGAATGATACGCAGAGTTTGATGATTGTATATTTTTTTTTTAAGATGCTTTATAACGTTTATAATTTTATAATCTCATGTCTAACCCATGTGTGTGTGGATGTGTGTGTGTGGGTGTGTGTGTTTGTGGGTAGGTGTTTTATTTATTTATGTTGAAGTGCAATAAGGACATGTAGTGTGATATGTATTTTAAGTTTTACAATGTGTCGGAAATGTTCTTGTTAATATGTACATAAGCGTGATTACACGTACATGTTTACATGTTTATAGTATTGTTACATTTTATTACCTTTTGCTGACAGCAAATCCATGTTAGAATTTCTCCTTGGAGATAATAAAGTTTTCTGAATCTGAATCTGAATCTGAATATTCGTTAACACTACACTGCAATAATCGCACACTGAACTAACTACAGCTAGCCTATCTACTTGACACATTCTCAACATCAATTTTGACAAAGTTAGCACTGTGCAATTATGAACATAAGGTTCCATGGCATTGTGGTGAAACTGACACTACGTAAGATTGGCTCTACGCTGGGGATGGACCCTCTCACCCCCACAGAGTCAGCGATGGCATGGATGGACTCACCCTACAGGGAACAACCAATCAGCTTACCGGAGGCAGGCACGTGCCAGTAGCGAGTGTGCCGGAAACGGAGACTCGGGCTGGCATTCCTACTTCCTACTTCGGAGCGTGACAGATGAGAGTCCTTAGCCTTGGCTACTGAGAGAGCTGACCTGCTGTCACAACGACTACATGTAAGTACGACCATGTAGTACCTAATATATTTAGGAGTCTACCGCGGACCCAAGTATCACTATACTCAGTCTTTGGCACAACTGTGTAAACAGCTCACTTCCAAAATTAGTGCCTTGATCAGTCACAATCTCTCGTGGACATCCAAACCGACAGAAGAATTGATCCACGACAACTCTGGCAATAGTTTCTGCCGTTTGATCTGGCATGGCGAAAGCTTCGATCCATTTCGTGAATTGATCCACCAATACCAGGATATAACAGTGTCCCTGCCTGGACTTTGGCAGAGGCCCAAGTACGTCGATGTGACACTTTTCCATGGGGGCTCCCGTTGTAAACTCTTGAAGAGGTGCCCTGTATCTGCGACGGAGATGCTTATTACGATTACATGCTGAACATCCCTTCAGCGCGTTGGCTGGAAGAACTTGCACAATATAATATGCTGGTGACACACCGCAAAGGCAAGGATCATGTAAATGCAGACGCCTTGTCTAGGATTCCTGATGATCTGGAACCATGTGACTGTTATCGGGCAGGGGAAGATATTTCACGACTGGCCTGTGGAGGATGCCATTTTTGCGAAAATTTTGCACCACAATGTTTAGTTTATCCGGGGATAAACTACCAGCTTCCCTCCGGACTGTGTCCGTATAGATAGACAGGGGGTTTTCCCCCTATTATCCACGCGTTTTTCTTTTTCTTCATGGAAGTGTGCAAAACAATCGTAGGGCGTTCTGCGCTGTGAGCTCCAGGAGCTCGGGTATGCATAGGCCAATGGCCTTTGCAAAACTTGCACCAACTTCCCTAACAGAATAGGGTGTACTGAAAGGCTGTCTCGCCAACGGATGGTACGGGGCATCAGTCTCAATCAGTAGCCTATCTTTGGGTATAGCTCGAATCCCATCTGCCTGCAAACACGACAGGTATTGCACCTTCCCCACCGGAACACTGAAATAGGCCTGAGGAAACTCCTTACAGCGGAGTACATCCTCAGCTGTCCCGGTAAAATGGTGCATCTGGATGGGGTGATTCCCCCCTATGGTGTCCATCAAGACCTGCTGCAGTTCTGTGACCGCATCGCGGACGGGTATTAGATTTTGCCGGCAATGCAGCACCACCGGCAACTTCCGCTCCACTAACAGATCCTTGAGACCGTTCAGCAGTTGCTCCAGGGCAGCCACCTGACGGTCCCATTCCCGTTCTGGGGTGCTAAAGTCCAATCCGACTTCCCCAAATGCCACCACTGTTGGTCCTTTCATCAATTCTCGGACCCGGTTCAGTTTCCTTGGTTTCAGAACCAAGGAAGACCGTCCCTCTGTGGACTCTATCTTATCCACGTGTTCGGACGCCTCCTTGGGGTGGAGACCGAAACTCAACTTCAATCGCTCATCTGAACTCAGATCCGAGTTAAAGCGGGAATCTGCTAACAGTTTTCTCTGCGTCATGTCATAGCAGAAAGAGGCCACGCATTGACGCAACGGAATCCGATGGTCATGCCGGAATTTCATTTTTTCCTTTGCTGCATGCAGCACATCCGCTAAAACTAGGGGTTGTCGGTCGAACCGATAGCCAATTCTGTTAGCCAATCTGTCCAAGTGAAAATGGCTATCCACGTAGCCCTTGGACAGTGCTGACATTTGTTTTTGGACTCCCTTGGCCCCCCCCCCCCCCTCCGTTTCAGTAGGGGTTTCTCCCTCCTCCACTTTCTCTCTTATTTTACTCTCGACAGAGATTTCCCCCACCTCCATATCTCTGTCCCCTCTCTCCACCATCCCTTGCTCTGCCCCTGTTATTACCTGTGTGGAGGCGATGGACAACCCTGTCAGGCTGATAGGGGGGCTGGCGGTGGCAGTCTTTTTCTCCTCCATCGCCCGCTCCGGAGTTGAACTCTGGGTGACGAGCGATGGGGGAGTCGTTTTGGCTGCGACAGCTCCCTGGGGGTTGGAGAAAGTCACCCTGTACCCAGGCCTGGTGTTAGCCGATGCCTGGATAGGGGTAACCTGGCGCGCCTCCGTCCCCAAGGTACTGGCAGTGCTGGATCCGGTCTCCGCCGCACCACTGGTAATCGTGGCGGAAACTTGGCGCCGAGGTGGATCCTGGGTTCGGCGCCGTGGCCTCTCTCGCTGCCGCCCCACCCTCGCTGGTTCGCTCCCCCGCGGCGCTGGCTGATCGCTGGAGTCGAGCAATCTCCGGGCTTTTCAGCGTTTCTGAGATTTGTCCCACCGCCTCCTGTAGGGTCTTTATGACATCTGGAGTTGTGGTGACGGTCGTTGTATTCGGGGCTATTGAGGCCTTGACGGGGGACTGGGGACTCGCCTTCTGGCTAGGATTGGACCATTGTGTCCTGGCCCGGTTAACCACTGGTATGTCCCCGTCGCTATCCTCCTCGAATAGCCGACGTATTTTTCGTCCACCAAAGATTGACCGTTGGTGTTCGATGTATACCTGCACTCCATGGACTGCTTGGTCAAGGCGCTTGTACGCTTGGTTGAGGCCAAACAATCCAGCATCTTGGGCAGTGATTCCCCTCAGAAACGTGGCGATGCTTTCAGACTCTATGTACTGGAGTGGCAGACCGGGAAAGGCTTCTGCTGCGGTTTCCCTTACTCTCTGCAAACTCTCGCAATGACTCTTTTTCCTTTTGTGGAACGCGGCTTTCTGAGCCTCCACCGGCACTTGCTGACCGAAACGAAGATCCATTGCTTCCGTGGCTCTGTAATAGTTAGTCTTCACCTCCGCAGGCAATTGCTCAAAGTAGTGCAAGGCACTGCCAGTCAAATGTAGCTGTAGGCGGTCAATCAGCTCCCTAGCTCTCCATCGACCCAGCACACTGTGACGCTGGAATTGACCGGCAAAGTCCCTCCATGGGCATTGCCCCGAGTAAGGTGAGAGATTCGGCAAACCTCGGATTGGATATTCTTCGCTTTCACTCCCAGAGTCTTCTGCTCGAGTTCGCGCAGAGCGTCTGTGTCTTCCATTATGGGTATCCCCTGGCATTTGCATCTCCCCAAATGATTTATTCATTGGTGTTCCATAATTGCCAGGGTAACCTGCGGGACCACTCTCTTCAGCTGCTGCAGTCCTCTGATAGTAGGTGGTGCCCCTAGCTGAGAGAGTTGGTTTTATTTCTGGCTGAGACCCAGGTGTATAGGCGTTTTCAGGTGCGAGCTTCGACGAAGGACACCCAAACACTGGAGGGCTGCCTATAAACCCTAGGTCCAGCGATCCTTGACGCTGTCGATTCATCAAGGTCTGCATTACCCCGTTTACTGTGGCCTGGATGGACTCCAACTGTCTCTTCAGGTTTCCATCTCGCATGTCCAACTGTTCTTCAGTTTTCTGAGCATGGTCCTGCAAGGCTCGCTGGAGCTCAATTGTCGTGGCCAGGCCATGCAATTCAACGGGTCTTCTTATTTCCGCATCTAGTTCATGCAGCTGACGGGTTTTCTGATTTAGAATCTCCCGGGTCGCTTTGAGATTATCCCCTAAAGCGGCCATCTCCTCCATCCTGCTTGAAGGTTCCCTCATCTCCAAACACTGCAGGCGCACTAGATTTGTCTGATAATTTTTCATCAAGATCTGGGCATTTTCTTCCAGACCCTTTATTCTGACGTCCATCCTTCTGACTTCTTGCTCAGATTGGATGAACGTGGCATCCGCCTGGGTTTGAAGGCTTGTGCTGGTTTTAGCGATATCCTCAGCAACCTCATCTGTCAGTTTATTCATTCTCCTTCTGATATCCTCATTTGCTGACAGGAGATTTTCAAGCATTTCCTCGACAAGGCGGAGGCGTTTCTCCATGACAGGGTTGGGTAGTCTTATTCTGTCATGTTGTACCTTCATGAGAATTCGCAACTCCTCTTCGAGTTTGTCCTGTCGTTCTCTACATTTGTTATCTTTGCATGTTTAAATAATGTATATCTGCATTTTAGGGCGTGACGAATTTCTATATTTAACCAAGCGGCATCTCTAGTGCGCACAGTAACTGTTTTTACGGCCATACATTTACACGCGGCATCGAAGTAAGCTTGAGTAAAGTGTGACGACACGAGTTTCAGCACAGAACAGAGAGAGCTATATTTTGTGCGAAGTTGCACTTCTCTACTGTGTAGTGTACATAGATAGCTTGACCGTTTTCTTTATTGCGTACGAATGATGCAGTAGCTCTAAGTCCACGTGCTTAACGCAGGAAATAGGGGTATGTTGAATTAGAAGAGGGGTACTGAACGAGAGCTCGACCGTTTACCTGTGGCCTGGGTTGCATTTAGTAAGGCAGAGTCGATGTGGCGCTTTTGCGAGAGGTCAGCTTTAGTCAGAAAAGTAACCTTGTGACTGTGTGTCAGACAAGTATTAGGTTTTTTCCTTTCTGAAAGGGTGTTGTAATCGTGTGTTTCGAACCACCCAAGGTCTTAAGCCCTTGTCGGGGTAAGAATGTCTAAAGACTGTAGAAGGAGGAGTGTAATCGCCATTTATTGGAGATAAATGTTGGATTCTTTCCTAAGGTTGTGTAGTCCTCTATTGGGCACCTGCCAAGGCTCAAGGTCTTTTAAAGAATTTAGATGTCCTTGTGAGAATAACTAGCAACTAGCCAAAAACGAATTAACTCTCAGACTAACCACTGTGTTGCACTGTGTTGTGGTGTACTGTGTTGGGGTAGGTGTGTCACAGGCCGAGACCTAAACAGTTTGGGCTGTATTATGCTGTCTTGGTATTTTGCTGATGTAGTTGTTTCTCCACTACACTGTTACCGTTGTGCTGGTTGTGCATCTGTGCTGTAACCTTTGCCTCTACAGCTGGGAAGTGAGGACGTTGACTTCGCCACCACCGCCTTGTCTTGCTTCGGGATCGTGGGCGTCGCCATTTACTACAGGAACTTCACGCACCACACCCACACACACACAGATTTGCACGACAGCACATAAAAACATACTTCATTTAGTTAAGGTAAACCATCCATCATATTGAGTGAATAGCTGCTTTAGCTCCTACTGAGCTCTGACTATCTGACAATTCCGATCAGTGCTTCCAACCTGCAAGCTAGCTTGAATAATAGTTCGAATATAAAAGATTTACAGCTCCATTTCTTTATCTGGAATTTATAGTATTTTGAACTGATTGTTTATTTATATTTTGTTGTACATTGTTGTGGGAAAACCTGTCGTTTAGTTCTGTTTCTTGGGTTAAACAAGGGAGGTAATTGTTAGTAAATACTTGGGTGGGGGTCTTGATAGGGGTGGAAGGTGGTTTAGTACCCCATTGTCCTGTGTATGTGTGCTTAATTGTTGAATAAAAGAGTGTGACTGTTATTCTGGCATTTTTGTGTTAGTTTATTTTTGTTTGAGTTTCTTTCTCCCCACTCACGTCGCGGAACCCGCTCGGGTGACGTGACATATTTGGTGTCAGAAGTGGGATAGACTCATTTTATTTTGTTAGGGTAGTGCCAGATGTGTATGTTGTGTGCTTGAGTTGTTGTGTGTTGAAAGGGTAAGCAGCGGGCGGTTGGCGGGAGTGTGGGGTGTGTTGCACTAGGGATCACACTCGGAGTGCAAGCATTAACGGGGAATTGGGTTGCAGGGTTCATTGCTCACTTTTAAGGGTACGACGGTGAACGATTCCTCGGCTCCTGTGACTGTTGTGTTGGGTATTCGTTCCGTTAGGTGTTTGTACCAGTTAAGTGTTATTTGTTGTGTGTATACTAATATTTGCTCTTCCCTTCTTTCTTATCATGGCCACGCGGGATGCTCGAGCCGCGAAACGTCGGGAAGCGAGAGACCGCACCGAGACGGGGTTGGACAGTCAACACTCGGACGATGAGAGCTCAGTGACGGGGTTACTGGAGGAGGCTTCCGCAGTGAGTAGCCAAATGACTTTGCCTAAAATGTATGATAAATCACCCAGTGCACGGGGCAAGGTCGAGGTCGAGCTCAGCGATAGCGAAAGATTTAGACAGATTGGGGAAAGTCTGGGTTTCCGAGATGGGGCGTTGGCGCACTATGTAGTTAGTGAGATGAGGAGGGAGGAAGAGCGGAGAGAGAAGGAGGAAGAGAAGAGGGAGAGAATGAGGAGGGAGGCATCAGAGAGAATAGCCAGGGAGGAAGAAAAGAGAGAGAGAGAAGAAGAGAAGAGAGAGGAAAGGCGACAGAGGGAAGAAGACCGTCGTCAGATAAAGCTTAGATTAGAAGAAGAGAAGAGGGACGAGAGAGCAGCTAAGGAAGACGAAAGAAGGATGCTAGAGATGAGGCTAGAGGAGGAATGTAGAGCCAGAGATGAAGACAGAGCTGATCAGAGAGAGAGGGAGAATAGGGCTAGAGATAGAGGGGCAAACTACTCCGTCAAACTTAAACCCTTGGAAGAGAGAGAAGACGTGGAGGCCTACCTCCAAATGTTTGAGCGAGTGGCCGAGATTCAGAGTTGGAGGAGGGAGGTATGGGCGGTTAGGCTAGCGCCTTTGTTACAAGGGGAAGCCCGGGATACCTACCTTCGTCTGACACCTGAACAAGCCCAGGACTTCGACGCCGTGAGAAACGCGCTGTTGAAACGCTTTAGGAAGGACGCCGACTACTATCGTAGGCAGTTTCGGGAGGCCAAGAAAGAGGCTGCAGAAACGTTTCCTCAGCTAGTGGTTAGACTAGGGTCGCTGGTGAAGAAATGGTTTTCGCTCGCAGGCAAAGACATCACCGACGTAGCACAGGTACTGGACACCTTCATCGGAGAGCAGCTTTTCTCCATCATGACCACGGAGTTGGAGATCTTCGTGAGGGAGAACCTACCTACAACGAGCAATGAGGCAGCAGAATTGGCGCAGCGTGTGGTAGACGCGAAACGAGCAGCGTCAGCACCGGCACCCGTACTACCCGGTCAGCGACGAAGTTTCCCTAGACGACCGGAAGCTACTCAGCAACCTAGCAACCGGGGAAGTCAGGTTCAGAAGGTAGGGAGGACAGAAGGGGGTAGTGGGGTACGTCGTTGCTACCGATGTGGATCGGAGAAACATGTGGTCAAGGATTGTAAAGTCAAACCTCAGTCAGTGAGCCAGGTTACGGTGGGGCGTACCATTTCCACGGAGACCGCACCTCAGGCTAGCGTGTGCGCAATCAAACCGTATGATCCATGGGGCCAAGGTAGGGCGAATGGGCACGACGTTCGGGTGTTGAGAGATACGGGGGCGGAGATAGGGGCAGTCGCGGGCATGTTAGTCAAACCGGCAGATTTGACGGGCCGGACTGTGGAGATTTGCTTGGCGAATCGATCGAACGTGGGTCTTGTTACCTACAGCTTGGGTGGAGTTGGATTGTGCGCTGGTCAGGGGGAGGGTGGAGTTAGTGATTTTTGAGGACGGGCCCGATATCATCCTGGGTAACTGGGTAACCTTCGATAACGGGGAGAAGAGTCCTGTTTCTTTGTTCGGAGGTGAGTGCGCGATGGCTGCGGCAGTGCAGACCCGGGCGCAAGAGAAAGCAGAGAAGAAGAGGGAAGTACCGTTAGCGGTGGTCGAACCAACCCAGATTTCAGTTAGCACACCAGAGCTTATTGAAATGCAAGAAACCGACGAGACGCTCGCGAAGGCGAGAACGTTGGCACAGAGTGGTGGGGCTATAGCGTCAGGTAGGGCGTCGCGCAGAGTTTCGCAAGAAGAAGGGGGTGTTGTACCGGGTACATACCAAGAGGGGTAGCCAGGTGACGCAACTGGTAGTTCCGAAACAGCTGAGAGGGGGGATCCTACAGTTAGCTCACGATCCACCCATGGCTGGGCATTTGGGAGGGAAGCGTACCAGGGAGCGTATCTGGGGAACATTCTACTGGGCGGGGATGTGTGCCGAGGTACGGAGGTACTGCGCAAGTTGTCCTGAGTGTCAGAAGGTAGTACCGAGGGGAAGAGTGAGAAAGGTGCCACTACAGCAACTTCCGCTGGTGGGCGAACCGTTTCAGAGGGTAGCCATAGACATTGTGGGACCTATTAAACCCAAGTCAGATCGGGGTAACATGTGCATCTTAGTGGTAGTAGATTACGCCACACGCTACCCCGAGGCTGTACCGCTCAAGGGCATAGAGGCAGAGAGGGTGGCAGAAGCGCTGTGGGAGATTTGGTCGAGGGTGGGCGTTCCTAGGGAAGTTTTGACAGATCAAGGGACGCAATGCCTGTCTGAGGTTATGCGGGAGATGAACAGACTACTGTCAATCCATGGAAAGGCCACCACTCCTTATCATCCGCAGTGCAACGGACTGGTTGAGCGATTCAACGGGACGCTAGTGTCCATGCTCAAGAAGCTAGCGACGGAGCAACCTACAGCGTGGGACCGCTACATCCCAGCGCTACTATTCGCCTATCGAGAGGTAGCACAAGAGTCCACAGGGTTCTCTCCTTTCGAGCTACTGTATGGAAAGACCGTACGAGGGCCGATGGCTGTATTGCGAGACCTATGGACCAACAAGAGGAAGAAGTAAAACTGAGTAGCCAATACGTAGTAGACCTGCGTAACCGCATTGAAGAGACGTGCAAGTTGGCACAAGAGAACCTCAAAACTGCGTCAGCCAAACAGAAGCGACACTTCGACAAGAAGGCGAAACGGCGTGTGTTCAACGCAGGGGAGCAAATATTGCTGTTGCTGCCAGAGAAACGAAACAAGCTGCAACTAGCATGGCGAGGACCGTACGAAGTGATTGAGCGCGTAGGCGAGTGCGATTACCGGATCAAGATGCGAGGAAAGAACAAGCTATTCCACGCCAATCTCTTAAAGGAATTCCACACGAGAGCGGCGGTAGCCACGATCAACAGGGGCGACGATCGCATCAAGGGAGACAAGAGTAGACTGATGAAGTGGGCAATTCGTCTGCATCTGTCGTTCAGAGTTGTGGAGCATACCACAGGGAAGGACGACGGACCAGCAGATTTCCTCAGTAGGAGTATTCAATAGATAGTGTAGTGAGAAATTCGCGTCGTAGTTAAGGTTCTTCAAGGTGTTAAGATCTGGGGGGGGGGGGGGGGGGGTTGTGTGACGACACGAGTTTCAGCACAGAACAGAGAGAGCTATATTTTGTGCGAAGTTGCACTTCTCTACTGTGTAGTGTACATAGATAGCTTGACCGTTTTCTTTATTGCGTACGAATGATGCAGTAGCTCTAAGTCCACGTGCTTAACGCAGGAAATAGGGGTATGTTGAATTAGAAGAGGGGTACTGAACGAGAGCTCGACCGTTTACCTGTGGCCTGGGTTGCGTTTAGTAAGGCAGAGTCGATGTGGCGCTTTTGCAAGAGGTCAGCTTTAGTCAGAAAAGTAACCTTGTGACTGTGTGTCAGACGAGTATTAGGTTTTTCCTTTCTGAAAGGGTGTTGTAATCGTGTGTTTCGAACCACCCAAGGTCTTACGCCCTTGTCGGGGTAAGAATGTCTAAAGACTGTAGAAGGAGGAGTGTAATCGCCATTTACTGGAGATAAATGTAGGATTCTTTCCTAAGGTTGTGTAGTCCTCTATTGGGCACCTGCCAAGGCTCAAGGTCTTTTAAAGAATTTAGATGTCCTTGTGAGAATAACTAGCAAATAGCCAAAAACGAATTAACTCTCAGACTAACCACTGTGTTGTACTGTGTTGTGGTGTACTGTGTTGGGGTAGGTGTGTCACAGGCCGAGACCTAAACGGTTTGGGCTGTATTATGCTGTCTTGATATTTTGCTGATGTAGTTGTTTCTCCACTACACTGTTACCGTTGTGCTGGTTGTGCATCTGTGCTGTAACCTTTGCCTCTACAGCTGGGAAGTGAGGACGTTGACTTCGCCACCACCGCCTTGTCTTGCTTCGGGATCGTGGGCGTCGCCATTTACTACAGGAACTTCACGCACCACACCCACGCACACACAGATTTGCACGACACGCACATAAAAACATACTTCATTTAGTTAATGTAAACCATCCATCATATTGAGTGAATAGCTGCTTTAGCTCCTACTGAGCTCTGACTATCTGACAATTCCGATCAGTGCTTCCAACCTGCAAGCTAGCTTGAATAATAGTTCGAATATAAAAGATTTACAGCTCCATTTCTTTATCTGGAATTTATAGTATTTTGAATTGATTGTTTATTGATATTTTGTTGTACATTGTTGTGGGAAAACCTGTCGTTTAGTTCTGTTTCTTGGGTTAAACAAGGGAGGTAATTGTTAGTAAATACTGGGGTGGGGGTCTTGATAGGGGTGGAGGGTGGTTTAGTACCCCATTGTCCTGTGTATGTGCGCTTAATTGTTGAATAAAAGAGTGTGACTGTTATTCTGGCATTTTTGTGTTAGTTTATTTTTGTTTGAGTTTCTATCTCCCCACTCGTTGCTGAGCTGACGTCGCGGAACCCGCTCGGGTGACGTGACGTAAAGTTTTCTGCTGATTGATTTAAGTTTTCCGCTGTTATTATTGTAGGCCAATCTATTTGTAAAAGCAGATTACAGAATTTATCATGGTCTAGACGGTCATAGTTGTATATTGTCCTTTTGTAGGAGTAATTCCTATTGACAGAGTTTATGATGGTTGCGCAAGGTACACAGTGATCACTACACATTTCTGGTAATACTTCTATACTTTTTACTATTTGTGGACTCTGTGTCAAGACCAGGTCTATACAAGTTCTAGATGTCTCAGTGATTCTTGTATCAGAGTTGGTAAGTTGATGTAAATTGTACATATTTAATGTATCTATTAAGTGCTTGGAGTAGAGGGACGTTTGTATGATCGTTAAAGTCGCCTAATGCCAAAAATGTACAACCTGTATTGTTTACTTTTCTGAGACTCTCTTGGACTAAATTCCAATAATCGACGGGAAGACTGGGTTGGCGGTAATAGTGTGTTTTTATTAACTTGAGTTTCGATCCATATCGCCTCTAGGTTGGGTACATGAAGATCTGGTCTGTGTCTGCAGAGTAGATGACTCTTGACATATATAGCCACACCACCACCACTTTGATCAGTTCTATCTAGCCTAACGGGTGATGGAAATTTAACAAATCTGTCTCGTTACTTGTGTGCGTTGCATTAAAAAAGGTTTCAGAACAGGTACTTATGTCGTATTTATTGCTTTCTGCTTCAATAAGAGTTATATGAGCGGGGATGCTTCTGGCATTTAAATGAATTATTTTTATTTCGTTGTTAGTGTCAGGCCCAGGGTTTTGTTCAATGTCGCCACATAAAAGTAGTAATAATATGATTGGGAACTTGTGATTTCTATAAAACAAGAACACTAAAAAGCACAAAACGTGGAATTTGTGGGTAAGGAAAATATCTGGACATTTGACCGCTTTTGAGTAGAACAAACCTATCCAGGCTCTGTAGATGCTGAGTTCACAAGTCATTGTTCAAGTTATTGCGCTTACAGGCGCGTAGAACAAGAAACAGGCCAGGATTATTGGAATTTGTGATTCATTCGTAATGAGTTTGCAAATTATAGACCCATAAGTTTCCCTCCCTTGGACCTCGCCTAAACCAAAACAGTAGAACATCAAGGAAAGGGGAGTGTGGCTAGAAAATAATAATAAAAAAGGAAAATAGAACAGACTCCACGAAATTGGGTGGGAAGTAGGAGGAGAAGCAACAACAACGTGTGTTTAAGAAAAAGCGAAAATATCTAGATGAATGCTGGACCCTATAAACAATGACTAAACTAACTAAAATTCCATTCACTTGCAAGTTTATTTAGTTATTGAAACAAGAGCTTTGTGTTTACCATGTATTTATTTACTTATTATTTTTTGTAATCTATTTATTAATTCGAGGAAACAACTCTTTGGTGGAAATTTTTAACAGATTGATTGACTGACAAACATAAGGACAGTTAGGTGTGTGACCTCAGAGAACACGCAAAAGCAAACACAGACAAAAAAACAACAAAGAGGAGGAGGAAGAGAGGAGGAGGAAGACTACAAGAAGAAGAAGAAGAAGAAGAAGAAGAAGAAGAAGAAGAAGAAGAACAACAACAACAAACAACAACAACAACAACAACAACAACAACAACAACAACAACAACAACAACAACTCCACCAGGACCCATCACCACCAACACCAAGAACAAAATGAAAAAAATAAATCCAAGCAAACGATGTTTACTTCGTGCTTTCTGCATTTATTGCCAAATTTTGAATCTTCCTGCAGGTGTAACAAAAGAATAATATGCAAGTCCAAGCACACAGCGTTAAATGCCTAACTGCGTATTAATACACAGCGAACAGTTGTGTATTTGAAATGCTGTAAACAATGCTGCACTAACAAATACACACACACCAATACCTCCGGTTACAGTGACTGTAAACAGTCCTCCATCCCCCATACTTGAAATGCCTTCAAACATAATCAGTGATAGTAATATTTCTGTTTATAGGGACAGTCAACAATGTTTTCACTTCAAATGTCTGTCAACTCAATAAGAGTTAGTGATAGGCCGCGCCTGTTTAAAATGACTGTTCACAATGGTGCATGTAAACACTATACCACAGTTGCCCTTTGCTTTGGCTAATGATAATGATAGCTGGGAGCTGCTGTTATTTCTGTAGTACAAAAACACCAATACATCTGCTTTTTGTGTGCTACGATAATGGAAACAAACAAATGTGGTACGGGTAGAGAAAACAGGTTTGTGCCTTTTAACATATAATAATTATTTTAAAACCTTTGGCTTAGAGTTCAAGGAGTAAACAATATATGGTGTAGCTGCAAAAATAATAATAAAATAGAAATGTAAATCCCGCTTGTTCCTAATGTCAGATCAGTATCAAGCGCATAATTATGTGTATGATTTTAACAATTAATCACAGTATATAGCATAATTATTTATTTATTTGGGTTAATAACTTGCTTGGCTTAGTGATCTCATAAACAAGAATGCAGTAATTTTTAGGTCAGCTAATGCAAGTTATATCAATTAAAAACATGACAACAATAATAAAAAGAATAAAGAAAGAAAAACATAAAGAAAGAAAAAAAGAAATATAAGAAAATAAAACAAAACAAAAAATGAAAGAAAGGAAACAAGATGTAAAGGAGAAAGAACAGAAAGGAAAACAAATCAATGTTATATTGACAATTCTAAATTAGCATCTTACCATTGCCAAATTAAATTAAATCGCATCACAATTCAAATTATTATTATAGATTTTTAAAAGACACACTTTAATATTCTGTAGTGTCATACTAAATAAACTGTTAATATAGGACTGGATATCATATTGTTGTTATAATGTTAATAAATATACAACATAATCACTGTTTGTACCACTATTTCCACAAGGTATAAATGATCTCTTGTTGTCCCCTTACCAATAATTAATAATAATAAAATTTCCATAGGCAATGTTAATATAAATTTTCTTTCACCAAAAAGGTAACAATATTTTGATCACCACAGATAATTTATTTGCCGCAAAATCACAGAAAACGTTGATACGAAAAAGTTCCATTCAAGGATAAAAAAAACAACAACATCCAATTATGAACACAAAATAATTTTCATAAAACGAAATATCAACAATGCACTGTATGGCTCCACTCTAGGACCCGAAACATCTTATTAACAACTGAAATGGTTATAACTCGAAATATCAACAATTCATAATGCCATACAACAATGGGTTCAAATAGTGTGGTTCAAAATTCTCAGAGGTAAAAAAAACAGAACCCGTGGAATTATTTAATCTGATTTGATTGAGGTGAACAAACAATAATAATCCCCCCTCCAACTACGCCCCTTTCCCTCCCACCCCTCAAATAAACGAACTCATGTGAAACAAGGGAATAGGTTTCTTGTCACAGACACCAAGGTTAATGATACAAAGTCAAAAGAACAATAATTTTTTCATTTGACAAAACATATATGCATTTTAATTTTCCTGTTAAAATATACCACCTTAAGTAATGCCTCATACTGTACTTTTCTGCCAAAGTAAAATAAAACAACACAAAACAACACATCCCTAGCTATGGCTCGGGAATTAAAAATCAACAAAACCTGGTATAACCAAATGGTTAATTTAAGGAAAATTCCAAAGTGGGGGCTATTATGCGATTAGGATTACACAGGATAATAATTCAGACATTAAAGCTTAATACCTCCTCTGCACTTTAGGATGCCAGTTTTAAAATATGATATATATACAACCGATCCCCGAAAGTTTTATGTAAAAGTACCACGAAGCTCAAGGTTTTTATACCTACATACCCAAGAGAAAGAATAGTTAAAACAACATTACAGTGTCAGCGTAGCAAAGCTCATGTAAAATTATGCAGCATAATACATTAATTTAGTTAGTTTAGTTAAGGTACACTCTTTACAAATTGTCAAATAAATATGAATACTGTAAACAAAACAAACCTTGCTAATGTGTATTCACATTTATCGTTTTAAAAAAAAAAAAAACTCAAAATGTTAATGTTAATAATAATAATAATAATAATAATAATAATAATAATAATAATAATAATAATAATAATAATAATAATAATAATAATAATAACAACAATAACAATAACCAGGTTTTATATAAGCCGATTTCCCAATAAAAACGGAGCTCAAAGGACATGTCTCACAACCTGAAAAACATTGTGAAAAAATTATAAAAATAACACGGACAATAAAGACTATTTACATAAAAACAGACACCAAAAGTCAGAAGGTGTACTCTGCACCTGAAATAAGAAATAATGTATTACACATTATTGCTAAGAAATGTCTATACACATTTCTCTGTAGCCGTCAAGCCAGTCCTGCTCCGTCTGCCTCTCACCGACACAAACACTAATTATAATATATGCATTCATTCATTCCGATAATTTTTAAAACACATAATTTATTTAGAAAGCTGGTATACTTATTGTGTCGTGTTTGATTTATAGTTTTAAAAAATATGTATGTGAAAAGAATTGGGCTGATAGTTATATTAAGAGCAATATGTATATATATAATATTTTTTAAGCCAACCAATTACCTTGTAATAAGTATGACAATCACAGGGATTATGACAGAACGTTTTCTAAACCTGTATGGTTTATTTCTCAAGAAAGCAGTAACCCAGACGAGCGCTGTCTTGCTCTTCAATTCAAGAAGCAAACCCACATGATTTGCTCCATATACAGCACACGCCACCACACTCATTAAAACAAGCATGTGAAAGTTGAACAAAACATTTGTGTGGACCAAAGCCTTTTCAAGGGGTGTCGGATAGCGCAGTGGTTGGAGCACTCGCTACTGTGTTGCAAGTTAAGCACCGTCCAGTGCGGTTAGCACTTGGATGGGTGATCGCAAACCGTAAAGCGACAAATAACAACGCCCCTAATGGATTCAACTGTGACTGAGTACCTACCCTCTTAAGGGTGGGGAAGGTAAAGCAGCGAGGGAGAGAGATGGGCATCACCCTCATTACGCTGGCCCAAGATAAGTGTGATCTCCAACATCACGCTCCCCTACGGCCACAAGGCTATGGGACCACCTTTACCTTTACCTACCTAAAGCCTTATAAAAAATATGTGATTGCAAGCAGAAGTTAAATTTTCATTGAAAAAATATATTTACAATAATAATAATAATAATAATAATAATAATAATAATAATAATAATAATAATAATAATAATAATAATAATAAAGACTCTAGTAAAGCTCCATTATTCAACATTGTGTGCTTAGGGCGCCAAATGGGGACTGCAATTCGCTCACAATTCGTAAAACCAATACAAATTAAATTCTGAAACACATCAACTGTTCATAAGTCTCACAATTCACTGACGCTCGCTATGAATCAGAATCTTAATTAAAGAATTGGCGGTTCTCAGGGGTTAGTACAATAACCAACTAACCAAAGGACTGAACATTATTTAGCAGGTAAATATAAATCAAATTTAGTTCCACTAATGAGATTTGACCTCACAGAATAAACTTAACATTTGGTGTACAGATAAGCGGAATACAGAACACAAATAACATTTACCAGTCTGGGTTAAAAAAATTAAATTATTTGTTTGTTCACACATTTAAATTCTGACCTGAAAAAAGCAAACATTTGTGGAAGGCAGATAAAGTGAGTTGTATGAATATTGATTTTGCTGGGTACACAGTTTGAAGGGAGACAAAGTTGGGGGAGGGGGAATGGGATGGGAGGGAAGGGAAGGGGTTGGGTTAGGAAGACGAGGATGAGGTTAGGGAGCAAGAGGGGTGGGGTTGGGGAATTGGAGAATGGTCATCTTGTGTTAAACGTTATTGCATGATACACCAACATGGGCTGGCCTGAGATAAAAGGTGAAGAAGCTCCAATAGTTTCCTTAAATATTATTGCATGATGCACGCATTAGCACTTACTCAGTGGTGAAAGGCGAGAAAAGACAACTTTTTTTCAAAACTTTTTAAAATTAGGTTTTATTAGGGATAAAGATTTTAGACTAATTATAAAGTCTAATCTTCCAATCTGTCCCTTAACAAATTAACATAATAACAGAAAGAGAGAGAGAGAGAGAGAGAGAGAGAGAGAGAGAGAGAGAGGGAGGAGAGAAGAGGAGGAGGAGGAGGAAGAAGAAGAAGAAGAAGAAGAAGAAGAAGAAGAAGAAGAAGAAGAAGAAGAAGAAGAAGAAGAAGAGGAAACTGAAAACAGAAATAGAAACAAAAACAAATAAATAATTCTATACTAGAAATGCTTCAATAATAATAATAAAATGCTTCAAGGTATGCCAAATAATAATTAACAAAAGGCAGTAATAGTATTACTATTACCAAAAGTACTAATACTAAATAAATAAATAAAATTATTATAGAAACAAAGTTATATTATTAATAAAATAAATCAACCAGAATAACGTTTTCCACTACAAATAAATATATTTAATAACATTTTTTTTAGCGTTGGTATGTATATTGTTATAGAGGATTATAAATGGTGGCAGAACTATCTCTAAATTGCTATGTATATTGTTAAAGAGGATTATAAATGGTGGCAGAACTATCTCTAAATTGCTGCCTATCTCTCGGTTGTTAGCTCTCCACTGCGGTTGTTTCTTTCTAGATTGCATGAGAGGACGTAAAGAGATAAATCAGTAAAGATCTTATGGGATGTACAAACACTTTCTTGCTAGTTTATTATCACAGACATGATGCTGTACTGCCCAAATCTTTCGCGTTTTGCACAAAATGTAATACACATTACTTCAAAATAGAAGTTTTGTAAATACGTAGTATGAAACAGTCATAAGATTGTCTTTCGGCGTATGTATAAAGTATTATATTTCCGTGATTTTAAAAAAAAGTCTCACTCGTACGAAACTACAGTGGTATTCAGCCTCTAGCTCTAGTTCTGTTTTCTCCTTTGTGATAGAGCAGACCTATTAATCATTCAGCAGGTCCGTTTCTTAGATTTTTCTAATTTTTTTCAGTCTGTGGAAAGTAGTTTCTCGCTTTGACATTTAAAGCAACGCAAATATTGTGCCTTTGATAACACGACTTAAACAACACTCTCATTAGCAGGGGTGTGATGCATGGTGGCGTGGCTGTGATTTAAGTTTAGATAGAAACAATATTTTAAGTCGCGATTACACTTGCGCATAAAGGCGAACGCAATGTTGTAAAAAAAAAAGTGCAATAAAAATGGTACGGGAGCTATAACATTTCAGCCAAAATGTAAAGTAACATTGAGTCTGCCATTGACAGATTAATTCCATCGCACCAGGTATAATGATTCTTGCAATTACGGATGTATGTGAACAAATGTGACTGAGGCTTTAGTTCTGAACTATTCAGGAAATAGCATATAACATTTCTGGAGATGGTCAAGACAGTTTGCCTCAAACTACTTGGCTGGGTGCAGTATTCATAAATCCGAGCAATGCATCTCTCTCCTACTATTAAAAAGTTATTACTATTTAAACATTAAACTAATTTATAGATGTGCTTCAGGTATATTAAAACAAAATAAAAAATCTCGTGTTTATATAGCATAATTTACTAGGTATAACATTAAAAAAAATGTTCATGTTATTAATTCCATGCCTTTGCTAGAAGTAATTTCAAACTTGCATAGGCAGTGTTTAAAACAAAAATCAGTTTAACTCTGCTTCAGAATATGTTTGAACGTCGAAATGACCAAGGCCTTTGACTTTGTTGGAATAAAAAAGATTGTTAAGGTTAATAATGGTCCAAAAATGTCGCGTCTGCCAAGCACGTGGCTAGCTGAGGTTTACTGCAAACAGTATCTACATCGTCATTTTGTGTTCCTACAAAGTCAAGCTTAATTATTTAATTAGTTTGATGCTGGGCTTCTTCAGCCTTGCTGAAATGACCGGCCTGTTGGTCGCTTGAGGAAGATGCTCATGGCATTCTCAGTGTCCTGTGTGTTCCCGTGTGGACCAGTGGTTTATAGAGGATTGGTTTATAGAATCGAATGCCTTTCTTCTGCCTCTTCCTTTTCCTCGTCCAAGGCTTCAACATCGTCTTCTTCAATTTCATCAAAGAGACGCTTGGCAAAAGATGAAAGTCCGCTGTTTCCACTGATAGAATCAAAAGGGCGCTTGGCGAACGATGAAAGTCCGCTGTTTCCACTAATAGAATCGAATGGACGCTTGGCAAACGATGAAAGTCCGCTGTTTCCACTGATAGAATCGAATGGGCGCTTGGCGAACGAATTCAATCCGCTGTTCCCACTGATGGAGTCGAATGGGCGCTTGGCGAACGAATTCAGTCCGCTGTTCCCACTGATGGAGTCGAATGGGCGCTTGGCGAACGAATTCAATCCGCTGTTTCCACTGATGGAATCGAATGGGCGCTTGGCGAATGAATTCAGTCCGCTGTTTCCACTGATGGAATCGAATGGGCGCTTGGCGAACGAATTCAGTCCGCTGTTTCCACTGATGGAATCGAATGGGCGCTTGGCGAACGAATTCAGTCCGCTGTTTCCACTGATGGAATCGAATGGGCGCTTGGCGAACGAATTCAGTCCGCTGTTTCCACTGATGGAATCGAATGGGCGCTTGGCGAACGAGGAAAGACCACTATTTCCACTGATTGAATCAAAAGGGCGTTTGGCAAAAGATGAAAGTTCGCTGTTTCCACTGATAGAATCGAATGGGCGCTTGGCGAACGAATTCAGTCCGCTGTTCCCACTGATGGAATCGAATGGGCGCTTGGCGAAAGAGGAAAGACCACTATTTCCACTGATGGAATCAAAAGGTCGTTTTGCAAACGATGAAAGTCCGCTGTTTCCACTGATGGAATCGAATGGGCGCTTGACGAACGATGAAAGTCCGCTATTACCACTGATGGAATCAAACGGACGTTTGGCGAAAGATGCGAATGAACTCTTTCCACTTGTGGGCTCCTCATAAGGTTTCTTGACGAAAGCACTCAGTCCACTGTTTCCACTGATGGAGTCAAAAGCACGTTTGTCAGCAGACCTTTTCACGGCTACAGCTTCTTCCTTTGCGCCTGCCGATTCCGCAACCTGCACACAAACAAGAACGGTCTCTTAACAACTAGAGGATAGTCTTTAATTACAGCGACAGACAAGTCCATTTCCAAATGCTTCATCACCAGTCAATAGATCTTTTTTTTTTCCCCGCACGTGAAAATTAAAATCAAAGCAACATTGACAAACATTCAGTTAAGTTGCCATAATTCAATGCAAATCGAAAACAAGTTAAAGCAGAAGCAGAACGCAACGAAAACGTAAGGAGTTTCTGTATAGCAAAGAAGCAAAAGAATAATATACAATAATCAATACATCGGGATGTTACAACTTCTCGCTAAAAAAAGAATCATAACTGCTCCAATGATAAACACACTTTGAAGGACATGAAACATAGAAAAGAAATCTGGAAAAATTAACCTGCACGTCTTTAATAAATAGAAAAAGAAGAAAAAGGAGATGCTACTGCTGATGATGATAAAGAAGAAGAAGAAGAAGAAGAAGAAGAAGAAGAAGAAGAAGAAGAAGAAGAAGAAGGTAGTAGTAGTAGTAGTAGTAGTAGTAGTAGTAGTAGTAGTAGTAGTAGTAGTAGTAGTAGTAGTAGTAGTAGTAGTAGTAGTAGTAGTAGTAGTAGTAGTAGAAGAAGAAGAAGAAGAAAACAACGATGAAAGAAGCGAAGGAGGAAAAGACAAAGATGATGATGAAGAGATGAAGAAGAAGATTAAGAGAAAAGGAAGAAGACGCAGAAGAAGAACAAAGTGTGTGTGGTGGTAGGGAGGGAGGGGTAAGGATGGGGGGGGGGTAATGATGACGATGTTTCTTGGGATGATGTTGGTGGAAATGAGGAGGTAGAAGAAGAAGTGGGCGATATTGACAAGAAGTAGAAGATCACCCCCTTTGTACATATTTCCTCCTGAGTGACTAGTGATGCTTGCTTCTGCGTAATGTCATAAGTTGTGGTTTAATACCCAGAACTAAAGGATCATATTAATAGGTATATTTAAGATGGCGTCGGATAAAGTGAAAGCGAGTCTTAACTCTTGATCAGAACACTTATAACATGTCTACTTCGCGTTAATAGAAGTCATACAATTTAGTGTAGCTGCGATATTTTAAAGTAGCTTCATTATGTGGCAGAATGGGAGGCGACTGTTCGCGCTGGGGACAAACTGTCTACCTTCCATTTGTTGGTTAGTCTAGCCTTGGGTGGCTCCTGCTGTACAGAAGCCTTTGGTGTGGTCATTGGATTATGCAGGACAAGGCAACACGACATATGTTCTCCCCGCCTGACCATTTGTCTTCTGCTTTTGGTGGTGAGCAGGACTACATTATCGGCAGGTATTTTATGCAAGTTAGTGGCAGTGACCTGCAGTGAGTGTCGAGGCACTAGTAGCCGGCAATTTGGTTTACTATCAACACGCTTCCCCGCATTGCAAGTCAACAATTTTGTATGTCCCTCTTACGAGGGATAACTGAAAATAACAATTAGGGTCGGACCGTGTTTTCAAGGTGGTGGCCGAGAGGCGGGAGTCAAATACTCCGCTCGGCTACACTTTATACGTCATCGTGGACATCACGCGCGCTAGCAGTTAGACGCAGTCGTAGAGTATTCACACTCAGAGCCCTTTCCCCACGTTTGGTAGATCACACAACACAGCGCCTGTACTACGGTCAACTGTGACGAGAACTGTGCATCTACACTCAAGGTGTTTGCGGGGTGATTTTAATATAACTTAGGCGACGACCAGAAAGATTAGAGGCAAACTTTTGTTTTAATATTTTTGTTTTAAATGTATTTGTATACGCTTATTGGAAATGTGCTGACTCAATTATGAGGGCTAATAAACTTTTCATAATCACAGTATAATGCGGACTTCTAAACTATTCTGAACTTTTTGTTGTCCCTTTCTTAAGCAAACGATCAAACAACAAATGCCAACTTAGGCTCCTTCGTAATCACAGTATTGTCTAGTGTGAAAGTGTTGCTGGCCTCAAATTCACTATAAGTACTTGTACAAAAATGTTGGATCTTTTGCCTCTTCAAATCATATTCACCCACACCCGCACACCTCCTCTCAATCTTTATCTAAGAAAACGAACAATGTCATTCATCGTTTGCCTGCACAGTTTATGACTTTAGCAGATGATAATAAAACATCATCATCATCATCATCATCATCATCATCATCATCATCATCATCATCATCATCATCATCATCATCATCATCATCATCATCTACCATCATTATGATCAACGTCATCATCATCACCTTCTTCTTCTTGTTAAGAAGACTGTAGGCCTTTTGTTCATCCTTACCCTACGAAAATGTAGTTTTTGATAATGTGTGAACTTGCGAGCACGCGCGTATGTGAGTGTTTGATGGGGGTAGGGTTGGAGTGGAGGGGGAGGGGGAGGTAGAGGTATGGAGGGTGGAGGGAGAAGAAGGGGGAAGTATGTTTATTATTAGTGCATTATTAGTCTTAGTCATTTCTTACCATACCTAAGATATAATTATGTTAGTTTCACCTTAATTTTAATTTAAGTTAATTATTTTGTACGTTCTAATTTGTTTACTAAGGACTAGCTGTAGGACAGGTCCATAGGACCTAATGCTATAGTTAGGTTCTATCCTATTATTCGACTTCGACTTTGGCTTCTTCTTCTTTTTTACCTTCTTTTATCCAGCACATGATGATGATGATGATGATGATAATGATCCCATGATGATGATCCCATGATGATGATGACGATGATGATGATCCTATCATTATCATCATCATCATCATCACCACCATCATCATCATCATCATCATCATCATCATCATCATCATCATCATCATCATCATCATCATCATCATCATCATCATCTACTTCTTCTTCTTCTTATATCCCTTTAACCCCCTCCCCCCTGGCCTCGACATTCCATTGCAGCTTTATGTTAGTGTAGATTTATGGATTAACCAAGGTCTTGTATTTTTATTTAAAACAGTTTATATAAGCCAATGAACTTGGGTGTTCTTTTTAGTGCGGCACGCGCGTACCTCTCATTTTGTCTTATACATAACATTGTAATATATAACTTTGAAGACAGTCTCGCCTTATATGTCATCGTATACAATCTGTTGATATGTGATTTGATGGTGTCTTCTGTAATAGAATGTTCTTAATCTAGGATGATATTGGCAAAAATGTGTGTGTATGGAGGGTTTGGACGGTAAGGGGGTGCGTGCGTGTGTATGTGCTGGACTAGACTGCATTATTGTTCCCCTCAAACTGTTTCATTGGAGACTGTTTTGGGCATCTAATTTAATTTTATTATTTTCTGTGGCGTCGTTATAGTCTATGGCATTTTTCTATCCTTTGAATGAATGAATGAATGTTTGTAATTGCCTTTTCTTATACATTTCTTGCAATGTGTTGTACACACATAGCATGCATTAATTTCTCTGTTTGAGATAATAAAGTATTCTTGAATCTTGAACTTTGATGACAGTCTTGCCCACCCGTTAATCAACACCTCTGTGACTAATTAGGATATGAACCTACCTGCCTTGGTATTTCACGATGTCACTACTTATGGTGAATCTGCCCTGCCTATATTGGAGTCTTGTCACTTTGTCGTTAATGTTGTCAATACCATAGAATTATAAGGACAGCGTTCACTGGAATGACGTATTAAACATCTAATATCCAATATATTCTCATAAATCTGTGGTTTGCCTTGTCGACCTTGTCAAACCAGCACAACAGAAAACCTAGATTTGGCAGAAAGGCGTTAAGTCTGGTTATATAAGCATTTAATATCCCACACTATCTCATAAATCTGCGAACCCCTTGTCAAAAAACACAAAATGATTGTTCTTATATTTAAACTAACTTACAAGCTCATAGAGTTTCTCAAGGGGTTTGCCATTTATAGCCAGCGTATAAAAAAATTTTATGTTGAAGTCAAGATTGTTCTGGGCACAGACATCCAAAATGCACCAAATAGTTTGGGGGAAATCAGGATTCAAACCCACGTCACCCAAAACCCATCCAGAACCACTGAGCCACAACGACAACAACATAGAGTTAGAAAAAAAACCGTTCATTTGGTTATATTAACAGTTAATATTCCAACACAAGTCACATAAATCTGCCTTGGCACGCTAACACAATAGACCACGAACTGAGAGAAACTAAAAGTTCATGAGTTATTTAAAACTATTGTTTAAACTATCTTCACCTCGGGCATGACCCAGATTAAAAGACTGGTGGTTCAAAAAGGTTACGAGCATGAATCCAAGATTCAAGATTCAATATTTAATTCCATTACTCGTTTATGGAGGATACATAAACATAAGCATGACACTCATAATTCATTTGTAAAGAGGCTTTAGGGAAAAATAATAGATGACTGTTTTGCATCTATATATATATAAATTGCTTAGCTGGAAGTCCTTCTTTGCCTCTACTGTAAAGTTTGTCCGGTATGGACGCTGATCTGGGCAGGTACTGGGTGCTGCGGATCGGCCTGCTGTGCGCTCAAAACCCGCGAAATCGTTATAGCCGACATTTTCTTACCGAACGTTTAACCGTTTCTGACATAAATAAATAAACAAAATGTCCACAAACTGCAATAGCCTCATTCCGCGCGGCGCTTCCGATTCAACCCGTGTCAAGAACTGCCGTTCCGTAATACCGCAAATTTTGTTTTATTTCCATTCAAAACACTTTTGCACTCATGTCACCAATCTTACAGCTGAAGGTTACCTGTTCACTTTCTTTTTCATCCATACTTATATGCGCACAAAAATTCAATTTGCATAAAATCTTCCATTACTTGAAGCAACTGTGTCATACAAGATCTGTGCTGACGAAAACCAAGTTTGTAGAGTTGTAACACGGTTACTTCCCTCTAACTAAATCACTGTTTATGCAGTAACTATGCGCTACCGCAAATACAAATATACCGGAAGTATTATGGTACCAAGAGAGATTACTTGCATGCCCAATATTTTTAAATAAAGGTATGACATTTAAAAATACGTTGCCTAACATAAATACTAAATTACAATAAAATATTTTAGTGCATTACTCAAACATGCACCTATACTCTGTTCTGCAGTACATTGCAATTATCATTTTAAATTAAAATAGTTCAATGCATTGCTCGAGTCGAGCATCAACATGTACCTTTTAATCTACTCTGTTTTGCAGTGCTTCATCATTCGACCCCTGCAAGTAAACTATTGCAATCATTTCAGTGCATTTTTAATGTTTAATGCTAACTCGCAGACAACAGTTGTCTCTCTGTCTACATTTTAAACAGCAACCTGTGTACCCTGGCTTGCCAGGCTACAAAACCACTAGTTTGTTATAATTATGTTCGCGACAGTTTTTTTTCTCTGTTTTTCGCTCCTTGATTATTTGTACTGCAAAAGGTTTGAATACATCTAGAATTCGTAGATATTTTTTCCTATCGCGTACTGTCCTTTTTTCGCGATATATTCGTGAAGCAGACTGGCCCAAACTTCTAAATGTGCTTCAGGTTGTACGAAAAGTGAATAATGTCAGTATTGACATCTCACTGTGGCATATCAGTTTTGCATTACGTTTTAGTAGTGACTGGTAGGGAAGTTGGTTAGAGCGCTAGAGGATTTTACTCAAGCAACCTCAGGTGCCCACTTGCAGAGTTTGGGAGCATAGTGTGACGCCCAGACAATAGAGCACAATCCTGGGTGACCGGGGATTATGGAGAAGGGACCTAGTGCGTGCTGGGTGTATTTGTGTAGCCGGCTCTCACACGTCTAGGACACGAGCGTCAGGATCTTAACCTCCGTGAGAAAGAATGCGTGCTTACACAGACTAAAAACCTCGGTTTATACTATCATCAGAAGGAGTATAACAAGCTGATAGTTAATAAGCCAATCGAAATTAATCAAAATACCACAGGGTCCAGGCTCCTCTCCCGTAACTGGAAGGTCGGTGGGGCACCACAGATGTCGTTTAACCAGCGTACTCCATCTTCTCTTCTGTACCCAAATTGTGTCTCATACAGGACCTTCTTCTTCTTCTTCTTCTTCTTCTTCTTCTTCTTCTTCACCCTCATTCAGACAGCAACGAATGTTTTCCCCACAGCATTTTAAGAGACAATCGATCTTACTCAGATAGACGTTTCCACGCATTATGTGCACACACAGTTTTAAAAAAAAGGCAAAAACCAAACCAAAACAAAACAGATTGGAAACCCCTTCAAAATCCCTTAAAATATACACATATAGAAGCAGCAAATGTGTAGACACGGATTAAAAAAATGATCAGAATAAACACAATCTCTCCGTGTTTTAAGATAAATACAAAAGAAAAAAAATGATTCTTTAAAACAGAAAAATGATAATAAATTACACAGTTACACAGATCCGCGCTTCAACGAGTCAAACTCGGTTTCGCCGTATCTGAGATATAGCGCAAATGCGCGGAGCAAAGAATTGACCTCAGCAACTGTGATCTTTGAGATACAGCGATTGCAATTATTGCACCAAGATATGAGACTGGCCACTAAACCTGCTAAAGCTCCAATGAAGCTGAAAAAAAGAAAATCTGAAAGTTGAGCTATGGCGTAGAGCCGATCCAAATTAATACTCGTTGCGTTTCTGCCACCAAGAGCAAAATATTCCCAGCAAAGTCTGGCAATCCAAAAACAATACCCGCGTGTATAGGAATTAATAAATGGCCCCCCTTGTTTATTTTGAGCAGTCCTGTCTGCCATGGGTGGGTGTGTGTCAAGTGGGGTTTATGGGCTCTGCACAATGGAATTATGGACCCTCACGTATATTCGGTGGGAACTGCTAGTAAGTCACCCTATGAATTACTTTAATAAATTTATTTGTTTAGCTCGTTCCGTGTTAAGGTTGGGGTACAGAAATAGATAGAAAAATGGTAAAAGAATACTGTCACACTAGCTTTCACACGGCTATGAATCATAAGTAGTCCAGCCACTGGATAACAGTTAAAATCACACATTTATTTCTTCTACTCTATACAAGATTCTCTAAGTACTAATCTAACTTAAAATGTCTCAGTCACTGCTAATAGTTCGATCGCTGATAGTCTAGGCAGCTGTTATATCTTCATCGGGCACTTTCTATTCGAATTCATGTAGATTTGGACTACTGTGGTCCGTTTTACAGTTTCTGAAGAGTTGGACTACTGTGGTCCTGTTATAATCAGTTTAAGTGCACCTTCGTGTTATGCACTTAACTCATGAGTGGGGGTTCGAAGTCCTTCTGTGAGGTAGCTTCTGGTCCACCTGTGTCGTTGTGTAGTTGGGTTCCCTTGCCACGCTGTGGGGTCTGACAGGGAGTTTTCCAAGGCAGCTCTTTCCGTCTGGTGCGGTAGAGTCTCCTCAAACAACTAGTCGTTTCTGTGGAGTGGGGTGCACAGGATAGCTCGGGATAGCTCGGGATAGCTCGCCTGCTCGTCTGTTTGACAAGTTCAGGCCCGTTGTGACTTGATAGAATTCTATGCTTCTAAGTCCTGCTTCCTGGTCTAAGTGTGTAGAGATTTCTCTAGCTATCTAGCTGTTCACACTTCGGTGTATTCCTCCCAACTGACCAAAACTGTGCGTGGTTTGGACCCAGTCAAACTGGCTCCAACCACTTTGCCTAAGCTCTCCCATTGGTTCCAACGGTCCGATTCAAAACTTAAGTGCTGACGTCACTGCGCTGTGTGTGTGGCTCAGGCTCGCAGTGTGCTGTAATTTAATTGCTGCTGTGTAATAGACTGACTCTCTACTATTACAAAGACTACACAATGCTAAATAGTCAACAAGCAGAGTTAAAACTAGTCCTAACGCGACAGGCTCCCTCAACTGAAAAAAGGCGATGACTACTGGATTCGACCTTTTTCTACTACAGGGCCTAGTTTAACACTGCACTATCCTAGGGTCCTACTTACAAACTAATTAAGTTGCTCGACCTGAGCTGCAATGCTATGCCAGGTAGCTATGGACTCTAGTGACAGGGTTTTACTGGGCGGGGACGAATTCTGGTGCTGTGGCCCTTAGTTGTGTTGGGTGGGCGACAGCTGCTGTGTCCTCCACGAGATGGCGACTGAGGTAGTCGGCTCCGTGGTTCTCTTTGCCGGGGATGTACTCGATTTGGAATGAGTACGCCTGAAGGGTGAGTGCCCATCTCATCAGGCGAGAGTTCAAAGACTTGGAGGCTGCCAGGAACGATAGTGGTTGATGGTCCACCTGAACTGTGAAGTGGGTCCCATACAGGTAGAGTTGAAACTTCTGTATGGCCCAGACTAGTCCAAGGCATTCTTTCTCCGACGTGGCGTAGTGGGTCTCGGCGGGTCTCAATTTTCTGCTGGCGTAGGCGACAGGGAATAGCGTCTCTGCATTCTTGGGGTCGCGCTGTAGCAGTACTGCTCCGAGGCCTAAGTCGCTTGCGTCGGTGCGAAGAACGAATGGCTGAGTCAAATCGGGTAGGTGGAGTACTGGCGCCGATGTCATTCTGTCCTTGAGTGTTTGGAATGCCGTCTCACATTCTGCTGTCCATACGACTTTGTCCGGGGCGATTTTCCGGGTTCCATTTGTCAGTGGCACGGCGATGCTGTTGTAGTTGGGGATGAACTTCTGGTAGAAGCCGCAGAGTCCTAGAAACGACTGCACCTTCCTTCTTGGTCTTGGGCCTAGGAGCGTCGAGTAGGCGTTTCACTGTCTTCTCTACCGGTCGCAGGCTTCCTTGACTTATGGAGTGTCCCAGAAATTCTAGTTCTGTGAATCCAATCTGACATTTGGTGGGTCTTGCCGTCAATCCCGTGTCTCTGAGGCGGGCGAGTAGTTGTTGTAGGAGCGTGACATGTTCCTCCCACGTAGGTGTTGCGATGAGGATGTCGTCCATAAACGAATGTAGGTGCTCGCTGCTCAGGGGTGCCAGGAGTTTTCGCATCATGGCGCTGAAGATGCTGGGTGCGTTGTGGAGTCCGAATGGAAGCACGTTGAATTCGAAGTGTCCTTCCATAGTGCTGAAAGCTAGGTACTTTCGGACTTGCGGTTGCACTGGTATCTGGTAGTATCCTTTGCTGAGGTCGATGCGTGAGAAGTACTTTGCTCGCTGTAGCTTGGCAAATAGGTCTGTCTGGTCCGGGAGTGGCTCTGGCTGGAACTGCGTTACGGCATTCAACAGTCTGAAGTCGATGCACAGTCGATGCTCTCCGTTGGGTTTTCGCAACAATACCGTGCCTGCGCTGTAGGGTGAAGTAGACTCTGAGATGATTCCGGCTGCCAGTAAGGTGTCTATCTCTTCCTTGATGGCTCGCTGCTGAGACAGGGGCATCGGGTAGAGCTTCTGGCGGACGGGTGTTGGGTCGGTCACCGTTAAGGTTACTTCGACGAGGTCTGTCCTCCCTGGTCGGTCTGTGAGCACAGTCTGATGTTGTCGAATGACCTGTCGTACTTGCTGTTGCTGTTTAGCGGCTAGGTCTCCGTTGAGTATCACGTCTTTGTAGGTTTCTTTGGAGTGCAGGGGGTACTCTACTGCATTGGTCTCCATGCTTTCTCCTTCTTCCGCGATGGCGATGGCTAACAAGTTGTGAGTGCTGGGGGTCGCTGGTCGGTCCGTATACTTCTTGAGGAGATTGATGTGGTGGTATCGGGCTCTCCCGTTCACCTCTACTTGGTAGACTGTCTTGGATTTCTTGGCAGTCACCCGGTACGGTCCTCTCCAAGCGATGTCCAGCTTGTTGGTTCCACTTGGAAGTAAGAGTAGCACTTGATCGCCGACTTGCAGTTCTCTGTCCTTCGCGTGGCGGTTGTAGTACTTCGCCTGACGGGCTCTTGCCTTCTTCAGTGCTTCACCAGCTTTCTTCCACGTTGCTTTGAGGGTTTCCTGCAGGTCTGCGACGTACTTGGTGGCACCTCTTGGTGTGTCGTCTATCTTGGCTTCCGTCCAACTTCTGCGTAGGGCTTCTAGCGGTCCTGCTAGAGGTCTGCCGAATAGCAATGTTGACGGGGTGTAGCCTGTGGCTGCATGGGGCGTTTCTCTGTATGCGAACAGTGCCGCATTCACGTAGGTGTCCCACGCTTCTGGATTGTCGTCGGCGACTTTCCTGAGGATGGTGAGAAGGGTTCCATTCAGTCTTTCTACTTGTCCGTTGCTGGCTGGGTGGTATGGTGGTGTGCGAATGTGATGAACTTGTATCAACTCGAACACGTCTTGCATCAGGCGGCCGGTGAACTGAGATCCGTTGTCCGTTCTAATGCTGTCCGGGAATCCGACTCTGGTAAAGATGGCGATGAGTGCATCTGCAATCTTCTTGGTGTCTATCGCTGGCAACGGGACTGCTTCGCACCACATCGTACATGCGTCGACGAGTGTGAGTAGAAATCTGTTCCGCTTCTTGGTCATGGGCAGTGGTCCTACTATGTCTACTGAGACTTGCTGGAATGGCACGCCGACTACTACCGATGGTCCTAAGGTAACTGGTACGGTGTGATGTCGCGGGGAATATCGTTGACATTGGTGGCAAGATTTCACGTAGCGCTTGACATCCTCCGTGATTCCTGGCCAATAGTAGTGTGCGCTGATTCTCTGCACTGTGGCTCCAATTCCCATGTGTCCGCTGAGTGGCATGCTGTGGCCTAATTCTAGTACTTGGGCTCGAAGGGTGGCTGGTAGTACTAGTTGGGTGTGATCTCCATCTCCTTGACGATGTAGAACTCCCTCTTCCATGTAGAAGTCTCCCTTGTGCGGGGGTGTGTGCGCCTTGGGTAGCTTCTGGAAGCACTTCGCTATCGAGGTGTCTTCTTTCTGTGCTGTTTTGATCTCTTCGAGTCCTGGATTCGGAGCGAACTCGGGCTGGGGTGGTTGGGTTTTAGCTTGGGCCCTGGTTTGCACTGCAGCTATCTCTACAGTTTTAGGGGGCGTGCCTAAGAACACATACCTACAACCTAGCACTAGATCATACAGGGGTTTCTGTAAAACAGCTGCTTGGATTCGTCCTGTGACATACCTACTCTCTACTTCGATCCAAGCTATTGGGCAAGTAGTCGTCGGTTTCGTCAAGTCTGCTCCTTGTAAGTCGACTGTCTTGTCTGTCAAGTCCGCGCGCGATACAAGAGATTCGCTAACTATCGCGTCGTATGATAGACCTGTGTCATACAGACAGCTCGCTTCTTTTCCGTTGACCTTGACCGTGTCGGTCACCGATGGGTGATCTCCGATAGTGTGTGGCTTGTTACCGCTGCTTTGAGTTAGAACTCTGTGCGCTGGCCGGCTTTCGCGCTCTTCCCTACGTTGTGCGGCCAACTTGAAACATTCTGCGGTGGAGTGATTGTTTCTGTTGCAGAACGAACAATACCGTCTCTGTTCTGCGGGACCTCTTTTCCCGAATTCCGTGTTGGGTCCTTTATTTTGCCCAGGTCTGGGATTATTCGGCTTATTCGCGGTGCGTTCTTCCCGGTTAGGGCTTCGTTTCTGTGCCTCTTTCCCGTTAGGCTTTAGGTCTCGCCTGAAGCTCTTGGCTTCTCCGTGTGCGGCCACGTACCTATCTGCGACCTTGACCAGATCTTCTAGTCTTTCCGCGCCCTGCTCTACTGAGAATGTTCTCAGCTCGGGGGTCATGGTTTCCCGTAGCTGTTCCCATACTAACAGTTCTGTCAGTCCATCATACGTTTTAGCCGTGGCTGACTGGCTAATCCACTTATCCAGCATTGTGGACAACCGATCTGCGAACTGCGCATAGCTCTCTCCTTTCACTCTCCGATTGGTGCGGAACTTTTGCCGGTAGCATTCTCCTGTTAGTTCGAATCCCGTTAGGAGTGCCTCTTTTACTTTGTGATAGTCAGTCACTCTGTCAGTCGGTAGCTTACTGTAGATGTCATAAGCCTTTCCTCTAAGCCCTTGACTAAGCTTAAAAGACCAATGAGTGGGATCTAGTTTGTACTCTGTTGCTAGACGCTCAAACCTAGTCAGATAGAGATCTAGACCTTCTTCTCTCTCATTGAATGTTCCCAGTGGAAATGACATTCCTTGTACAGGGTTGGATGCTACCTCTAGCTGATCTGAGTGGGAAGGGGTTGAGGAAGAACTTGAAGCTCCTGATCCCAGTCTTCTTAGCTCTAACTCATGCTGTCTTTCTTTTTCCTTTTCTTCCCTCTCTTTTTCTTTTTCTGCCCGCTCTTTTTCTTTTTCTGCCCGCTCATACTCCCATCTCCTAACTTCTGCATCTCTCTCTGCTGCTAATGCTGCCTTCTTTTGTTCTACTTCTAACTCTGCTTTCTTTTGCTCTGCTTCTAATGCTAGCTTCTTCTGTTCTGCTTCTAATTCTAATTTCTTTCGCTCTGCTTCTAAGGCTAGTTTCTTCGCCTCCCTTTCTGCTGCTCTCTCTGCCTTAGCCTCCTGTTTCTCTACCTCTGCATTGATATACGCAATTAGGTCTCCCCCTGCTAAGTGTAAAGCTTCCCCTAATTCCTTGAAACGCAATCTCAAGGCCACTGGGTCCGACATTGTCAAACGTGTCTATGAACAACCTCTGAATCACGTGGAATACCAAAACACTAGCAATATTGCAAGTCAATAACAACAATGCAAAGACAATCAAATTCGTAATCAATAATAGAATAAAACAAGAGTCAAATGGCATACAACAGTTATTTAAGCAAAACCTGCAAAAGAACAATGCAACATACAGGCACAAAAATATTTGAAGCAACAAAGTTTTTAACTAAAGAATAGTGCACCCAACTGATCAGTGTTATACCCTTACACTATTCTAAGTTATTCTACTTCTACTGTTATCTAATTTTATTGTACTTAGGTCCGGTTATACCCAATTCCTATTATACACAGATCCTGGCTAGGCTCGCCAATTAAAGTGTCACGTGGGGTTTATGGGCTCTGCACAATGGAATTATGGACCCTCACGTATATTCGGTGGGAACTGCTAGTAAGTCACCCTATGAATTACTTTAATAAATTTATTTGTTTAGCTCGTTCCGTGTTAAGGTTGGGGTACAGAAATAGATAGAAAAATGGTAAAAGAATACTGTCACACTAGCTTTCACACGGCTATGAATCATAAGTAGTCCAGCCACTGGATAACAGTTAAAATCACACATTTATTTCTTCTACTCTATACAAGATTCTCTAAGTACTAATCTAACTTAAAATGTCTCAGTCACTGCTAATAGTTCGATCGCTGATAGTCTAGGCAGCTGTTATATCTTCATCGGGCACTTTCTATTCGAATTCATGTAGATTTGGACTACTGTGGTCCGTTTTACAGTTTCTGAAGAGTTGGACTACTGTGGTCCTGTTATAATCAGTTTAAGTGCACCTTCGTGTTATGCACTTAACTCATGAGTGGGGGTTCGAAGTCCTTCTGTGAGGTAGCTTCTGGTCCACCTGTGTCGTTGTGTAGTTGGGTTCCCTTGCCACGCTGTGGGGTCTGACAGGGAGTTTTCCAAGGCAGCTCTTTCCGTCTGGTGCGGTAGAGTCTCCTCAAACAACTAGTCGTTTCTGTGGAGTGGGGTGCACAGGATAGCTCGGGATAGCTCGGGATAGCTCGCCTGCTCGTCTGTTTGACAAGTTCAGGCCCGTTGTGACTTGATAGAATTCTATGCTTCTAAGTCCTGCTTCCTGGTCTAAGTGTGTAGAGATTTCTCTAGCTATCTAGCTGTTCACACTTCGGTGTATTCCTCCCAACTGACCAAAACTGTGCGTGGTTTGGACCCAGTCAAACTGGCTCCAACCACTTTGCCTAAGCTCTCCCATTGGTTCCAACGGTCCGATTCAAAACTTAAGTGCTGACGTCACTGCGCTGTGTGTGTGGCTCAGGCTCGCAGTGTGCTGTAATTTAATTGCTGCTGTGTAATAGACTGACTCTCTACTATTACAAAGACTACACAATGCTAAATAGTCAACAAGCAGAGTTAAAACTAGTCCTAACGCGACAGTGTGGACGATTATCGTCAATGTTTATTGATTGATTCATTCATTCAAAACGAGATGACCTCATAAAGGGCTACAATTAATGTCGCAGGGACCGTTCACAATGGATGTTCCGTAACGAATCATCCCAAAGAACCATCAATACCCTTCATTACCTGATGTGGCCATGCGCTGGGGCCTCAGCCATTCCTTACTTGATGTGACCATGCACTGGGGCCTCAGCCATTCATTACTTGACCATGCACTGGGGCCTCAGCCATTCATTACTTGATGTGACCATGCACTGGGGCCTCAGCCATTCATTACTTGATGTGGCCATGCACTGGGGCCTCAGCCATTCATTACTTGATGTGGCCATGCACTGGGGCCTCAGCCAGTCATTACTTGATGTGGCCATGCACTGGGGCCTCAGCCATTCATTACTTGATGTGGCCATGCACTGGGGCATTAACCATTCATTACTTGATGTGACCATGCACTGGGGCATTAACCATTCATTACTTGATGTGACCATGCACTGGGGCATTAACCATTCATTACTTGATGTGACCATGCACTGGGGCATTAACCATTCTGTTACGTTGAAACGCGAATGGTGCATATGAAATGCGCACGATGTTATGTGTGAAGCGCGTGCAATGGTAGGCTTGTGTGTGACGCGCGCGATGGATCTGTTCGTTTTATTTTTGCAACGCATGCAGTAATAGAGTGTATTTATCTTTGATTTGATTTTGCGTTGTTGTTGGTAGAGGCTTTGTGTAACGTTAGTGTTTTTAGTTGGTCGATATTGTTTGAGAATTTTCGGGAATCAGTTGTTTACTATCGATCGAAGCGTGTGGATTATTCTGTTGGTTACCATGGAAGCTTCCATTCCAAATGAGGTTGTATGACGTGAGTCACGTGATGATGAAATTAATTTTGATTGGTTGTGGTGTTTTATGTAGGATTTTTCTCGTTTGTTCCCGTGTATGTAGAGACTATATAAGCGCCGCACTGTTAAAAAAGTTGAATTGTTGTTGATAGTGAAGTTGGAAAGTAAATTTGAGAGTGGAAAGGCGATTGAGCGATTGTATGCAGTTGTTGATGTGTGCTGAATAAAAGTGGAAAACTTCATACGTCGACTTTGTGACTTGTACGCTGCTTGAGCGGGTTGCGTGAATAAACGAATCTGAGTTACACCCTATCAGGAATTCAGCATTGGGGCTGAATCAGATACTGATAGAAAACACCAACATCAAACGGAGTGTAACATTTTGGGGGTCAAGCCGCGATTCACGCCATAGCCAAGGGTTCAACTGCTACAAGCGAGTCAACGTTACGAGAGGCAGTCATCGAGGGTAGCCGCCAACGAGTTGCGTCGAGAGGGGCCAACATACTGGGACTACATCACCGATAGGTTCGGGTTGACTGCAAGGGCGTGTAGTCGCCGAAGAGTTGCTTCGTGAGCGAACAACAGAGCGGGACTACGTGGCTGCCGCAGGACTACGTCAAGGGACAGTCTCGGAGCTACATCGCCAGTGTTACAGAGAGCGGCGAGCGGACGTCGCGTCTACTTCAGCACAGGAGCGTGTACATCAACACTAGCGTGGTGCAGCGTCGCATACGACGAGGACAGCGGGGCCTGCGTCAGCGAAAGCGACTAGTAACGAGCATCAGCGCTACTGCAGAAAGCGTGCTGTTCTAGAACAGTCTAGAAAGGTACAGCACAGCCAAGAACCTTCTAGAAAAAGAACTTTCCAGAAAAGAACTTTCCAGAATCATCAAGATGGCTGACTTCTGGCAGAAAGGGATTCAACTGAATCTAAAAGGGAAACAGCTGACGGAGTACGTCAAGTCCCAGGAGAGAATACAAGAACGAGAATTAGAAGAGCAGCGTCGCCGTGAAGAAAGAGAATTTGAAGAGCAACGACGCCGGGAAGAAAAGGAAGAACAGCGTCAACGTCAAGAAAAAGAAGAGCAGCGGCAGCGTGAAGAAAGAGAAGAGGAACGCAGGCGTGAAGAAAGGGAAGCTGAGCGTCAGTTCCAGTTAGAGATGGCGCGCATCCAACAACAGCAGCATGCGCCACACGTTATCAGCGACTTCAAAGCTCCAAAATTGCCAGCATTCGTCGACGAAAAGGACCAGATCGACAGCTATCTAGCGAGGTTTGAAAGGTTCGCCGAAAGCGCTAAGTGGCAACGTCAAGACTGGGCGATCATACTCAGCGCACTACTGACGGGGAAGGCGCTCGATGTCTACAGTAGACTGTCGAATAATGACGCCAAGGACTACGACGTTTTGAAAGCGGCCCTATTGCAGTGCTACAACTTTACAGAAAAGGGCTACCGTCAACGCTTTCGTGAATGCCGGCCTTTGTCAGACGAGACACCAAAGCAATTTGTGGAGCGCCTGTCATCATATCTACACAAGTGGGTGGAATTATCAGGCAAAGGGAAGACTTACGAGAGTCTCCATGAGCTGATCGTGAGGGAACAATTACTCAACGCCTGCCCTAAGGACCTAGCGATCCACTTGGAAATACAAAAGTTGCAGACGCTAAAAGACGTTGCTGAGGCTGCTGAAAGATATCTCATCGCTCATGAGAAAACGTTGGGGCCACCCAGCGCGACGAAACACTTTCAGAAGACGGCAAGCCATGGGAACCAGATCCAGGGGAGCCAGACGAGCCAGAGACACACTGACTCCACGCCACCTCCCAGGGAAGGGCATTCAAGAGGCTGTTTCACCTGCAACGCTACAGACCACAGAGCGGCTAACTGTCCTCAAAACAAAAGTAGCGGACAGCGGGGCAGTACGGACAAAGCAGCGGTGGGCAACCGACAGAGACGTTTCTCCAATCAACGGCAAAACAGTAGATCTGACCATCAAGTGTGCGGCGGGAGCGTCATTCTTCCGAGTGAGACCAAGCGCACAGCTACTCCTGCGGACGTGCAAGAGTGCATGACTGATGGCCAACTCCTCCTTGCCAACGGGAAATCCATCCCCGTCGTCGCCAGCGCAGCTGTGACCGTCCAGAACATGCCTGTTTCAAAGGGACGCGTCGGAAATCATGAAGTGACTGTTCTAAGAGACTCTGGCTGCAGTGGGGTCATCGTCAGAGAAGACCTAATCGCTAAAGAACAGTTCACTGGCGATTCAAAATGGACACTCATGACCGACAGCAAATGTGTGAGAGCGCCAGTTGCGAAGATTCAAGTCAGCACCCCTTTCTACATAGGCGAAGTCGAAGCGGTTTGCCTGAAGAAGCCGCTGTATGATTTGATGATCGGGAATATCGACGGCGCGAGACGACCCGACGACCCCGATCCAGAGTGGAGTCCTGCCTCAACTCAACACGTCGAAGTTGTGGAGGAGGATCCATTGCCATTTCCCGATGGAGACCTTACAGAGCTGCTACGGGACAATGTGGTTACTCCGGCTCAGCCCTGCCGACCAGAGATCGTCGGTGCTGTCACCACCAGGGCCCAGGCCAAGAGAAACAAGACGTCTACGCCACTGAAGGTCGCCGACAACTCCAAAGCTGCCATCGTGGACAGAGATAAGCTGATCCAGCTCCAGGAAGCTGACAGCACTTTAAACAAGTACAGGAACCGCCAAGACCACGTGACCAAGGGCAGTGGCACGGTCTATTTCGAGGTGAAGGCCAAGATCCTGTATCGAATCTTCCAGCACCCGAGGGTCAACGGAGGGAAACCACTACGTCAAGTATTGGTACCGTTACCCCTAAGGCGCCAGGTGATGGAAGTAGCGCATGACTCAATCATGGGAGGTCACCTAGGTATCAAGAAGACGTCGGATAGAATCCAGGCGGTATTCTACTGGCCAGGACTTCATGCGGACGTCAGCCGTTTCTGCCGATCATGTGACATTTGCCAGAAGACCATACCTCGAGGAAGGGTCCCGAAAGTGCCTATGCAGAGGATGCCTCTGATCGACCGACCTTTCAAGAGGGTGGCCTTAGACTTAATCGGCGAAATAAGACCTCCGAGTGAAGAAGGTCATCGATGGGTACTGACTTTAGTGGACTATGCGACTCGGTACCCAGAAGCAGTGCCACTGAAGAAGATTGACACTGAAACTGTAGCAGAGGCACTGGTGGACATGTTCAGCAGACTTGGAGTGCCTGAAGAAATTCTGACAGACCTCGGGACGCAGTTCGTCTCTGACTGTATGAAGGAGGTCAACAGACTGCTGAGTATCCGGCATTTGACTACGGCACCCTACCATCCAATGTGCAACGGGCTTGTCGAGAAGTTCAATGCTACACTGAAGTCCACCCTGAAGAAACTGTGCAGCGAGCAGCCCAGACAATGGCATCGCTATATCAACGCCTTACTTTTCGCCTACAGAGAAGTACCGCAGGAGTCCACCGGCTTTTCTCCGTTCGAGCTGCTGTACGGAAGAACCGTCCGAGGGCCGATGCACATCCTGAAAGAACTGTGGACGAAAGAAGTAGAGACCCCAGAGGTGAAGAACAGCTACCAGTACGTGTTTGAGCTACGGGAGAAGCTGGAACAGACTCTCGAGATAGCCAGAGAAAACCTGAAGAAGTCCCAAGACTGTGGAAAGCACTACTACGATCGTAGGGCTGTAAACAGGAAGTTCAAACCTGGCAACAAAGTGCTGGTGCTGCTACCTACCGATCATAATAAGTTGCTGATGCAGTGGAAAGGCCCGTACGAAGTGGAGACCGTGGTGGGGATCAACGACTATAAGGTGAAGGTCGGTCAGCATTCCAAGATATACCACGCCAACCTCCTTAAGCTGTACGTGGAAAGGCCATCAGAGACTGTACATGCAGCAACAGCAGCTGAGATAGACGACAGCTTTGACAGCGAGGAACTGTTGGAACTTGGAGACTTCCACAGCAAAGAAGGCATCGACGATGTTAAGCTAGGACCAGGCTTGACGGAAGGTCAGAAGATGGAGCTCAAGGACCTTATGGGTGAGTTTCCCCATAACTTCAAAGATGTCCCAGGCTCTACGACTTTGGTCGAACATGAAGTCCACACCCAGACCTGGAAGGAGCATCTGCAGACTTTGAGGGAGCTGTTCCACCGTCTCGCAGAAGCCAACCTGACCGTGAGACCCAGCAAATGCATCCTGGGAGCTGACAACGTCGACTGCGTCGGACATCCGATGGAAGAGGAAGACAACGGAGGACACACTGAATCCAGGGAAGCCCACATGATCATCGTCTTTGACCCTGGGCCGATGACGACCGCATCTGACGAGGGCGTCGATTCCTTGCGAACGAAAAAACATTGACTGTGTGGACGAACTAAGAATATTGGTAATGACAAACTTGAAGATGAAAACCATTGACTCTGTGTGAATGAACTGAGAACGTTGATAGTGTTCAGAAAGACTAAAATAAGTTCTAATTTCTGATTTTGTTTGTGCATTACGTTTCAACGTTGTTGAAAGAAATTAGGCAAATTTCTTCTTGAGTGGGGGGTTATGTTACGTTGAAACGCGAATGGTGCATATGAAATGCGCACGATGTTATGTGTGAAGCGCGTGCAATGGTAGGCTTGTGTGTGACGCGCGCGATGGATCTGTTCGTTTTATTTTTGCAACGCATGCAGTAATAGAGTGTATTTATCTTTGATTTGATTTTGCGTTGTTGTTGGTAGAGGCTTTGTGTAACGTTAGTGTTTTTAGTTGGTCGATATTGTTTGAGAATTTTCGGGAATCAGTTGTTTACTATCGATCGAAGCGTGTGGATTATTCTGTTGGTTACCATGGAAGCTTCCATTCCAAATGAGGTTGTATGACGTGAGTCACGTGATGATGAAATTAATTTTGATTGGTTGTGGTGTTTTATGTAGGATTTTTCTCGTTTGTTCCCGTGTATGTAGAGACTATATAAGCGCCGCACTGTTAAAAAAGTTGAATTGTTGTTGATAGTGAAGTTGGAAAGTAAATTTGAGAGTGGAAAGGCGATTGAGCGATTGTATGCAGTTGTTGATGTGTGCTGAATAAAAGTGGAAAACTTCATACGTCGACTTTGTGACTTGTACGCTGCTTGAGCGGGTTGCGTGAATAAACGAATCTGAGTTACACCCTATCAGGAATTCAGCATTGGGGCTGAATCAGATACTGATAGAAAACACCAACATCAAACGGAGTGTAACACATTCATTACTTGATGTGACCATGCACTGGGGCATTAACCATTCATTACTTGATGTGACCATGCACTGGGGCATTAACCATTCATTACTTGATGTGACAATGCACTGGGGCATTAACCATTCATTACTTGATGTGACCATGCACTGGGGCATTAACCAAATAGAATGGACCCTCGGTAGTAAAGAATTAGTGGAACCTCGATAGCACAGCGGGTCCTATGTAGACATAAAATAGTTAACCCATTCTAAGGTTTCTTTGTTGCAGACGTTTCCTAATACACTTGGCAATGGTTTAGAAATATTTGTTTTATTTATTGGTCTGTGGGCAACCATGAGAGTTTACAACATCAGCCCTAAAATTATTGAAGTCATCAAAAGTCTATATGACAAGGCTACCAGTGCAGTCCTCCATAACAGCGCCATCGGAAACTGGTTCAGAACAATAATTGGTGTGCGTCAAAGATGCCTACTCTCTCCAGCACTCTTCAACCTCTTCCTAGAGCGCATTATGTCAGATGCCCTTGCAGATCACGAAGGCACAGTCAACATTTTGGGGTGGAGATATCTCCAACCTTCGCTTTGCGGATGACATTGATGGAGAGGAACAAGAAGTTGAACAGATGGTACAGAGGCTTGACACTACCTCTAAGGAATGAAAATAACTGCAGAGAAGGCCAAAATGATGAACATCAACACCAACACGGACATCAAAATCCAAGGCCAATCCATCAACACACTGCATAGCTTCAAATATTTAGGAGCCATTGTATCAGACAATGGGTACCGACAGGAAGTCCTCTCTAGGATCGCACAAACAACTGCTGCCCTGACAAGGTTGAAGCCCATTTCGAAAGACAGGATCGCCAGTCTACATTCCAAATTAATACTGCTGCGCTCCCTTGTCATCTCCATCTTCCTATTCACTTGCGAAACATTGACCCTGACAGCAGATCTACAACGAAGTATACAAAGCATGGAGATGAGGTGCTACAGAATTCTGGGCATTTCCTATACCCAGCACGTCACCAACGACGAAGTCCGACAGACCATCACACAAGCCATTGGACAACACGATGACCTCCTCACAGTGGTGAAGAAACGGAAACTCCGATGGTATGGCCACATTACCAGATCACCAGGCCTTGCAAAGACCATCCTGCAAGGCATAGTGCAATGGGGTAGAAGAAGAGGGAGACAGAAAAAGAGGTGGGAGGACAACATTCGAAAATGGACTGGTTTGGCACTGAGCGAAGCCATGAGGGTTGCTGAGGACAGAGAAAGATGGGGTACGCTGGTTAAACGATCACCTGTGGTGCCCCACAGACCTCCGAGTTACGGGATAGGATAGGATAGGATAGGATAGGATAGGATATTAGTCTGTTAGAAACTATTGTGAAAAGGATACTAAATCTCTCTCTCTCTGTCTCTCTCTCTCTCTCTCTCTCTCTCTCTCTCTCTCTCTCTCTCTCTCTCTCTCTCTCTCTCTCTCTCTCCACAAATGTAAAAAAGAGAAAACTCTGTAAATACGGAAAAAGATTGTTTTGATGACAAATAGAAAAGTGTAACAAGATATATTGACATTATGGTGCATTTGCGTGATGACATTTATCTCAGCATTTAGAAGTTTACCATCACATCCCTAAACTTCTCTAGATTTCTCATATTTAAACCAGCCAAAAATATCAAATTGGGCTCAGCCAATGTTTTGAATACAGCGCAAAACCAATTGGACTCAAAATTGGTGAAGCACAATGATCTTGACCTTGGAGAAAGCTCGGACAGGCCTAGTGACCAACAACCGGACTGTTACTGAATATCAATTAAACTCAACAAATCGTTTCAGTTGTTTCAGTGGTTCTTGAGGCTTCCAACCGCTAGACCGGCAACTGACAGACCGACAACAGACAGACCGACAACTGACAGACCGACAACAGACAGACCGACAACTGACAGACCGACAACTGACAGACCGACAACAGACAGACCGACAACAGACAGACATTTGAACGTTCTAATCCCCGACTATTTCAAAGAATTATATGGAAATACAAAATAGGAGCGCCTATAGTAATCAAGGTAAAGAGGTTTGTCACCTACGCTAACACGTGTTAGCAATGACGTCTCCTTTCACGCTGTCAAGACATTCCTTGAAGAAATGAGCGAAAAAACTCCACCTTCGGGGAAGACAATCCGATAGAGTGCGCCTAGGGTAGCGTACTTCCGGTAGTAAATAGGCCTACGTGATCGAGCCCCTTGTAATAACTGTACACCGTGTTGCGTCACGCGATGTGGGGCCGGGTAGCTCAGTTGGTAAAAGCGTCTTGCTAGTAACCGAAAGGTCGCTGGTTCGAATCCCGGATTGGTCAACGTGTGATCATATTATTTTTCCCCTTTACCAACAACTGGCCCGCTGGTGTCAGTATAAATCGGTCCAGTAGTCACCTATATGCGAAAGGGTCGTGTGACTATAATCTACAAACAACAACAACGTCACGCCATCTGCTGGAGTACCGAACTCTATAAAAATTTATTATTAATATATATTATATGACTAGACTATTAAAAAAAGATTATGTATGATTTCAGACTTGAGTCGTATGATCGAAATGACAACTTTGTCAAAGGAGACATAGCAACACCGGAGTTCAGTTACTTACATTCATGCTGAAGTTCGGGCTGAAATGAAAAATGGTCTTATGTACAAAGTTGACATTTCTTTGACAGAAAAAAGGAACAGTTTTGGAATGTCAGTGTGAATGCGCTGCAGGCATGGGGCCTTCTGCACACTGTAAGCATGTTAGATGTGTCTTGCTCGGCCTGACAGACTTTTCACAAAATAAATCGTTTGTAGTACTGACAACATGTACATAATCACTCCAAACATTTCACCAAGCAAAAAAAAAACATTTGGGGGTCGCCTATGAAAGCTGAAGATATATACCGACATAAAAAAGACTTAAAACTGTAGATTTTGATCCACGACCTGAACATGGAAGTACGCGACTATTGGAGCACCTATCGGCTGAACATTTGCATATTCAAGGGAAATAATTTTAATATTTTGGCCCATTGCCATGTACGATATATATGGGCAATGAGTGCACCTCATTGTCCAGGATAAGTACCTGGGGAATCAGTGGGCGACACTAAAGGGTGCAACCATTACGAATATCCTTCGTTCTATGATATGCCGCGACAGCGTCGGGGCTAGGTTGGATCGCAGTTGACTCAGTGGTGTACAACAGTGTACGCTAATATCAGGCGATAACATTGCAGCCTTTATAGGCAGTGGTTCAAAGCCCGTTAACGACCTGGATTAAAAATAAATAAATAAACATATATATACTCTTTTAAACAAGAAAGAAACAAAGAATAAAAACCTGAACATTGCGCCCCTACTCCTTTGGATAAAAGTTGAAACCGAGAAACAGTCTGAACACGCACACATTTCATCGCAGGCAGAGGTCCTGACGCTACGAGTGCCGGCACATACTACTAGGTCCCCATCTCCACATCCTCGGTTGCCCAGCGATTGCGCTCAGGCGTCTGGGCGTCAGACTATGCGCCAAAACGTTGCAAGTGCGCACTTCGGCCGGCTTGAGTTAGATCTTGTATCGACCAGCTCCTTGAGCCCCTCTTCTGAAAAAGCGCCATATAAAAAAAGATTAAATAATAATAATAATAATAATAATAATAATAACAACAACAACAACAACAACAACAACAACAACAGTAACAATAATAATAATAATAATAATAATAATAATAATAATAATAATAATAATAATAATAACAATAACAATAACAATAATAATAATAATAATAATAATAATACTAATACTAATAATAATAATATGTCACACGCTCGTGACAACGAACGCATTGCTCTGTCTGTGTTTGTTTTTTAATGTTTAAAGCTCAGATAGCTTCTTATGGCAGAGAACAGGATCTTTCTCAATCCGCCCAAGGTGTCAACTTGCTGCTAGATTGTGCACCATCGCACGATTCAGTCCACTGAGTTATCGGGAACAGAACCTAGTGCACGCTGTTTGTGTTTATGTATCCGGCACTCACACGTCTAGGACCTGTGCGTCAGGATCTTTAAAGTCCTGAACAGCAATTTGAGCTGCTAATTGCGCTGTATCAGAACCACTGATTTAACGTCGTTCTCTCCTTTCTTTCTTTCTTTCTTTCTTTCTTTCTTTCTTTCTTTCTTTCTTTCTTTCTTTCTTTCTTTCTTTCTTTCTTTCTTCTTTCTTTCTTTCTTTCTTTCTTTCTTTCTTTCTTCTGTGCTCTCCTTTCTTTATTTCTTTCTCTTTTCATTTGACTCTTCCACGTGCGTCAATAATTCATGTTTCACACATCAACGTGTCATTGTTAGCTTGCAGGAAGGAAATGTCAGCTGATGTATTTAAAGTAAAGACAACGCAAACAGTCATCGTTTAATCTACTATATATATAAAAACTGTCTTAAACAACAAACGAGCGTCAACGCTACTGCTCAATAAATAAGGAACACGAGGACATTACATTACATTATTATTGCTTTAGGTCCAGCGGACTCTTCCGAGCCAAATCAGTACCAGTATAGCCGAATCGGGACCACAAAATGAAGACACAACTTCGCTGAAAGAGGACTCCTGATTCGCATAAAAGATTTGCCGAAACAACCCTTGTGGCAACACTGAAGTCAATCCATCAGCCGGTCACTTTACAATAAAGACACCCCACGCAGGGGACGCTGAAGCTATGCTCTAATTTATCGGACCCACGTCTACAAAAACAAAATAGAATATAAACATCATTATAAAATATCACCAAAACACATACATATAAAATGCCTACATTGCCAAATAATAACATCATAGGATCTAGGAAGCCCCAGTGGCCACCTGGCAGAAAGCATCCAATATTTCCAAGCTGATCCAACAGACCTCACACACAAATGAGGATTTTTGTCCCGGAAGAGTTTTCAAGAAAAAAGGTAAGTGACTGGTCTAGCGAAGAAGAAGATAATATAGTAAATTGATAGAACAGAGTATGAATGAGAAAGAACAAATGAGAAAGACAGCGACAGTTGGAATTTAAAGCACTAAATTTCCAGAAAGTGGGGATACTATTTATACTTAAACCCCCGGCAGCCCCACTGGGGTAGGAACACGAGGAAATAGAATACCTAACAGAGGTCCTCCCGAAGCGTGTGGTTTACGATTGTCCTTATCACAGGGGCATTCACCAAGTAGAATGCAAAAAGAAAGTGGATCATCGACAGCAGAGCGGTAGCAGTAGTATGTATCCAATATTATAATACACAGGGCTGTATATGATCTACCACTGCGCTATCCACGATCCGTATTTACCGCTGCGATATCGAGGACCCGCTCAAAGGGATTAATGCCTCTGTGGTCTTATAGAGAGTGACTTTCAGCGGTCAACTCTAGTTTAGTCTGGAAGTTCAACTGCGCATATTACGTTTGTTGGTTTGCTGAAAGACGTTTGGGTCAAATTCTAGTCGATTACATCCGGGAAAATGGCTGTCCCCAGACTGCATGCATTAGGATTTCTGCTTTCAATTAGGTTTAAAGGTTCTGAACGGCTACGTTGAGTTGAAAACTGTAATTGAAACTGATCAGTTTGATCCACATAGGTTTATGCTAAAACATTATCTGTAAATCTCCAACAACAAAAAATTGTGCAGTCATGCCTCAACTTTCACATCGACTGTCGGCCATTTTTAACGCTTCAAACCAGGGTCAAACTCGCGCCAGGATGAAGGTCGGTCTAGAAAATCCCGAGTGACGTCATCGGGTTGGTCTAGATCATCTTTCAGCGGTGTTTAGATCACCTCTAGAGTCTAGGATAGCCGCTGAAAGTATCCCAGAGAAGGCAACCTATTGTCAGTGTCGTCGTCATCAGTTCATATTCATAAATCACATCCGAAGCAATTTCGTCAGATCGATCTATGCTATCACCCGAAGTTCGGGTGTTTGTTTGGTTTAATTAATCGGTTGTATGACATCCACAATGCTTTCATTTGGTGGAAGGACTATTATCCAACCATTTTGGGTGTAATAATGGAGATCTACAATCATTTGGGGACCTAGAAAAGGCAACATGAATTTCACTTGCACATCTTGGCAAATGACAGGCGGTCACATTATTTGCACTTTGCAACAGGAGTTCGGAAGTACAGCTCCTAGGTCGAAACGATGTTTAAAAAATCGGCACATAGCGACTCGTGATAAATCAATCATTATTTGATGCTTTGACAAATTTTATTTACGAGTACTTGTTTACCATACTTCCAAACGCACGTTTTAAACAACCATGAGCAACAAAATCTCGAATAGTTGAATGTGACCGTTCTATTTAAAACGTCACAATCACATCAACACTCACTATGATTTTGCTACCATGGATCAAAACTGCCAAAAGAAAGCCTGACTTCTTTTTAAACGTTTTTTGGCTTACACAGTTGAATGGAGAAGCCTTTCTTTTACCGTCTCACGTCATTTATTCACAAGTATAGAGAACGAACGAAAAACGGTCAAACCAAATCTAAATGAAGACAATTGCAAAGGTGTTTGATGTAACAGATATAGCTTTTTAAAAACGTATTTTGGTGTGAACACTGTTCAGTGCAATACTCTAGTAAGCGCATGTGATATTTTGTTTTGGTAATGTCTCTCTCAAAGTGTTTCTTATGTTTCTAGCAACAGATACAATGCATGGATGGATTTTTACTATTGCTTCCAGGCAGGAAGAGCCGATAGATCAGTCATGGCGCTCTGCTGCCTGAATAATGCCAATACTTTTGAGGAGTGTCTCAGTTGCAGAAAATTACTTTGAACTTCTTGATGACCTAAGGCTAACACATATTATGCAATCGTCTCCTTTAAATGTACGACGACGTGTTAATACCAAGCACCTTTCAACTGCACAACCTTAAAAAAAAAATGATGCCTTTGTGTGTGTGTCTGTGTGGGTGTGTGGGTGTGTGTTTGTTTGCGTGTGTGTGTGTGTTGGGTGTGCATGTGTGTGAGTATGCGCGACTATGCGTGTGTGACTGAAATTAATGTAATGTTTTCAGAATACGTATTACGTATATCAACCATTGAACCGCACTTTGAAGAAAATAATAAATTTACTGAGTGATATCAAAGAAAGTACAGCTACGCAAAGAAGGTTCATCTCGGCGAGTGCCTATATAAAGTTACAAAACGTAGCCACTCGTAGCGCCCCCCAGCGATTCTCGTGATAAATGATTCCAAGGGCGATAATTTGTTCTTAGCGCTATGTAAACAAACCGCTTCAGTAGATTATGTTCCGGACACTCGCTTGCTTAAATTAACAAGCGATTCTGCCTTTTTTTTTTGAAAGTAAGTTAATAAGTGTCTGATTTTAATAATGTAAATACAGCTTGCCAACAAGTTGCTTGAATTATGCATTCAGCCGATTAAATTACCGTACCAATGCTGATGATTCAGTAGGCCTGTACTCGGCCTGTACTCATCCTAGATCCGTCAAAACTCAAACCCAAAAGTAAGCTTGAATACCGGTAATAGCTTTTCTGAACATTGCTTGATTTAGCATTTCCAGTTAATAACTGTGTTCCAATCTACTGTTTATCTCATTTACACTGCACTTCTGATTTTAATCGCTGCTAACCTACTGTTAGGCTCTCATCTTAAAATTATATTTACTGCTTTCGTTTCGATCAACTGTGTAAATAAGGCTATAAATTATTAGGCCTACTGTTTATCATCATCATTTTCATCATCATCATCATCATCATTATGGTTTAATATAGGCTATCTCTATAATAGAACTGTAGTTGCAAAAGGAAATTTGATAGGTTAAAATAGACTAAAGAAAAAGAACCAGACATGTGTGTGTATGTGTATATGTATATATTGCACAATGTTAATATTCTTCTGCCAAATTTAACTCTGAAATTTACTCGCACAGGGATAGGCTTATATAAGCATGCTTGTTGCTTGTCCCTGCTGCTTGTGATGTATATATTTTATATGTATTCTGAAGAAATAAATAATATATAAACCAACAGACATCAAGACTATAGAAGTAGAGAAATAAAGCAATGCAACAAGAAGAGTGAACAGTGAAGCTTTTAAAGAAAACACATTTAACGTTTAAAAGCATTAATTTTTTTTGCATGAATCATTACATTGGAAATTGCACCTAGATAAGACCAAAAAGTGCAACAATAAAAATAGTCAAATAAGAAATATTTGTAGTCATTTATAATATTAGATCTGTACATTGCAGCAGGCTGCATCAATTATGTTACTTTATTGTTAAACCATCATGCATTTATAAAAGCTGAAAAAAAATAGCTTCAAACATTTGTGTTTCTTTTTCTGACATTTAATATGAATATTATAGCAAAAAAAGCAACAATGATGACTCTCTCTCTCTCTCTCTCTCTCTCTCTCTCTCTCTCTCTCTCTCTCTCTCTCTCTCTCTCATATAAAGGAAACTTCAGCAATTATCATTTTTTGTAAAGTACTGTCATCTCAATAAATGTATGTTTAAAATAATGAAAAGGGTAAGAATGTTAGGTTTTTATAATTAAATCTGTTGTTTACTTTTTGTTTAGCAAGATTAAGACATACCTACAAAGAAACAGAAGTTTTGCAAGACAAAACAAATACAATTAACCCTTTTCCTGTCTGATTAAACCAAATGTAATGGAAAGGGAATACAGTCACACAGAAAATGGTATTTTACATTTGAAAGATTTAAAAAATCACATTTGGTATTTTTTCTGCATACATTTCACATGCAACAACAACAACAACAAAATCTGATAATACTAGACAATTAACTAGTAGCATTATACATTAAAAAAATAATAATTAATAGTTTTTGCTCTTGGATTTTTATTCTTAGATGCATTTATGAAGAATTATTTGCTTAAAAATTACTTCTTTTTTTTTAAATAGTTTTTCTTTACAAGACAACACATCCAGTCAATGAGTCATGCAATAATATTTCATTAGGCCTACTATTTTTTCTTTTTCTTTTTTTTAAAAAAATTACTCTTAAGCAGCAATTAAAACTACGCCTTCCCCTCCCCCCTCCCCTCATCTTCCATTTGTAAGAAATTGGGATATGATAAATTTCAGTATCAACAAAGAAAATACAGTTTACATCGAGTGGTAGATCTAGATCAACGTTGTTAGATTTGGTTATAATTATGTTTGATTCTTCCTTTGGAAAATTAAAAAACGAAAGTCCAGGGCACTTGTATCGTCCATTTGTGCAGTTAAAAGCGCTGCAGTGTTGCCCACCAGGACGGATTCTAGGTTTGTTTACTTGATTTGATACGCTTTCCTCCATTGCTAAGCGCTAAGGCCGAAGCGAGTTATCACTTATTCCGCTAGTTGGCGCTCGCAACTTCCGTTTCGCAGTAAGAGTCGAAATGAACCTTCTTTGCGTAGCTGTACTTTCTTTGGTGATATGCATTCTGTGAAACTGACTGATGCTTTGTGGGTTCGGGCACTGATTAGAATAGACCCAACGTTTCCCGACGTGTCTTAAGAGGCGACTAACAGGGGTAATGTCAGCACGGCATCACTGGGCGAAAGTCTTCTCTACACAGAAGTCACCGGCCAGGACGGAGGAACCTCAAGTTACTACAGGTTCAACGACCACGTGCTCGGGGCCAAGGCGAGCCACACTGTATTCGTGGATATCGGCTGTGGCCAACAGCCTGGAGAGGATTGGACCCTGCCAGGTCTTTCTTGCCCAAGACACACTGCATGATAAATAAAACCATTTACTCCATACCGGATCGGTCGTCGCCCGGGTCAACAAGGACCACGCCTTCCGTTGGCCACCAGGACGGAGGTGATAAGTGTGCTACTGATGGACAACTTAGCAAGATCCGCACCAGAAATAACATCGTCATAGAAACATGGAATGTCAAGACCCTAAATGCAGAGGGAAAATTAGAAAAACTGGCACACGAGATGGACCACTATCGATGGAACGTTTTAGGGATCAGCGAACTGCGCTGGAAAAGCATAGGTGAAACAACGACCGACAAAGGCCACAAGCTTTATTTCAGCGGTAGAGATGACAGGCACGAACACGGAGTTGGATTTTTGGTCCACAAGAACATTCTAGTCACTGTCATGGGTTGCCGCCCAGTCTCCAGTAGGCTCATTACCATCCGTCTGAGAGCAGCCCCTTTCAACATCACCATCATCCAGGCCTATGCCCCAACATAAGACTATGACGACAGCGAAGTGGAGGATTTCTATGAAAATCTACAGACTGACCTTGACCAAGTGCCGAAGAAGGACATAGTCATAGTGGAAGGCGACTGGAATGCCAAGGTTGGCCAAGATGCGCACCACAACTGGGGAGACACATGTGGACCCCACTGCAACAACGAGACAAATGACAGGGGACTGAGACTCTTGGAGTTTGCCAGATACAACAATCTGATACTGGCAAACACGCTTGGTCTCCACAAAAATTCCAGACGATGGACATGGCACAGTCCCGGCGGGGAGCATCACAACCAGATCGACTACATCATGGTCAAGAAACGCTTCAGATCAAGCATCAACATTGGCAGGACACGCACTTTTTCAGGAGCAGAAATCGGAAGTGACCACGATCTCGTGATGCTGTCTTTCCGGCTTCACTTGAAGAGAGTAAATACAGCAACGTGCACTAGACTGAAGTTCGACCTGGACAAACTGCAAGACCCGGAGGTGGCAGAACTATTTTAGGCCACAATTGGAGGGAAATTTTCACCACTGCTCATTTTGGGAGCTGGTAAAGTAGATGTCAACACCATGACCACCACCTTCAACTTAGCTGTGACAGATGCCGCCACAGATATCTTTGGAAAGCACCGGTCAGAGAAGAAGCTGTGGATTTTACACCTGAACTTTTGGACCTGTGTAATAAACGAAGAGAGATGAAAAAAGAAAAAGAACACCTCACAGGGAGCTGATGCCTACCGAAAAATCAACAATGACATTCAAAAAGGCATGCGCACAGCAAAGGAGAACTGGATAGAAGATCAATGCCAGGAAATAGAGAACAGTCTGAACAATAACAACAGCAAGAAGGCCTACCTGAAAAGTGTTAAACAGCCCAAGGTCTCCACGATACAAAGCAAGTCTGGCATATGCCTTACAGAAGAACAAGAAGTCTTGGACAGATGGACAGAGTACTGCTCTGACCTATACAACCACACACCAAACGGAAACCCATCAGTTCTAGCATGTCCAGAGAACCGAGAAGAAGACGAAATCCTCCCAATTCTCCGAGAAGAAATTGAGGCAGCAGTGCAATCGCTGAAGAAGGGGAAGTTAGCGGGAGTTGACAACATACCCGCGAAACTGCTTCAAGCAGGAGGAGAAGCGATGATCGACGCACTCCACTCGCCATTATCTGTAACAAGATCTGGCAGAGTGTAGAGTGGCCTACACCATGGACCCAGTCGCTTGTCATCACTCTTCCCAAAAAAGGTAAACTTCAGCAGTGTGAAAATTACCGCACTATGAGCCTCATCAGCCATCCCAGCAAGGTCCTCCTGAAAATAATACTAAACAGGTTGAAACCCCAAGCTGAACAAATCATAGCTGAAGAACAAGCAGGATTCAGGGCAGGGCGAAGTACCACTGAACAGATTTTGAACCTCAGAATAATCTGCGATAAATACCTTCAAAACCAACAACATCTATATCATGTTTTCATAGACTTCAAGAAGGCGTTTGACCGAGTCTGGCACGCAGCTCTATGGGCAACAATGAAAGTGTACAACATCAGCCCTAAAATTATTGAAGTCCGCAAAAGCCTGTATAACAAGGCTACCAGTGCAGTCCTCCATAACAGCGTCATCGGAAACTGGTTCAGAACAACAATCGGTGTGCGTCAGGGATGCCTACTCTCTCCAACACTCTTCAACATCTTCCGATAACGCATCATGTCAGATGCTCTTGCAGATCACGAAGGCACAGTCAGTATAGGGGGAAGAGCAATCTCCAACCTTCGTTTTGCGTATGACATTGATGGATTGGCTGGAGAGGAACAAGAACTTGAACCGCTGGTACAGAGGCTTGACACCACCTCCAGAGTCTATGGAATGGAAATAAGTGCAGAGAAGATCAAAATGATGATCAACAACACCAATGGCATCAGCACGATCATCAAAGTCCAAGGCCAATCCCTCAACACAGTGCATAGCTTCAAATATTTTGGAGCCATTGTATCAGACAATGGGTCCCGACAGGAAGTCCTCTCCAGAATAGCACAAACAACTGCTGCCCTGGCGAGGTTGAAGCCAACTTGGAAAGACAGGAGCATCAGTATATATTCCAAGGTTAGGCTGCTGCGCTCCCTTGTCGTCTCCATCTTCCTATATGCTTGCGAAACATGGACCCTCACAGCAGATCTACAACGAAGTATACAAAGCATGGAGATGAGGTGCTACAGAAGATTTCTGGGAATTTCCTATACCCAACACATCAACAACGACAGACCATCACATAAGCCATTTGAAAACACGATGACCTGCTCACAGTGGTGAAAAAACGGAAACTCCGATGGTATGGCCACGTCACCAGATCATCAGGTCTTGCAAACACCATCCTGCAAGGCACAGTGCAAGGAAGTAGAAGAAGAGGGAGACCGAAAAAGAGGTGGGAGGACAACATTCGAGAATGGACTGGTTTGACACTGAGCGAAACAATCAGGGTTGTTGAGGACAGGGAAAGATGGAGTACCCTGGTTAAACGACCATCTGTGGTGCCCCTACGACCTTTGAGTTACGGGATAGGATAGGATATGAAACTGACTCGGACTTTTAATGATAGTTTTCATGTGTTTAAATTGTTAAATTTTTTATAATTTAATTGTTCAAAGTGTATGTTTGTGTTTGTGTGTGTGTTTATGGTCTAAAATCACAATGTGTACAGACCTTAAATAAAATAAATTTAAACCCACGCATTTGTCGTACTATACGATGACAACAAAGTGCACAAGACTGGACAAACTGCAAGTCCCGGAGGTGGCAGAAATATTTCAAGCCACAATTGGAGGGAAATTTGTACCTCTGCTCATTTGGGGAGCTGGCGAAGTAGATGTCAACACCAAGACCACCACCTTCAACTCAGCTATGACAGATGCCGCCACTGAGATCCTTGGCAAGCACCACACCTGAACTTTTGGACCTGTGTGATAAACGAAGAGAAATGAAAAAGAACTCCTTACAGGGAGCCTACCGAAAAATCAACAATGACATCCGAAAAGGCATGCGCACAGCAAAGGAGAACTGGATAGAATATTAATGCCATGAAATAGAGAACAGTCTGACGCACTCTCTCCAACACTCTTTAAGATCTTTCTAGAGCGCATGATGTGAGATGCCCTTGCAGATCACGAAAGCACAGTCAGCATAGGGGGTAGAGCAATCTCCAATCTCCGTTTTGCGGATGACATTGATTTTTCGGTAGGCATCGGCTCCCTGTGAGGAGAGGAACAAGAACTTAAACAGCTGGTACAGAGGCTTGACACCATCTCTAGAACCTATGGAATGGGAATACGTGCAGAGAAGACCTAAATGATGACCAACAACGCCAATGGCATCAACACGGACATCAAAGTCCAAGGCCAATCCCTCAACACAGTGCATAGCTTCAAATATTTAGGAGCCATTATATCAGACAATGGATCCCGACAGGAAGTCCTCTCCAGGATCGCACAAACAACTGCTGCCCTGGCGAGGTTGAAGCCAACTTGGAAAGACAGGACCATCAGTATATATTCCAAGGTTAGGCTGCTGCGCTCTCTTGTCGTCTCCATCTTCCTTTACGCTTGAGAAACATGGACCCTGACAGCAGATCTACAACGAAGAAAACAAAGCATGCAGATGAGGTGCTACAGAAGACTTTTGGGCATTTCCTATACCCAGCACCTCTTAAACGTCGAAGTCCGACAGACTATCACATAAGCCATTGGACAACACGATGACCTGCTCACAGTGGTGAAGAAACGGAAACTCCGATGGTATGGCCACGTCATCAGATCATAAGGCCTTGCAAAGACCATCCTGCTAGCACGGTGCAAGGAAGTAGAAGAAGAGGGAGACAGAAAAAGAGGTGGGAGGACAACATTCAAGAATGGACTGGCTTGACACTGATCGATGCCATGAGGGTTGCTGAGGACAGAAAAAGATGGAGTACGCTGTTTAAACAATCATCTGTGGTGCTCCAACGAGCTTCGAGTTATGGGATAGGATAGGACACGATGATGACAATGCTTCGCTACGTAACTAGTCAACGACGACAGCTATACAAATGATGGTGTGATATAAAAGAGTCTCCCTCCCCCTTTCCCCCTCCCCTCCCCCCCTTAAAAAAATAAAATAAAATAAAATAAAATTTTAAAAAAATAAGCGTTATTGTTAGTTCCGGGAGCTATTGTTTTTGGCTTGTCCCTCCCTCCACTGACCGGCATCCGGCAGTGATATTTGCACACTTTTCTCGTACACTATTGGAAGTATTTCTTTGAAACTTGACTATCCTATGGTATTTTGGGTGACGTCATCATGTGGCGACCTATTGGTGACGTCATAATGTGTTGTTGTTTTCCCCAATCCTATTTCTCCCAAACTACTGGAGGAATTTGGTTCAAGTTGGGTATATACTTAGACATTTTATATCCCTCCAACGTTCAACCAAACGTATTCAAATCGAGTGAAGTAATCACGTATGATATAACCTTTTAATTAATTTTTTTTGTCTACCTTTCCTTTAAACTTTATTTGTAATAAGAGTGTTGAGATATGTTGGGCCTTAGTCAAAACTTAGGTATATCAAGTGACGTCATCGTGGTGACCCGACGGTCGGCGTCCTTCCCGATGTGACATTTGTTCTCCAAGCTTCATGTTCTCACGGCACTGTATTCCCAGTTCTAGGTTCCCGCGGTTCCCACGCTGTGTTTTATAATGTTTCATAAGCCGTGTTTCTACCAACAATGATAAGAACGTTAAACCAGGGTCCAGTGTTATGAAGGGGCGTAAAGACCGAATAAGAGACTTATACCTGTAACTGTACAATGTATACATAACCTACAGGTGTAAGTTTACTGTTCGTTCATCACACTCGTTCATAAAACTGGCCTTAACGCTTGTGAACTTTGAGCTGTGTGAACATAGGACTTGCCCACCGATGTGTGCGGAAATTTTGTTGTTCTACAGTGGAAATTAAATTGCGATATAAATTTGGCCATGACTTGGTTTAAAAAAAATCCATATTGCGCTTTAACTCAGACTTTCCACCATTGTGCATGCAGAAAGCGCAGCCCTCCCCATAAATCAAGTCCTCACTCAATTCAAAGGGGTAAAATGCAATTATTATTGTTTTCTTCTTCTTCTTGAGGAATGTGTAGGGAATTTTTGTGTGGCGATTACTAAAGTAGAAAGAACCACCAGTTTGGGCTTAGCTGCTTTCCGATGCACCTCTTTTTGGCGTATTGGTCTTGGTGTATGCCTATCACACTCTCTGTGTCACGGTCTGTCTTGGTGTATGCCTATCACACTCTCTGTGTCACGGTCTGTCTTGGTGTATGCCTATCACACTCTCTGTTTCACGGTCTGTCTTGGTGTATGACTATCCCACTCTCTGTGTCACGGTCTGTCTTGGTTTATGCCTATCACACTCTCTGTGTCACGGTCTGTCTTGGTTCATGCCTATCACACTCTCTGTGTCACGGTCTGTCTTGGTGTATGACTATCCCACTCTCTGTCTCACGGTCTGTCTTGGTGTATGACTATCCCACTATCTGTCTCACGGTCTGTCTTGGTGTATGCCTATCACACTCTCTGTGTCACGGTCTGTCTTGGTGTAGGCCTATCCCACTCTCTGTCTCACGGCCTGTCTCTGTATGTCTCTCTCCCTCCAAACCCAACCGCATTAACTGATCTACTCTACGGTACAATGTAGGCCCCTGTAACTATGCAATGGTTTCACTACTGGAATAAGACGTAGGGTTGAAAAACAACAACAACACACACAAACATTTTGAAAAGAGGTGAGGAGAAGAAAAAAAAAGATTCAAAGCCATCCAAATGTATTTCAAGACATTCACACCCTTTGCCGAAAACTAAACATTTTCAAAAGTGTGAATGTTGTTAGCGGCGTTGTGACTGGACTGTGTGATAGCGAAGCCAATGGAAACCAGGGAATGAGTGGACACCATCTCCACTACCCGCAACAAAGCAAATGATCAAAAGCGGATCAGGCAATTTTTAGAAACAGTGCAAAACGCGATTAGAAAATGGTAAAACTCAACAACCTTACCAATACGAATGCAGTAACATACTTAGCAGTAGATAAAGTAAAATATGATGCATTTCGGGTCCGCTATATATTTTTTTAATAAGATAAGGACAACACGATGATATGCTCATAGCGGTGGAGAAACTGAAACGCCGATGATATTGCCACGTCACCAAAGCATCAGGCCTTGCAAAGCCCATCCTGCAAGGCTCGGTGCAAGCAGGCAGAAGAAGAGGGAGACGAAAAAAAAAAAGGTGGGAGGACAACATTCGAGAATGGACTGAGTGAAACCATGTCTTGAGGGCTGCTGAGGACAGAGAAAGATGGAGTTCGCTGGTTAGGCCCCTCCCAATCCCCCTCTTAAAAACAAAAGTCTGTTTACTGTAACATAAGAAAAAAAATAGGGTCGGTAGGTCTGCTCTCTTTTTTTTTTTATATCTTCTAAACCTTGTTCACATTGCGTGCCCCTTTTTTTGGACTTTTGTTTTTCAGACGATTCCCCCCCCCCACCCCCCCAAATTTAATGTCGGGCCAAAAAGTTAGGGTCGGCCTGGATACCGTAAACAGAGCTTCTTAGTTGTTGGTCTTAAACGATCATCTGTGGTGCCCCAACGACTTTCGAGTTAAGGTATAGGATAGGATATGACAGGATAGGACAGGACAGGATAGCAGTGTACTCCTTGTGTATGTCCAATTTGCAATACAGATTTTTGTATCTTTACTGTTACTATGCTGTAATAGAAGACGAGATCACAGAAGAAAAAGAGATAAAACACGGCGTCCTAAAAACCAACTGTTGTCACTATACATGTCGTTCACTAAAATGCTTCCTCGGGAGTTAAAGGGCCCTAACCCGTCAGGAACACATTTGGTGGGTTCAAATGAATACCCAAACTATAGACTAACCGCGTCCCCCTTTTCTTTAGAACAGCACTCGGGCCAGCGCATATCCCAAGCAAAGTCCATGTTTCTGGAGATTGCCGAATGCCAATGAAAACGCAAGGGAAAATATTGGGAACTTCCACGCTTACGTCACAAAACCTGAAAATCATTCGTGGTCTTGATATACAGTGATCTATTTCCTTTTTGTAATAGCTGTCAATGAATGCTAGTACATGTACTATATCTTGTGGCTCTACGTCACCAACGAAAAACCCCCGTTTTGCCTTTTTTTATTTTTAAAAATGAACTATAGATTTAGCGTTTTACCGCAGGCGGTTACATTGGGGCCTGGCTAACAGCGTTATAGAGATGGTTATCGGCCGTCATAAACGTTAAAATACTTTCCCTGACAGGTACCACTTACGTTACCACAGTTAAAATTGCTTCAAAAATATAGGTGATATCCATTTTAAAAATCAGCTGAGGTATAGAATTCCACATCACAATTTTTGTTTTTGTTTGTTTGTTTGTTTGTTTTTAGCAATGATTTGCCTTCGGTTTTGTAGAAGTTTTACAACCCAAACTATTTGGTTGTGGAATCCCAATAAATAAGCTTATTTATAAAATCCTGCAATGCTTTATTGATTTACACGACGCTGTTGCATATTGGTCATAATTATGCAATAGTTTCCCCACACAAAAACCATCGGTTATGGTTAAAATACTGAATAGCTTTTGCTTATATTGATGGAAGTTTTAATTAACAACAGTCAGAAAAGAAACAACGCTAATGAGCATCAATTAGTCGCCGAATTATTTTTTTTAATTGCATCAAGACATCGATTCCCTGAATGTCAAAATGGTTTATCTTTAGCTTATTACCGTACTCCACCTTTCATGCAAATGGGATTCTATATACACTGACAGAAAAATATTGACAGCCCCATTTCTGAGGTCGGATGGCAAGGATTAGACCACGCTCGGAAATATGAGGGGAAACAACTTACTGTGGCCGGCTTGCCCGCATGTTGCGCCCAGATGTATCTTACGTTGGGCGGACATTCTTTGCAAACAAACACAGTTTATGTAATTTCTGCTCTGTCCTCCATCAAACCATACAATCCTGGCTAGCTCCGCTAGTTCGGCCCGCAACCACCAAAACCCCTTTCTCGAAGAAAGAACTTGTGCTCGGTTTAGCTTTCAGTTCTGATGACGTCCGCCCGGATATCTCTAGATAGGCCTAACTCAAATCAAAACAAAAGGACAAATTGCCTCCCGTTTCCGAATTAGGCCTATTCCTCCAGATAGTGCGACATAGAAACTAAAAGACAATCAATGTATCACTGTTGAATTGTATTCAATTGAATAAAATTTGTAATTGTAAAATCTCTTCACCTATTTGTGATTTTTGACAATTTCATTCTAAATCGAGGACATGCAAACATACAATAGGATTAAATAATTTTACGTTAAACTGCAACTATAGACAATAACGAAAGTTTACCAACCGCGGACATGTAAATTATACGGACTATACCCATTATTGCAAGACTATGCAATAAATGTGAATTGCCTTCTTGAATACCTATATTTAGGCCCTTTTATTCATAAAATGGGCCTAAAATAGCACTGTTGAATTTATAATGAGATGAACCAAACCAATAACATATAATATGATGAAAAGAGGAATGAACAGGAAAACTTTTTTTGAATTTGAATTTTTCAAACTGACAAAACATAAAATGAAAATACGACCTGCTTGGCTAGGAGAAGTTTACGTTGATAGGTTAAAGTTCAGGAATAAATAAGCTTATTTGTTAATAAGATTTGGCAATAAAATAAATCAATGTCTAGTTTTTGCTCCATTATTTCTTACTCTCTGGTACTTCGCATCAAAGCAACTTCATGCTTAGCCATAGTCATCATGTGGGAAAAAGGACGCGGAGATATGGGGGCGGGGATGGATGCAGGATGGGTAGGATAACAATAGAATCTGTAAAAAAAATTTTTTATAGTTCTTGTTCTTCTTTTTTCTTTATGTTATCTTTTCTCTTCTTTCTTGCTTTTGTAGTCATGATGACGATTATATATACATTTTATTTTTTTATTTTTTTTAACGACAAGAATTGATATGCAGAATATCGATTTTTCATCTGCATACTTTTAAATACAAAAATAAAGATTTTAAAAGTAAAATTATGCAAATAGGGTCCACAGAAGCATCATGGGATTTGGACTTAACTCCATAATCTCATGAATAATCAAACGGTTGTCCGACTCCATGTCCGCATTTCATTTTTAACGATGACGCAGTTTTTTGTATGACATCAAATAAAAAAAGTGAACAAGTTATTTAAACGAAGGAACCAAAAATTACTGCTAGAGACTACATTAATATTGGGTATTGGCAGTTTTAAACCTCGCTTCCATGTTTATTTATTGAAGTCGAGATCAAAAAGATGATATGTTGTTTAGATTTGCTTTCAAGGTTTCACAATTGTCACCAGGCATTCAATACAGTGCGTCATTAAAACTTAATAATTGCATGAGAGAGAGAGAGAGAGAGAGAGAGAGAGAGAGAGAGAGAGAGAGAGAGAGAGAGGGCAAGAGAGAGAGATAGAGAGGGCGAGAGAGAGAGGGCGAGAGAGGCAGAGAGAGAGAGAGAGAGAGAGGGCGAGAGAGACAGAGAGAGAGAGAGAGAGGGTGAGAGAGACAGAGACAGAGAGGGAGAGAGAGGGAGAGAGAGAGACAGATAGACGCACAGACAGAAGAGACAGGAACCGAGAGAGAAAAAGAAAGAGAGAGAGACAGATAGACGCACAGACAGAAGAGACAGGAACCGAGAGAGAAAAAGAAAGAAAGAGAGAGAGAGAGAGAGAAAGAAAGAAAGAGAGAGCGAGAGAGAGAGAGAGAGAGAGAGAGATTAAATTGGAATGTTTCCAAACATGTATTCAGGTCAGCTGGCTGAAATATTAAACTGAATTTACCCCAAATTTGAACAAAACAAAAAAGCGAAGGAAAAACTATTAAATGTCATCCAGGTGTATGTGTGCACGCTTGATCAGTATTTTATTAGCTGGTAAACGTGTGTTTGCATGTATGTTTTATGAATGTTATTGCCACATCGCAACATATTCCATGTGCATGTTTTATGTCAATTTGGCCAATAAACTTCGTTGAATCGTTGAATCGTTGATAAATATATCTAGCTGAAAGGATTCCAGTTGGAAGGCTTTGTTTGCTTGAAAACGAGTTTACGCTCAAATTGGCATCGTTATTACATTAAACAATGATCAAATGGTCTTTCCATCGTTATTACATTAAACAATGATCAAACGGTCTTTCCATCGTTATTACATTAAACAATGATCAAATGGTCTTTCCATCGTTATTACATTAAACAATGATCAAATGGTCTTTCCATCGTTATTGCATTAAACAATGATCAAATGGTCTTTCCATCGTTATTACATTAAACAATGATCAATTGGTCTTTCCATCGTTATTGCATTAAACAATGATCAAATGGTCTTTCCATCGTTATTGCATTAAACAATGATCAAATGGTCTTTCCATCGTTATTGCATTAAACAATGATCAAATGGTCTTTCCATCGTTATTACATTAAACAATGATCAAATGGTCTTTCCATCGTTATTGCATTAAACAATGATCAAATGGTCTTTCCATCGTTATTACATTAAACAATGATCAAATGGTCTTTCCATCGTTATTACATTAAACAATGATCAAATGGTCTTTCCATCGTTATTACATTAAACAATGATCAAATGGTCTTTCCATCGTTATTACATTAAACAATGATCAAATGGTCTTTCCATCGTTATTACATTAAACAATGATCAAATGGTCTTTCCATCGTTATTACATTAAACAATGATCAAATGGTCTTTCCATCGTTATTACATTAAACAATGATCAAATGGTCTTTCCATCGTTATTACATTAAACAATGATCAAATGGTCTTTCCATCGTTATTACATTAAACAATGATCAAATGGTCTTTCCATCGTTATTACATTAAACAATGATCAAATGGTCTTTCCATCGTTATTACATTAAACAATGATCAAATGGTCTTTCCATCGTTATTACATTAAACAATGATCAAATGGTCTTTCCATCGTTATTACATTAAACAATGATCAAATGGTCTTTCCATCGTTATTACATTAAACAATGATCAAATGGTCTTTCCATCGTTATTACATTAAACAATGATCAAATGGTCTTTCCATCGTTATTACATTAAACAATGATCAAATGGTCTTTCCATCGTTATTACATTAAACAATGATCAAATGGTCTTTCCATCGTTATTACATTAAACAATGATCAAATGGTCTTTCCATCGTTATTACATTAAACAATGATCAAATGGTCTTTCCATCGTTATTACATTAAACAATGATCAAACGGTCTTTCCATCGTTATTACATTAAACAATGATCAAACGGTCTTTCCATCGTTATTACATTAAACAATGATCAAACGGTCTTTCCATCGTTATTACATTAAACAATGATCAAACGGTCTTTCCATCGTTATTACATTAAACAATGATCAAACGGTCTTTCCATCGTTATTACATTAAACAATGATCAAATGGTCTTTTTCCATCGTTATTACATTAAACAATGATCAAATGGTCTCTCCTTGCTCCAGCCACCGCTAAACTTTTGAATTTTCCATTTCAGTTCTGCGAGGGAGTGATTTCCCCTGTTTAACAGTACACCTATGAGATCTACTAGAAGATATTTTTAGCGCTAGAAAGATTGCGAGCGGTTGCTATCAATATCGGCGAAAACTACGGAATGTAGTGACTTCAAAGAATATCTATACTTTCCAAAGAGTTCTTTTTTGTTATGGAGTTTATTTTTTCAGTGGGGTGACACTCAATGTGAATGCTAAAAGGATCTGTTCAAGGGGCGTGGTTAAAGCGTGCTCTTTAAATCACAGTTAAAGGCATGTAGTTCAATGAAACGAGATGTTTATTTCCAGATGTTGGATTTAAGACACTTTTACAGAAAGTCTGAACCCACAACTGAGAAATTGGTCGAAACAGGGTAAACAGTTTTTTAAATGTTATATATATTTTTATTTTCTCCTTTCCTCTTTACAAGTTTTTCCTTCAGTTTTTATCTTTTTCACAAAATTTTTTTCTTTCTTTCTTCTTTATTTCGTTCGTTCATTTGTTTATCTCTGTCTTAATGTGTTATCATTTATTTGACTAATTTATTCAAAATGTAATGCTAATGTAAAGAAGAAATGGAAGACGGCGACGACGAAGACGAAGTAGAAGAAGACTAGATGCTATATACTCGCTTTTCCCCAAATTACCAAACAGGCTCAAAGAGCGGCGATCTTTACCAATATAAACGTTCATAACCCTCGGTGACATGAATAGTTTCGTACCCAGTCGCTTGTCATCACTCTTCCCAAAAAGGGTAACCTTCAGGAGTGCGAAAATTACCGCATCATCAGCCATCCCAGCGAAGTCCTCCTGAAAATAATACTCAACAGGTTTTCAACGACTTTCGAGTTACGAGATAGGATAGGATAGGATAGGATAGGTATCAGACAATGTGTCCCGACAGGAAGTCCTCTCCAGGATCGCACAAACAACTGTTGCCCTGACAAGGTTGAAGCCCATTTGGAAAGACAAGACTATCAGTCTACATTCTAAGGTAAGGCTGCTGCACACCATTGTCATCTCCATCTTCCTATACGCTTGCGGTACATGGACCATCGCTGCAGATCTACAACGAAGTATACGAAGCATGGCGATGAGGTGCTACCGACGACTTCTTGGCATTTCCTAAACCCAGCACATCACCAACGACGAAGTCCAACAGACAATCACATAAGCCATTGGACAACATAATGACCTGCTCACAGTGGTGAAGAAACGGAAACTCCGACAGTATGGTCACGTCACCAGAGTATCAGGCCTTGTAAAGACCATCCTGCAAGGTACGGTGCAAGGAGGCAGAAGAAGATGGTGACAGAAAAAGAGGTGGAAGGACAACATTCGAGAAAGGACTGGCTTGACTCTGAAAGAAAGCCATGAGGGTTGCTGAGGAGAGAGAAAGATGGAGTACGCTCGTTAAACGAACATCTGTGGTGCCCCAACGACTTTCGAGTTACGGGAAAGGATATGATAAATGACGTTAGTTCGCCCCTTGCGGGAATGGAAGCCGTGAACTTCGGTATAGGAAACGGCGACTGACCAGGACACCCCGAAAAAGAAGAAGAGGAATCTCTCCCGCTTCCGTAATCCATCGTCCCACCCTGCTCCCTTTAGTGACAATTTATTTTTTGTCTGCAATAGGGGAGCGTAGAGGTGTATAATGCTATTGTTTACAGAAATTTCTTAGAAGCATGTATTCAAGGCAGGTGCTGTCCATATTTTAAGACACTGTCACACACAGTTAGACCAACATTGAAGAAGAAAATGAAAGGAAGAAAATAGACAACCGCAGGACAATGTTCAAACCTGCATAGGAGATGTTCGAGTGGATTGAAAACAAAGAGTGTAATAACGAAGAAAGACTTCCTTCCACAATGAGAAAGTAATGTGTATATAAACAAAGGAATGCGAATTTCGACAAAAAGCAAAACACACTACAAAGTTCCACAAGAAGAGATAATTTTCCAAATATAATCTCCAACTTTGAAAAAACGCCACAAATTTCCTAAAATAAAAAATGCATCGGTTGCGTTGAATCAATAAAAATAAACAATATTTTAGGCAACATCGCCCTTGCCAGCGAAGTTTGGGTTGCCTTTCTCAACGAAAAGAGCGCCAGACGCACAGCAGCTGAGGAAGTGCATTGTGTTTTTGTATCTCACCCGTATGAGCGTCAGGATCTTCGATGCATTCGTGCAAATGTGGTTTGTACTCTCATCGGTGTCAGGGGTGTCGGATAGCGCAGTGGTTGGAGCACTAGCTACTGTGTCGCACGTTAAGCACCGTCCAGTGCGGTTAGCACTTGGATGGGTGACCGCAAAACGTGAAGCGACAAATAACAACGCCCACAGTTGACTCAACTGTGACTGAGTACCTACTCTCTTAAGGGTGGGGAAGGTAAAGCAGCGAGGGAGAGAGATGGGCATCACCCTCATTACGCTGGGCCAAGATAAGTGTGATCTCCAACATCACGCTCCCCTACGACCACAAGGCTGTGGGACCACCTTTACCTTACCCTTTTTACTCTCATCCGAGAAAAGTAAGGTGGTTGTGCTGCCTTAGCAGTGGGGACAAGTTGTCCATACACTTGCCACTCACCCTAGGCAGTTACAACCGCGGTCGGCATTGCTTAGCCGTCATTGCTTTGCCGTCATTTCCCCCACTCGGCTACCTGGGCAATAATATGCGAGTCGAATACTGTAACATCAGGTTAGAAGAAGAAGAAAATGAAGAAGAAATTGATGATGATGATGATGATGATGATGATGATGATGATGATGATGATGATGATGATGACGGTAATGATGGTGATGATGAGTCAAGTCAAGTCAACAAATCTGTATTACCCACAATGGAGAATTGATACAGGACATGGCGTCTTAGCCAATTAGAAATGAAAACATAAACAACTGTTAATAATACATATCATTATCACATACAATCTCTTCTAGTTCCTTCTCACTACTAATGCACATACACCCACAACACACATTTACAGTTCATTTCATTTGGTTGACAGAACAATTCATATCGTGCACATACATTAGAGATAACTTTGTATTCATTTTATTCCTATTCAAACAAACGAGATAACTTTCTATTCATTATGATAGTTTGAGGGTATGAACATTATTATATGATAGTTTTAAATTAGAGGAGAAGCTGCGACCTCTACGATTACATCATAGGCCAGATGTTTTCATTATCGAAAGCAGGTGTTTTTCGCATACACGATTTCAGAACCTTCGAGTGCCCGTCAAAAACGTCCGCAGTGATATAATATTCCTATTGAATAAAATGGCAAAGTAAAACAGTCGCAGCGGCAAATAAACATTGTAACAATTTCGATTTTTTGAAAAACAGTTTAAATTTTTTAAAATAAAGGAATATGTTTTCATAAATTTAAACTTGAGGAGCGGAAACGACGAAGACGACTTTGATGGCGACGACGACGACGACGACGACGATGATGATGATGATGATGATGATGATGATGATGATGATGATGATGATGATGATGATGATGATGATGATGATGATGCAAGGGACGAAGAATAAACCTAATTATAGAATTAATTTAGAAGAAGAAGAAGAATATCATGATGATGACGGTGATGAAGAAGAAGTTGTTGATGATGATGAAGATGATGAAGAAGAAGAAGAAGAAGAAGAAGAAGAAGAAGAAGAAGAAGATGATGATGATGATGATGATGATGATGATGATGATGATGATGATGATGATGATGATGATGATGATGATGATGATGATGATTCAACATTTGCAGACCAAAGATTTGTCAGAAGCTTTCCCCCAACCTCCATATAAATGTAACCGGACAACACAAACCAACACAAGAAACAACAATAAATGTAACAACCAAGCAACCAAACAATTAACCAAGAAACGAAGAAACTTCTCTTCTGCCTCATTGTGGGACACAGATCAGGTTGATAAGGCAGTTTTTACAAGGGACCATTGCTTGTTGCTAATCTTATACTGTATTCCTTGTCTGTATTTGCCGTATGCTTTTACCATGCACAACCCAATCGTTTAGATCATTGCTTTAAGACGCCAAAAGCCGCGAGAAACCTCACACCCGCTGGGTCATAAACAAAAGTTCAGTGTGAGATAAAGAGAGTGTTCAAGTCATTACCAATTAACAGTGTTTACGTCAATAGAGAACTTTAGATTGACCAGCGAAATTTGGTTCGTAGTGATCCCTTTCCTTTGCGGTTATGCAATCTGGGAATACTTAAAACGTTTCTTCGTCTCTGCGGTTCTGAAGCGGTAGCGCCTTTAGTTACTGACGAAATTTGTTCGCCCTTATCCAGGGGAGGTAAATGCCATCGTAACTTTCTAATTTACGGAGGTTGTTTTTCTTGAAAACGCACGAGTCTTTAGATTTGGTTCATCACGGGCTAAAACAGACAGTTTTCCCAACGAAAGCTTAGCTTTGGTAGTTTTTTTCTTCTCCTAAAACCCCCCACAAATTTGAGAGCTTTTATAGCCCCAACTTGTGTTCATTGCCTACTAACTAGCCCGTTTAGTCCTACGAACCTAGTAGTATAGCTTTTCTAAACCAAGGGCTGTTCGTGTTCATCCATAATTAGTTATTCATTGATTAAAGGGTGTTCACATTCATAAGAACACACTAGAAACATGATTTTACATTTTTACCATGCTCATAGAAGACACTTGAAACCTAGACATAATGCAAAACTTAAGTTGAAAATCTAAATCGGGAATCACAAACTCCTCCGCCATTTTACATCAGAAAGCAAAAGCAGACCAAAAACAGCACAATTTTTTCGGAGCAAAGTACACTTATTTTAATGAATCAACAACAACAAATGGTGAGAGAATACAGTCAAAGCATTTATTCAAGCTTACGTTTATAGCAATTGACCCAATATATGCAAAAAAAAACCCAGAAATTTACATGAGAATCACGATTCGTCAAAATGATGAAAATTCCGCATTTTCACTCAACGAAGTTTTGTGCGTAGTGGAAATGTGGAGGTCGTGACCTTCCGGAAGTGCAAAAGTTATGACGTAGACGGCAGGTTTTCCTACGAAAAAGAACTACGAACCAAGTTTCTTTGCATCCTAAAGCTCTCTATTAACAGTTGCGTCAGCCGGTCGCCGACGTGAAAATGTCGGTAGTTGTGAAACCGAATCGGACAGACAACCAAAATACATGTGCTTACAGTTACACAGGCTCCGGATCGTTAGTAATTTTCTTATCCAATTTTGGTTCTGTGTTGGTTTGTACTTCCTTGGGGGGTCAGCATTTGGCACAATTGGGACTTCCAGGAACTGGTTTGTGTGTATCATACAAGGTCAGATTATTATTTTGTGTATGGGTTCTATTGTTAATCACTGTTTAGTGAAACTATTTTCCAATATCTCCGGAAGTATGAAGCTGTTTGAAACGAAAAATATATCAAACGAGCAGGGTCAACCCTTTGTTCCCGGACTTTTATGTTCCCAATCCCTGCCTTATGACAACCGTCATCCAATATTTCTGTTTTCAAATCTTTACGCATCTGTCTGCATGGCTTTCAGGGCTCAATTTTTCTACGTATTTGAACAGCTCTATGTCCCCTCTACATTTACAATTTTGGGAACATATAGCCGTAAAAATATTAAGAGCGGTGGTAATATGGAACCGCGTGAATATTTAGCGGCGCTGGGAACATAATTATAGAGGGCTTGAAAACATAAATATGCTGCCGACATGCTGACCCTTCAGAACCTCCCTCAGCGACTGGAAGAACAGAGATTTAGTTTAGGTGAAAGACCTTGTTCCTGGCCCAGACTAAGTCGTGAAATTAATCCAGAATGCATTTGACACTATAGTATAAGGAATCCTGAACGCTGTTTGACCAGTTCTGCCGTGAACTGACAAAACCGAGCAAGTCCACAAAACCTACTTTCGAGAAAATCGGCGTTTTGTGTTGCGCTATATTACGCGATCGTTTCTGGAAGTTTAAGGGCATATTATAATGCAATTCCTCGATTTAAGAGTGCATACCTTGAATGTTAAAGAAATGTTTGATAGATTTGATGTTTTAAGACTATTTGTGGACTTGCTTTGTTTTGTCAGATTATTCTTGAGATAGATCTTTGTTGAGAACATGACAAAACCAAGCAAGTCACCCGCTTGGTTTTGTCAGTTTATTATTGAATTAAATCCTTGTTAAAAAAATTCACAAAACCAAGCAAGTCAAATCCGCTTGGTTTTGTCAGTTTATTATTAAGTAAATCCTTGTTTTCAAAATTCACCAAACCAAGTAAGTCCCATAGGCCGTTTCGTTTCTTTGTTAAAAAGTCTGACGAGATGAGTCACATAAGTTGGGTTTTGTAAGATGTGGGTGCGGCAGTTACAGTGAGTGTATATGTGTGCCTGTTTATTGTTTTTAGCCATTCTTCACTTAATATTCCTGGGTTGGTATGCTCTCATGGTTTTTTTGCTCTCCCTTCAAAATAATATTAGATGCAGCCAATTTAATTTTAAAAATACAAAACTATTTTCCTTTCAGTTTCCTATTGTAGCGATCTTCCTGCCTTTACACCACGTGTATGTCTTGTATTTTGTTGCCCTTGTTGTGTGTCTGTAGTATATTTGTTGCTGTTTGTTTGTGGATTCGGGCACTGAATAGAATAGGCCCAACGTTTCCCGGCGTGTCGTAAGAGGCGACTAACAAGGGTAATGTTAGCACGGCATCACTGGGCGAAAGTCTTCTACACAGAAGTCACCGGCCAGGGCGAGGAACCTCACGTTGCTACAGGTTCAACGACCACGTGCTCGGGGCCAAGGCGAGCCACACTGTATTCGTGGATTTCGGCTGTGCCCAACAGCCTGGAGAGGATTGGGCACCGCCAGATCCTTTTTTGCCCAAGACACACTACATGCATGATGACACTATCCACTAATTCCATACCGGATAGGTCGTCGCCCGGCTCAAGGACCGCGCCTTCCGTTGGCCACCAGGACGGAGGTGTTAAGTATGCTACTGATGGACAATTTAGCAAGATCCGCACGAGAAACAACATCGCCATAGGAACCTGGAATGTCAGGACCCTAACTGCGGAAGGAAAATTAGAAGAACTGGCCCACGAGTTGGACCGCTATCGATGGAACGTTCTAGGCATTAGCGAACTGCGCTGGAAAGGCCTAGATGAAACAACGAAAGACAAAGGCCACAAGCTCTATTTCAGCGGTAGAGATGACAGGCCAGAAAACGGCGTTGGATTCTTGGTCCACAAGAACATTCTAGCCACTGTCATGGGTTGCCGCCCAGTAGATTCATTACCGTCCGCCTGAGAGCAGCCCCTTTCAACATCACCATCATCCAGACCTATGCCCCAACATCAGACTATGACGACAGCGAAGTGGAGGATTTTTATGAAAATCTACAGGCGGTCCTTGACCAAGTGCCGAAGAAGGACATAGTCATAGTGCAAGGCGACTGGAATGCCAAGGTTGGCCAAGATGCGCACCACAACTGGGGAGACACATGTGGACCCCACTGCAACAACGAGACAAATGACAGGGGTCTGAGATTCTTGGAGTTTGCCAGATACAACAATCTGGTACTGGCAAACACGCTTGGTCTCCACAAAAACTCCAGACGATGGACATGGCACAGTCCCGGCGGGGAGCATCACAACCAGATCGACTACATCATGGTCAAGAAACGCTTCAGTTCAAGCATCAACATTGGCAGGACACGCACGTTTCCAGGAGCAGACATCGGAAGTGACCACGATCTCTTGATGATGTCTTTCCGGCTCCACTTGAAGAGAGTAAATACTGCACTAGACTGAAGTTCGACCTGGACAAACTGCAAGACCCGGAGGTGGCAGAACTATTTCAGGCCACAATTGAAGGGAAATTTGCACCACTGCTCATTTTGGGGGCTGGTGAAGTAGATGTCAACACCATGACCACCACCTTGAACTCAGCTGTGACAGATGCCGCCACTGAGATCCTTGGCAAGCACCGACCAAAGAAGAAGCCGTGGATCACACCTGAACTTTTGGATCTGTGTGATAAACGAAGAGAGATTTAAAAAAAGAAAGAAAAAGAACACCTCACACGGAGCTGATGTCTACCGAAAAATCAACAATGACATCCGAAAAGGCATGCGCACAGCAAAGGGATAACTGGAAAGAAGATCAATGCCAGGAAATAGAGAACAGTCTGAACAAGAACAACAGCAAGAAGGCCTACCAGACTGTAAAGCGGCTGACAAGTTTCAAACAGCCCAAAGTTTCCACGATCCAAAGCAAGTCTGGCATATGCATTACAGAAGAACAAGAAGTCTTGGACAGATGGACAGAGTACTGCTCTGACCTTTACAACCATACACCAAATGGAGACCCATCAGTTCTAGCATGTCCCGAGAACAGAGAAGAAGAAATCCTCCCAATTCTCCGGGAAGAAGTTGAGGCAGCAGTGCAATCGCTAAAGAAAGGGAAGTCAGCGGGAGTGGACAACATACCCGCGGAAATGCTACAAGCAGGAGGAGAAGCGATGATTGATGCCCTCACCATTATCTGTAACAAGATCTGGCAGAGTGGAGAGTGGCCTATACCATGGGCCCAGTCGCTTGTCATCACTCTTCCCAAAAAAGGTAACCTTCAGGAGTGTGAAAATTACCACACCGTCAGCCTCATCATCCATCCCAGCAAGGTCCTCCTGAAAATATTACTCAACAGGTTGAAACCCCAAGCTGAACAAATCATAGCTGAAGAACAAGCAGGATTCAGGGCAGGGTGAAGTACCACTGAACAGATTTTTAACCTCAGAATAATCTGTGAGAAATACCTACAGCACCAACAACATCTATATCATGTGTTCATAGACTTCAAGAAAACGTTTGACCGAGTCTGGCATGCAGCTCTATGGGCAACAATGAAAGCGTACAACATCAGACCTAAAATTATTGAAGTCATCAAAAACCCGTATGACAAGGTTACCAGTGCAGTCCTCCACAACAGCGCCATCGGGAACTGGTTCAGAACAACAATCGGTGTGCGTCAAGGATGCCTACTCTCTCCAACACCCTTCAACATCTTCCTAGAGCGCATCATGTCAGATGCTCTTGCAGATCACGAAGGCACAGTCAGCATAGGTGGGTAGAGCAATCTCCAATCTTCGTTTTGCGGATGACATTGATGGATTGGCTGGAGAGGAACAAGAACTTGAACAGCTGGTACAGAGGCTTGACACCACCTCCAAAGCTTGTGGAATTGAAATAAGTGCAGAGAAGACCGAAATGATGACCAACAACACCAATGGCATCAACACGGACATGAAAGTCCAAGGCCAATCCCTCAACACAGTGCATAGCTTCAAATATTTAGGAGCCATTGTATCAGACAATGGGTCCCGACAGGAAGTCCTCTCCAGGATCGCACAAACAACTGCTGCCCTGACAAGGTTGAAGCCATTTGGAAAGACAGGACCATCATTCTACATTCCAAAGTAAGACTGCTGCGCTCCCTTGTCATCTCCATCTTCCTATATGCTTGCGAAGCATGGACCCTCACAGCAGACCTACAACGAAGAATACAAAGCATGGAGATGAGGTGCTACAGAAGACTTCTGGGCATTTCCTATACCCAACACATCACCAACGACGAAGTCCGACAGACCATCACACAAGCCATTTGAAAACACGATGACCTGCTCACAGTGGTGAAGAAACGGAAACTCCGATGGTATGGCCACGTCACCAGATCATCAGGCCTTGCAAAGACTATTCTGCAAGGCACAGTGCAAGGAGGTAGAAGAAGAGGGAGACCGAAAAAGAGGTGGGAGGACAACATTCGAGAATGGACTGGTTTGACACTGAGCGAAGCCATCAGGGCTGCTGAGGACAGAGAGAGATGGAGTATGCTGGTTAAACGATCATCTGTGGTGCCCCTACGACCTCAGGGTTAGGGGACAGGATAGGATAGGATAGGATAGTTTGTTTGTTTATCTCCACACCTCGTGGAAGTTGCCGCGTATGCGGAAGATCTACAGGATCCTTCATGGTGGGCAGGAAAGCACATGAAGAAAACTCTTTTTCAAAAAGCCGAACACGTCCTTTGCTGACCGAAATTTCGTCATCATTTTCACAGGAAAATAATATTGCACAGCAGCAATAACATGGATTCTCACTGGTCCACTTTATCTTAAGGCGCTTTCTCATTGGTCGGGAGGACTTACTTTTCTTTGTCAGGTTATTGTAGAAAATGACGTCATCATGCCAACTCGAGCATCAGCCAGAGGATCGCCGAAACAAAATCGCAGGGGACTTGCTTGGTTTTATCAGTTTATTCCCCCACTTAAAATTTTTTTAACAAGGACTTACTCTATGATATCTCCAAATCTAAACATAGTTCGGATTTGATTTTTACAGGTAAGATGCGTCATTCTCTTGCAAGTTTGATGGCGCAAAAAACTCATTTTCGACCTTAGGTGGACTTACTCGGTTTTGTCAAATCACGGCAGAGTTGCAGACTGCCGATGACCTTGATGGTCTGTGTGGTTCCACTGTGTAATCATGGCGCGGCGGACGCTGAACATGATAGTCAAAAGGTAAGGTAGGAGTGATTGACATCTCAAGCTTACAGTATTGGATTTGTGTAACCAGCGAGGACCTATTTCGAGGACCCTTACCATCGGCGTCTAACACCACCATGAGCGAGTGAATAAAGTGTGGGCGATATGTGTGTGTGTGAGAGAGAGAGAGAGAAAGAGAGAGAGAGAGAGAGAGAGAGAGAGAGAGAGAGAGAGAAAGAAAGAGAATAGAGAGAGAGAGAGAGTGTGTGTGTGTGTGTAGGTGTGTGTGTGTGTGTGTGTGTTTCCCTATATCAAAGGAACATATTAAAATCGGTAATGATAGAACAGAAGCAGGCAGAAGCAGAAGAAGCAAAACTAATTATAATTGATATTTGCATCCCTCCCATGGCAATTATTTTGAATTATATTTGATTATATGTTTTCCCATTCACCCCATGCGGACCAAATGTGGGTAACCAACCTTTTCAGCGAAAGCGAGGCAGCTGCAAGATTGGGCATAGGACGTAGGACTTGCTGAGTGTGGGTTTTGTGTCTGGCACTCAACGTCTAGCACACGATAGTCAGTCCCTGCGATGGAATATTATATGCGGATGCAGACTTGAACTCTGTTTATATTTCCATCAGAAATAGTGTATGATCATGTTATCGATACGATAGGCGATCGCCCTATGTGATTGGAACCGCAGGATAATGAATAACATTAGGAATAGGACGAAAGTTAAAACTAAAACCACACGTTTGCTTGGTTACTTCTAACGCAATCTGATGGTCTGTTTTGTTGCTGTTGCTGTCACGAAGTCCCGCGGTATGTTTTATTGGCTAATCCTGTTAACGTCTGACCCTTTGATTATTTGTTTTGGAGAAATAACTTGCTTATAATTTGTCGAGCCTGTTTACGGTATCGAGACCTGTTTGTCACCTCGACGAATCATACAATCTAACAGTAACTGATAATGCAATGAAGTGTCATTAGGTATTTAATTCATTGCCCATGCCTGGTGCCGTCCGTCTATTCCACCATCTATAAAACTACTTTTATCAAATATTTGCGTCATCCGTGAAGGTTTGATCTTTGGAGGAGCAGTAGTTTTCATTCTGTTTTGTTCAGCACAGTAACAATCATTCAGCACAGTAACATTCATTCAGCACAATAACATGTATTTATTGTCGTTCACTGTATTCGGTGTTTCCATTCAGCACAGTAACATAGTATTTATTAGCAGTTCACTGCAATTCAGTACGTGCTACATGTATAAGTTTTGTCTGCTGTATTTACTGGGAGAGACGGGTGAGCTGTAATCAGAAGCACCAGTTTTATCCACTGATTGCATGGCGCTCTAGGCGTGTGCCCTGCCTGACAATTGCAGGTTTCCCACTCCGCACATTCGTGGGTAAGTCAGTTTTGCAGCCTCCGCTGTGACTTTACACAGGGGTCAGAGTGTTAAACGAAACGTTGATGACAAACTGCGTCTTTAGAAGTTGGTAGCGAATTCGCTGTGTCAGTGTTTAAACATTAAGTGTTGTTAAATAACGTCCCTTAACCAGCTCAAGGACGCTGACCAAAATCGCGATCTAATTTGTGACCCAAGATGTCCAATTGCAGCACCAAGAGCACTGTCATAGGACCTAGAAAACTGATCCACCCACCCCTATCGGGACATGGATGATGTTTGCATATTCCTCCTGCCATTTACAAAAATGATCGGATTGTAACTATGTGGATTTTAAATTTTATTCTTTTGAATTTTGGACTTTATTCTTTTGAATTTTGGATTGTATTTGCCACTGTCACGTGGGGTTTATGGGCTCTGCACAATGGAATTATGGACCCTCACGTTTATTCGGTGGGAACTGCTAGTAAGTCACCCTATGAATTACTTTAATAAATTTATTTGTTTAGCTCGTTCTGTGTTAAGGTTGGGGTACAGAGATAGATAGAAAAATGGTAAAAGATTACTGTCACACTAGCTTTCACACGGCTATGAATCATATGTAGTCCAGCCACTTGATAACAGTTAAAATCACACATTTATTTCTTCTACTCTATACAAGATTCTCTAAGTACTAATCTAACTTAAAAAGTCTCAGTCACTGCTACTAGTTCGATCGCTGATAGTCTAGGCAGCTGTTTTATCTTCCTCGGGCACTTGCTATTATATTTCCTGTAGATTTGGACTACTGTGGTCCGTTTTACAGTTTCTGAAGAGTTGGACTACTGTGGTCCTGTTTTGATCAGGTTAAGTGCACTTTCGGAGAATACACTTAACTTTCTGATGGTGCGGTCGAAGTCCTTCTGTGAGGTAGCTTCTGGTACACCTTTGTCGTTGTGTAGTTGGGTTCCCTTGCCACGCTGTGGGGTCTGACAGGGTGTTTTTCAGGGTAGCTCTTTCCGTCTTGTGCGGTAGAGGATACTCCGCCAACTTGTTTCTGTGGAGTGGGGTTCACAGGATAGCTCGGGATAGCTCGGGATAGCTCGCCTGCTCGTCTGTAATATAAGAGACGAAATTCTGCACAACCCTGAATAATCGGTTTGTGCAGAGCGTCTCACTGAAAGCCAAGTAGCCCTCAGTGATAGCTCCACATCTCTATACATAAGCGACGAACATTCTGCTACTTCCGGGTTCCACTGGAATCTCAACTCTAAATTCCTATACATACATAAATATCAATCGTGTCTAACTATACACATCCAGAATTAATAATATTATAAACATTCAGTGGTACAGCCACTGGTCTGCAAACATACATATAAGTTAAACAACAGTGGTTCCGTATGGTATGCAACATGGCGGCGCAACCGGTCGTGTTTCGCCTCGTGGTAGGCTCTTCCCACATGGTCACGCAAATTCGGATTAACAATTCACATTTATGCATAGCAAATTCCACAAACATAATTTCAACAATAATATAAATATATCACGATGAAACAGAAGGGTGTTCATTTACCTGTTTGACAAGTTCAGGCCCGTGATGGCTTGATAGAATTCTATGATTCTAAGTCCTGCTTCCTGGTCTAAGTGTGGAGAGATTTCTCTGCCAGCTTCTAGCTGTTAACACTTCGGTGTATTCCTCCCAACTGACCAAAGCTGTGTTAGGCTCGGACCCAGTCAAACTGGCTCGAACCGCTTTGCCTAAGCTCTCATTGGGTAAAATATTTACGACTCTCGCACACAGTGCTGATTCACTGGGCTGTGAGGGTCTGGCTCGCAGTGTGTACTTTTATTGCTGCTGTGTTATATACTGACTCTCTACTGTTACAAAAACTACACAAGGCTGAAAAGTCAATGAGCAGAGTTAAAACTAGCCAGTTCATGACAGCCACCAACACGGGCAAAGTTCAGGCTGCCCTCTCCACAAAGGCGCGATAGTTGCAAGAGCAGTGACACCAAGGACATGGAGGAATCAGAACTATACTTTATGCAAAGTGCATGGTTGTATCTGGCTGGCATTCACCCGTTTAGAACATGAGCGTGAGATCTCTAAAGTCCCTGAGATGAAATGCCTGCGTGCACAGATCTGACCTCGGTGTATACTCTCATCCTAACGTTGTGATGAAATTTCCGAATGTTGTAATGAAATTTCCGAACGTTGATATGGGGGTAAAAATGTCAAAACCTGGGAAGTAAACAAAGCTATAATTCCTGTACATGAAAAGCCCTTACAAATACCTCCCAGCTTCGTCCTAAACTACCCTTACACCACCATTATCGTTATCACAGTGAGCGCTTTGCCGCCCCCAACCTTCTTAATCCACCCACACCTTTCACCCCACCCCATCCTTCTTCCCACCCTCTTCTACCCCGGCTCCATTGCCGTCCCATGCATTTAACCCCGTTTCTCGAGAATCGGTTCCAATCTTTTGCAGACCTCTGGTACAACGTCACCTCCCTCTAAACCCTGCTCCTAGCAGACGGGACCGGGTAATCTATCCATAGAAAATTAGTTTAACTTCCTCCAGGGTGAAAGCTAATCTGACTGGCTGTGGGCAGTATAAATCTCAACCCTAGACTCTGTCACACTTGTCTCCAATGAAAAGGTTTGGTCTCTCCTTAACACAATTGTTGATATTATAGGGATATTCACCGAGCTATGTGGTACAGCGCTTGTCTGCAGTGCGGGAGAACATGGGTTCGTATCTCGATGGCGACGGGCGGCTCTATTTTCTGTAACGGCTCTTTATACTGTAGTTCACCTCCACTTACCAACCCCTTCATGCCGCCTCAGCAGGATGTTACAAACTTCGGCCATTCTGTCAAACAGGCAGGAGTCAGTGTACATCTACAACTATCTACGTCACAACGGCTAAGCTCAGTGGTTCAGGGCGACTGACAGGGCGCTTGATGCTGCAAATTGACGTCCTGATAAATTTTGATTTCGGCCTTCGCCTTGATTAGCTCTGAGGCGGTAAGTGACCATGAAAGAACTTTTTTGTTTTAACTTCGCTTGAACAGTCCACGGCGATGAAAAGTGGGGACAAATTGAGTGCCGGGTCTTGAACGATTTTTTTGGGAGGTTGGGAGGTGAGGTTTGCCGCAGGTTTTCCGCATCGACACCCCGCCTTGACGTACATGGCGCAGCTGCATTGTCTTCAATCCATTCGCTTGATTGCCAGTCTCACTGCTCTATGTTCTTTTTTTTTCTGGCTCTCATGCGTGGCCTCCATTATTGAATTCAGGACTGTAGCTGTAAAAGGTCACAATTTTTAAACTCGAACACGTGCAGGCCAAATGGCCCAGCCACAAAGTCAGTCGTCCGCCGGTTATTTTCTCTATCCTGTTCACAATTCGGTACATATAGTAATATTGAAAGTTGACTGATTCCGACAAGAGACAGGGCCATGTTCAGTTAAACTTGTCAACTATGGAAACGACTGGTGGGAGAAAAAGGTCGTTAATGGGGCGAGAGAGCTCAAAGTTTTTAAAATGCCGCCAAGGGCGATGTCAAACTTGTACTGAACTTAATAAATGTCCAAGAGATGACTATTTGCTTATAGAATTGTATTCATACACTTTATTTGTGTGTCGAATATTTGCGAACATTAAATTCAACTAACTTGATGCCCAAAGGATCGTCTGCTTTCGCAGCAAATGGCTTATCTCCCTTACAACAGGCGCCCAACGGCATAAAACTGCAGTGCGTGACGAATATGCTCCAAGGCGTTGTTGTGAATAAACCAAGCAAGAGCATTGTGTGCGTGTGGTATTGAGTGACGCGTAATGACTGTAGTATGGAACCTTTTGCTAGGCTCAAGTTTAGTTTCCTACATCTATGCTATATATATAATGTACCTGAAAACGTGTCATCCATCAGGTGAAATTACATTAAAAGTTCGCTATATACAGGCCCAGGCTACGATGGTAAAGGTCCTCAACTGGATCATAGTAAGTACTCGAGGAGTTAATTAAGGATTTGTAAGTTATCCCCTTTGGGGTGCTGGGGTTTTCTGTATAAAGATTATCCCCACTTTGTGGAAATTTAGTGCTTTAAATTAGCACTGTTTCTGTCATTGTCATTTGTTCTTTCTCGTTCCTAATCTGTTCTATCAATCTTCTTCGCTAGACCAGTCACATATATCTTTTTTCTTGAAAACTCTCCCCAAACTCCTCCTTTGTGTATGGGGTCTGTTGGGTCAGCTTGGGGATATTAGACGCTTTCTGCCAAATGGTCACTGTGGCTTTCTATGATATTATTATTTAGTAATATAGGCATTTTATATGTATGTGTTTTGTTAATATTTTATAATGGTAGTTATATTCTATTTTGTTTTTGTAAACAATAAATTAGACTACAGCCCCAGCGGTCCCCTGCATGAGATGCCTTTATTGTAAAGTGACCGGCTGGTGGAGTGCTTTCAGTGTTACCATTAGGGTTATTTCAGCAGATCTTTTATACTGATCAGGGGTGAGTCATCTTTCAACCAAGTTGTGGTCCTGATTCTGCTTGCAGTCCGCTGGACCTTATAAACAATTGCTAACTAACTAATCTTTGAGTTCCACTCTTCGTTCAGACCCTTCACAACAACAACAACACTCTTCGTTCAGACCCTTCACAACAACAACAAAATAATTAAATAATGTTATAAACTTTTAATTCATGTGATTTATCTGGTGATTGTTAAATGTTCTAAACCTTAACAATATTTTGTGTGGACATGAATTTTTTTTAAAGTAATGATTTAATTATTGTGTCAGTATACTGACATAAAGGAAATAATTATTGTATAAAACTGAATTGATGCTGACCATTGCATCGAATATATTTGTGTACTGAAATTGAAAATGTTGATTTAACTATAATTATCATTTATTTTAATAATATTTTTAATGTTGTTTTTATTATTATTATTATGAATAGTTATGCGCCTAATCTAGACTTAGCTCTATGCGCTTACATGAATGCAGTATAACTTTAACTATAAATCAAAACGAGTAAAACTCATTAACTATTAACAGCAACCTTATATATAAAAATTAATGACTCTAACACATACACACACACACACACACACACACACACATATATATATATATTAGTTGTTTAAAATCACTTAATTTGTGAACAGAAGTTAAATCAAATGATTAAGTTGATTTGAATTGTGTAATCATGTTTAAATTGACATTAAAAAAATATTATTATTATTATTATTATTATTATTATTATTATTATTATTGCTATTTAATATTTTCTTTTATTTATTTCTAACATGTCCCCAGAACAGAAAAGAAGAAGAAGAAATCCTCCCAATTCTCCGAAAAGAAGTTGAGACAGCAGTGCATTCCCTAAACAATGGGCAGAGCGGGAGTGGACAACATACCCGCAGAATTGCTTCGAGCAGGAGGAGAAGCGATGACAAGATTTGGCAGAGTAGGGAGTGGCCTACACCATGGACCCAGTCGTTTGTCATCAGTTTTCCTAAAACGGGTAAGCTTCAGGAGTGTGAAAATTTCCGCACCATCAGCCATCCCAGCTAGGTCCTCATGAAAATAATACTCAACAGATTGAAACTCCAAGCTGAGCAATTCATAGCTAAAGAACAAGCAGGATTCAGGGCAGGGCGAGGTACCTCAGAATAATCTGCGAGAAATACCTACAGCACCAATAGCACCTATATCTTGCGTTTGTAGACTTCAATAAAGCGTTTGGCCGAGTGTGGTATGCAGCTCTGTGGGCAACCATGTACAACATCAGCCCTAACATTCTTGAAGTCATCAACAGCCTGTATAACAAGGCTACCAGTGTAGTCCTTTACAACAGCGCCATCGAGAACTGGTTCAGAACAACAATTGGCGTGCGTCAAGGATGCCTATTCTCTCCAACACTCTTCAACATCTTCCTAGAGCGCATCATGTCAGATGCCTTTGCAGATCACGAAGGCACAGTCATCGTAGGGGGTAGAGAAATCTCCAACCTCCGTTTTGCGGATGACATTGATGGATTGGCTGGAGAGGAACGCGAACTTGTACGAAGTTAGTACAGAGGCATGACACCACCTACAGAACCTTTGGAATGGAAATAATTGAAGAGAAGCCCAAAATAATGGCCAGCAACACTAATGGCATCACCAGAGCATCAGGCCTTGCAAAGACCACCCTGCAAGTCACGGTGCAAGGAGGCAGAAGAAGAGAGAGACAGAAAAAGAGGTGGGAGGACAACATACGAGAATGGACTGTCGTGACACTGAGCGAAGCCATGAGGGTTGCTGAGGACAGAGAAAAATGGATTACGCTGGTTAAACGATAATATGTGGTGCCCCAACGAATTGCGAGTTACGGAATAGGATAGGATAGGATAAGATAGGATTATTTATTTTATTTTAATGTTTTAGTTTTCTAATACAGCTTTGAAATGAATAGACATACAATTTAAAACGTTTCAATTAAATTGAATCTTCTCTGCAAACATCAAGAATGGATTTCCTAATACGCTGACACGGACACATTCTGTTGTTTTATTGTCAAGTTGCGCAGAGGAAAATAATCATTAATCTGTAGAAAGCTGGCCTTGATGAAAGAGATATCTATCATCCTCCTATAAAAAGCTGGTTACAGGAAAATAATAAGTTATAGTCTACGCTTTTATATATTCTCTCTCTCTCTCTCTCTCTCTCTCTCTCTCTCTCTCTCTCTCTCTCTCTCTCTCTCTCTCTCTCTCTCTCTCTCTCTCTCTGAGTGGCAATGCTTAATCCATGCCACTACAACAATCTCAGTGCGTTTTTTTTCTCTCTCTACTTGGGTTACATGTCACGTCGACAACCGCGTGTGCTTTGGACATGTACATCGCGGTATATTCGTTCCGTTTCGTGTGATTGATTGTAAGTTGTACAGGTTCACGCGTGTTAACTTTTTCCCCATCCGTCCTTTTGAAATTGACTTTTAAAAGTGTTTATTCGATAAAATCTCTCTCTCTCTCTGTCTGTCTGTCTGTCTGTCTGTCTGTCTGTCTGTGTGTCTGTCTGAGTGTGTGTCGAACGTTCGTCGAGTGCAGACGTGTTTTCAGAGCGCTCCTGCTTTTTACCTTTTTTTTTTTTTTTTTTTTTTACCTGCATACACACATTATTACTAGTGTTCACATGTTATATTGCCAGTTTGAGTCTGAAAATTGAATTTTGGCCGATCTAAGATTGTACTGCAAGTAAAGTTTTGCAAAGATGCCTGCCTCAGCTCTTGATTTTAGACCAACTTGTGGAAGTTTTTTCTTTGTTTACGTAAACTTTATGGCGAAAAGAGCAGATCTGGCAAGAAGAATGATGATGCGTGTTGTGTCATTGAAACATCGATCTGCTGGTGTGATATTTGGATTTGCACTATCGTACCTGTTTTGGGGCAGTCTGCTTCTCCTACGATGTGGCGACGTGGAGCTGAACCCTGGACCTACTGGAACGAAGAATGCAGGAAAGAGGACAACCTCAGCAGCAGCAGCAACAACAACCGACATGCGAGAAACCAGGCTGAGTATAAACAGGAGCAGTGGCGACCATGGAAACAGCCTTTCTACATCACCAACTCGTATGTCCTCGGAACCGACTCTGGTTGAGGTGATGAAGACGCTGACTGGAATGGACAATAAGGTGAATTCTATCAACACGAAGCTGGATGGAGTGGTTGAAGACGTCGCCGATGTACGAAACAAGTTCGGTGCGCTACAGGAGGAAGTCGGCGCTTTGAGAGGTGAGGTTGACTTGTTACGTACAGAAAATCAGGCACTGAAAGGTGAGAATGTTTCTTTGTGCAATAAACTGAACAATCTCGAAAAAAAAGACGGATGATCTGCAAGGTCGAACAAAGCGTAATAATCTGATTTTCTATGGCATTGAGAGACGGAGGGGGGAGACGAATGCCGATTGTGAGTCAAATTTAAAAGAACTGTTGACGGACAAACTAGAGATAACTGAAGATGTAAAATTTGATCGCGTGCATAGGCTTGGCAATAAATCTAATGCACCATTGATTGCCAGATGCACTTTCTACAAGGACAAAATGAAGATTTTGAAAGCAAAGAAAAAGTTGATAGGAAGTGATGTTTTCATTGGGGAAGACTTCTCAGTGGTCGTAAGAGAAACAAGAAAGAAATTGTCAAGACTGATGAAAGAGATCAAAGCAAAGAAAGTGCCAATCAGAAAGTGTCAATGGTCTATGATCATATTCTTGTGGACGGGAAGAAATTTTTTCTCTGTGATAATGGGGAAAGCTTGGTCACTGAAGGTCAATAACGATGTGGCCGCCCTAGTTTTGATCATGATCAAAGTGTACATCCTTTGGGTTTGGATTATCTTTTTATAAACAAATTAGGCTTATCTGGTTTGGTGCTATGTAAGTGCGTGTGTACTGATAATTCCGTTTGTTCCGATTGTGAATCATTTGTGACAGATAAAGAGAAGGATGACGTGTCTAGCCAGTGCACTTGTAACTGTGACCTTTAGCGTGGTATAAATTATACACGTGCTGGGTTTGAAAACTCGCCTCGTCGTATCGGCTGTAGTAAAACTAATTGTTTACATCGCTTTCATTTGTGAGTTCAAACGAGGTCAAGGATAAGCCAACATTTGTTAATAATTGTAATAGCAGAAATATTGAGGACAAAATGTAGTAAATTAGCTTAGCGCCTGAAACAAGGACTAACTGTAAGAATAAGCTGGAAGCTTAACATTATTAACCTTGTAACATGTTGTCATTGTAATTACCGTATTACCGTTTAAGGTATAAAGTCTCTCTCTCTCTCTTTCTCTCTCTCCCACACACACACTCTCTCTCTCTTTCTCTCTCTCTCCCACACACACACACACACACTCTCTCTCTCTCTCTCTCTCTCTCTCTCTCTCTCTCTCTCTCTCGCTGCTTTAGCTTCTCCGATTCTAAACACGAGCCAGGTACCCATTTACAGCTGTGTGGACCAGAGGTGCGTTTGTTTCATTCTGTGTGTCGTTTTGATGAGTGCCTCTCAAGTACGGCCATCCAAGTATTAACTTAACCGAGCTCGACGATGCTTCACGGAAACATTTCTAGCATGAGCCTAAAACCGCTACGCTGGTACGCCACCCATAAGAAGAGGCATCGCGAAAGAAAAAGGACAGAACTATGTTCACAAAGTGAAATTGGCGATGTCCTGTATTGGGTTGGCAGGGTACGAAACATCACGACCTTATATCATTTGTTGATATGTCCTCAGCGTTTTTTTCTTTTCTTTTCTTCCCCATTCCCTCCCCATCCCTCTTCCTTTGCTTTGGACTGTGTCGCACATTGCTGGCACTCGTGGCTAATGCCATGTCAAATGGGAATTTCAGGGCCCCTAAAAGACACGTGAATGGAAGTGAAGACAACACATAACGGGGCAGAGCTTACCACTTTCACCTAATACAGATGGATGTTTTTTGCCCTCTGTCGCGTCTACCCGCCCTCTCCAAACGAGTAGCCATAGCCTGAGGGATTGATCATTAACTTCTTCCAATCCTATTTTTAAAAATTATTTTCTTTATGTTTCTTTCCTTCTGCCTTTACTTTTTTCTTTTGTTCCTATTTATTTTTTTTAAATTATTTATTTAATTCATTCGTCCACTCTTTCTCTTTTCCGTTTGTCTTCATTTTGCATATATCGTTTCCTCCATTTGTCCTATTCAACACATTAGCAGGATATTTGACCCCAATCATCATCATCATCATCATCATCATCATCATCATCATCATCATCATCATCATCATCATCATCATCATCATCATCATCATCATCATTTTTTCCTGCCTTTCTTTCTATTAAAAAAAAGGATTGTGTACTTACGAAAAGGAGGGCACAAAAATAAAACCAGAAAGGAAAAAAAAGAAAGACAGAAGAAAAGAATAGAAGCAAAAATACACACAGAGAGAGAGAGAGAGAGAGAGAGAGAGAGAGAGAGAGAGAGAGAGAGAGAGAGAGAGAGAGAGAGAGAGAGAGAGAGAGAGAGAGAGAGCAATAAAAAAAAATTGCCGAGGCTTCACAACATTTTGAGTGTTTAGTGATATATTGGCACATTAAAACACCCGGTCGTTACTAGCGAAAGTCAGCACTTGTTTACAAGTTACGCAAGAGAAGTTTGGAAATTCAAAGCTTAATGATGATGGCGGGTTTGAACAACCCGTGCCCAATATACCATCTCTTCATGTTACAACATAGCAAAATAAATCGATGTAATTTTGAGACAGAAAAACAAATACATCCTTTAAAGTGAGCTACATTAAAGTATAAATGTTGCTAGCCAGATGCGTTTAACTGCTAGCTTTGTGTGTGTATTGATTCATAAAGACTCTCACTAAAAAAGGCAGTAATCTGTAATACTGGTATGTGAAAAGATAAACCGTATACTTGTTATTAGTCTGGGAACTGAAAATCAAGCATGATTTACTATCGAGGAGAAAAAAGTATCTTCATTCAATCACAGTGGTACGTAGGTTGATGTTTTTTTAGTTTGAAAGTAATTCATTTTAAGACTGGCTTCTACGTGAGTGATTCTTGTTTGGGTCAACCCCACAGACAAGCTCCCATTCTTGATAGCCCCTTCACTGAAAATGAGTCTGGTTTGTCCATGTCAAAAGTAATTCAATTAAGTTTACCTGCAATAAAATCGATTGACCGCTGTAGTATAGCTATTTACGGTCACTCGACTGTCGTTTTCAGATAACCCTCCAATCTGTGGAAGCAAATACTACATGACTGACGTGGCAATTAACATTTGATTACTGTGAGTGCAGTCGCTTTGCTTGGACGATGTGAACTTGTACGTCAAATTATGTGTACAGTTCAGTAATAGCCTATTAACTCCTTGAGTTTGTTTTCCTTATGTGTTCTTTTTTTAGTCTTCCTGTTCATTTTCTTAGGTTGTATTTTAGTTGTTCAGAACAAATGAAAAACGGTGAATATGGACATTACATTAATAAAATTGAAGGCAAAGCAAAATGTCAAAGCTTTGCTGTTGGCCTGCATGTTTAAACGGAGATTCAGATATTGACTTTATTCCAGAAATGTCTGCCCTCTTGTCCCAGCCCTAAAAATGCTTCGTGGGAAAAACTGACAAAGTAGACATTCCACTAAAAGCTGGACGGTCGTTGCTTACAACATTTTATGATTCCAGTCGAGGCCACGGCCAGTGAAAAATGTACAGAATCTGACAAACAACGCAAAAGCAACCTTTGAGACTGGATGGCAATTTGTATAGGATCTGCTATGGCTCAGTATGACACGAACGTCCAAAATTAGTTTAGTAGAGGCACGCATGATGTCTGCTGTTTCCTTCTTAAAATCGAGTCTGGTTGAATAAAGTTTCCAATTTAAGAGGCAACTTATAGTTCCATTTCCCTCCTGTACTCCGTTTCCATGTTACAAACTTTCCTAATTGTCGTCGTTTCTTTCTAGGTTCTCATATTTTCCTTATCAATGGCTCGGGTCTTATTGAGGCCTCAATTTGATTGTCGATCGCAAGAATCAAAAGCGCCTGAAAAAAAATCTAAGAAGTGTCGTAATGATTGTCGAGTGCTTTAACTCTTAGCAAAGGACTTGTTACGACCTCAAGATCAATCGCAGAAGTTCTCACTTTTCGATTCCTTCCGCTTAAGAACTTTGCTTGAGCAATTAAGGACAATTATCCCTCGGCTTGGGCGTTCTTAAAATAAAAGAAAGTTTTTGGATTACTGTTCTTGACTCCTTCAATGTCCGAGCTGCGCGTTCTTGCCGCAAAAGACTGCTTTAAATTACATTAGGGTTACCGATTTTGTCATTTTGGCAGGTTTATAGTCTGTTCCCGTACTTATTTTCCGAAGTTACTCATACTTAATGTTGTTTCATATTACAATCGTTAACGTCTTCGTTTGCATAAGGCTTATAGAATGGATTTGACACACTCGTTTAGGACATGAGCTTCAGGATCTCTAAAAGTCCATGCGATGGAATACATGCGTGCAAAGACTTGACCTCTGTTTATACTCTCATCAGAAGGACTAACATGCTTTTAATGTGTTTAGTAATAAGTGTTCTCCTTTTACTTTTAGTTGTGTATACATAATGCTAGACAAAATCTGCCTCCAAACGTTGTTTGTGGTTTGGTCACATTTATTTAACTATTTATTTATCTTTTGGTTGACCAGCCGTGTTCGTTTACATTCTCCCAATACCCTTATGTACTCTCACTCTGTATTATTAAGGTTGACGAAATTACTAAATCTGATTTATTAACTGACTGTTAGCTTGCTTGACTAACGGTTTGACCATTGAATGATTTGACTGTTGGATGCACTTTAGTCGGATTCTAAAATTATTGGACTATAAATCTGGTTGGAGATTGCAGCTGTACCTTTAATGTTAAAACCTTCAGAGCGTCGGCTCTCTCAAATTAATACGTGTCCTACATTCAAATGTACGTATCTCTAGCGGGATTTGGGGTAAGATTATAACGTCGAAGAGAGGAGATTCTCGAGAACCCGGCAAAAGACAGGACGGTGCCACTGGACTGGAATAGGGGGTTGGGTTAGGGTCGGGTGTGGGTTAAGGGGGAGATGAAAGTAAAAGCATCTCATTAGGTGAAATAGTCCAGAACCTCAGACCAATTTCTTAATTTGGCGAAAAACTAAGCTTTTAGGAGTAGTTTATTTTTCCGTTTGGATAAACTCGAAAGTGTCTTTGGCTGGATGGGAGAAGACTTTAGATCCCACATATGAATACAACTGTACAGAATATCAGGCGTTTCAGACACCGTAAAATTTGCCCCCAAGTACATTTTCCCATAGTGGCATTCGGAGAAATAACGAAAATCATTATTATTATATTTTTTAAACCATGTGATTGCCAAGTGGTCAGCCATTCTTGTGACGCAAAACCAAATTGGCTTTAAACCTCTAATTACTTCACTGAAGACATGAAAAACATCCAAAATGAACCAGAGTTCAACACTACAAGCTCAGAAAATGACACGTCTGTGAAACAACCCACACAACAAAATTGGGAAAAAGACTGTTTCGTGAACAAGTCACATTCGCGAAATGTGTCTATAATTTATGTTCTCAAACACAGACAATGAAACAAAACCATGTTGTTTTCGAAACAGGATACATTTGCACTAGATAGGGCTGGGGACCTATTTTGGATAGGAACGAGGCTCGAACAACACCATTCTGATTTTCAGAATTCGAAGAAGCTTTCTTGCCATTAGGACGTCGACGCTTTAATAGCATTCAAACAACAACAACAACAATATCTAATGATCTACGCTTGTGTACATTTTTGTTTGAGGTAATAACGATGTATTGTATTGTACTGTGTTGTATTGTAGCAGTACACATCCCTATCTCCATCCCACCCCACCCCTAGAAAAAAAGGGGAAAAAAGCTTATTGTTGGTTCCCACATCATTAACAAGACTAAAACTCGTTGGATTGGCTGGGAACAAGTTCTGGGAACGAATGCGGCTCGAGAATGACTCACTACTACTAAACCCAAGTCTTCCTAGAAGCAATGCCCACTTGCGGTAGTCTACAGTGCCGCTGTCTCCGACTCTTAACTACGTGAAGTAGGCAAAGCGACACGGAGACTCTTTACGTACAGAGGGGAGAGATGGCAGAGACAAAAAGACGCTACACAAAAGTCATCTTTACTTCAAGCCATCATCATCATTTTAATCTTCTTCTCCTAATAATGAGGTAGTTTTAGTAGTAGTAGTAGTAGTAGTAGTTAGTAGTAGTAGTAGTAGTAGTAGTAGTTTCTTTTTTGTTCTTCTCCATTTTCTTCTTCGTATTGTTCAAACACCAGTCGCCTTGTCAACTTCTTCGCTTCTGCTTCTTTTTCATTTAAAAGTCATTGTCTTTCACTATTGTATTCACTCTCCTTAATATTTTTGTGTGCGAGTTCTTTTAAAAAAAATTCTTATCATCATCATCATCATCATCATCATCATCATCATCATCATCATCATCATCATCATCATCATCATCATCATCATCATCATCTCTTAATCTTCTTTCTTTATTTCTGTAATTCTTGCTTGATTGCTTTCTCTTCTTTCTTTTATCTGCCTTTGGTCCTTCCAGTCTTTATTTCTGTTCGTCCTATCTTGCGTTCTTTCCTCTCCATAAATGCTAGTGTATTCTTCCGATATTGTATTTATTTTGAAGTTTTAGTTATTCTATTTAATTACGCCCCAGATTTGGTTTCTTAATGTGTTCCTACTTTTCAGTTTCACTCTAGGACTGCCTTCTGGAATTGAATTCAAAATGTGTTATTAATGTTAGCATAGAGAGTATACTCATTTACTCCAATAGCCCTTAAGTTCTTTGTCGCATGAAGCTAGCGCAATACATGTGGACAATAAGGATGATGACGACCATGATGATGATGAGGGATGATGAGGATGATGGTAATGATGATCATATGTTGTGCCTACAATTGGCCCTTCTATCATTCTGGGAGCTATTAAGTTTGTCTCCGTAATATAGGATTTTGTCTTTAAATGAGGAAGAAAAGAATGAAATAAGAACAGAAAGGGAAGAAGAAGAAGAAGAAGAAGAAGAAGAAGAAGAAGAAGAAGAAGAAGAAGAAGAAGAAGAAGAAGAAGAAGAAGAAGAAGAAAAAGAAGAAGAAGAAGAAGAGAGAATGTAATAAACGAAAACTCCGAAAACTCTCAATCCTTACTATTAAAGAATCTCTCTATCCCTGATTTCTCTCTGTGTGTGTGTGTGTGTGTGTGTGTGTGAATGCGTGAGAGTGTGCGAAACAGAGCAATAACTTAAGTGGACATTTTGTCCTTAGAACATCCTTGATCAGATGCTCAATATTCATTTTACTTCGATGGCGTTCTCTTCACATTGTAGCAGAAAATCTTAGATGTATCTCATTTTTGTAACGATGAAAGTTTTAATGTAATTATTCTTTGTCCCACCTCCCTATCATAATCTACCCCTTTGTTTGTGTATTTGTGCGTGTATGTGTGCGTGTGCGTGCGTTTGAGTGTGTGTGCGTGAGCGCGCGCGTGTTTGTGTGTGTGGGTGTGTGTGTGTGTGTGATAGGCAATAAGAGAAATGTCCTCAGAACACCCTTGATCAGATGCTTCAAATTCCCTTTTTCCGTTGATGCTGTGCTCTTCACACAGTATCTGTACATCTGAGATGCTCTTATATGAATCTCTCTTTCTCTCTCTCGCTCTGAAGAAATAGTCTCTGTAGTGTAGTAGTAGTAGTAGTAGTAGTAGTAGTAGTAGTAGTAGTAGTAGTAGTAGTAGTAGTAGTAGTAGTAGTAGTAGTAGTAGTAGTAGTAGTAGTAATAATAATTTACTTTATTTAAAAACACGCTTCACCCCTAGTAAAAGCTGGACAGGAATTTCAAAATGAAGCAAATTTAGAATTAACATTAAATAACATAACATAAGACATTTAGTGTCACGTGGGGTTTATGGGTTGTTGGGCTCTGCACAATGGAATGCTGTAACCCTCACGCTTTATCCTATGGGACCTGCTAGTTAGTCACCCTGTGGATTACTTTAATACATTTATTTATTTAGCTCGGTCTGTGTTAAGGCTGGGGTACAGAGATAGATAGAAAAATGGTCAAAGATCACTGTCACACTAGCTTTCACACGGCTATGAATCATATGTAGTCCAGCCACTTGATAACAGTTAGAATCACACATTTATTTCTTCTACTCTATACAATATCTTCGATGTATCTACCTTAAAAAGTCAAGAGTCAATGCAAATGGTTCGATCGCTGATAGTCTAGGCAGCTGTTATGTCTTCATAGGGCACTGGCTACTAGAATTCATGAAGATTGGACTACTGTGGTCCTTGTTACTATAGTTTCTGAAGAGTGGACTACTGTGGTCCTTTTGCTACCAGTTTAAGTGCACTGATTCCTGGGCACTTAGCTTGTGGTTTGAAGCCCTTTGATGAGGTAGCTTCTGGTACACGCTGGGTCGTCGTGTAGTTTGGTTCCTTGACAATCTGTGTTGTCTTGGAGAGTGTTTTCCAGGGGAGCTCTCTCAGTCCTGTGCTGTAGAGGCTAAACAGCCAACTCGTGTTTTCTGTGGAGTTGGGCGCACGTTATATCTCGCCTGTTCGTCTGTAACATAAGAGACGAACTTCTGCACAACCTTGAATGATAGGTCTGTGCAGAGCGTCTCACTGAAAGTCAAAGTAGCCCTAAATAGCTCCACATCTCTATACATTAGCGACGAACATTCTGCTACGTCCGTGGTCCACTGGAATCTCAACTCTAATTTCCTATACATACATAAATATAAATCGTGGCTAACTATACACATACAGAATTAATAATCTTATAAACATTCACTGGTACAGCCACTGGTCTGCAAACATACATATAGGTTAACCAACAGTGGTTCCGTCAGGTATATAACATGGCGGCGCAACCGGTCGTGTTTCGCCACGTGGTCACGCAACGTTGGACGAACAATTCAAATATATGCATAGCAAATTCCACAAACATAATTTCAACAATAATATAAATATATCACGATGAAACAGAAGTATGTTCATTTACCTGTTTGACAACGTCAGGCTCGTGGCTACTTGATAGAATTCTAAGATTCTCAAGTCCTGCTTCCTGGTCTAATCAGGAGAGATCTTACTGCTAACTGTGTAGCTGATTACTGCTCCTCGGTTTAAAAACGACTGCCGTTCTATCCCTCTATTTGAATCAGCCAGACCTGGTTGATTCCATTCTAACTGTGTTCCCATTGGCGGATAATCGACTCGCCTAACGTAGCTCCGATGATATCATTGCCTGCCGATTCAACACACACAGTGCTGACGTCACTACACTGTTTGTGTCAAGCTCGCAGTGTGTGTACTTCAGTTATACTATTGCTACGCCTGATTACTTCCATCGTCTGCTGCAGCCTAACATTAACATTCTAAGATTACAATGACTAAACAAGGCTAAACCGTAAAGTAAGCAGGGTAAAACTAGTACGTCTGTCACATTTAGAGTTATTAACATTTAAATAAACACAAAAACTAGAATACTATGTACTACTACCTAGACGCACGCTTTAAACGATAAGGAATGTGATTATTAAGCAAACGGAAAGCTATTACTCCGTACGTCTCTCCAGCAAGTGAGAGCGAAACAGGTGGGATTTTAATAATAATAATAATAATAATAATAATAATAATAATAATAATAATAATAATAATAATAATAATAATAATAATAATAATAATAAATGTAGATTTATATAGCGCCGCATCACAGCCACAAGTGGCTGTGCTCTCCGCGCTTGACACATTCATACACCATTTATACTACACAACAACAGTAGGTATATAAAGTCTGAATAAATTCACTAAAAATGTACAACATAATGTTAAAAAGATTCAATAAAAATATTACATTGAAACACATAAAAAGGCAACTAAAACTATTATTAACTTGTAAAAGGCAACCAACACTTATAACGATTATAAAAAGCGAACACCATTAAAAAGCGAACACCATTGCCCGTGCATGGAGCGCCACGACATGTGTGCATACTAGACTGATGATGAGATCCATGTGTGTTATTGAGAATGAGCTATAGAAGGTGTTTATGGAAAAGATATGTTTTGAGTTGTCGTTTAAACGCTTGTTGTGTTTGCGCATGGCGGATATTGTGTGGAAGGGAATTCCATTGAGTGGATGCACAGAAAGCAAAGGTGCGTTCTCCATAGGTTTTTGTTTTGACAAGTGGGATGATGAAGGTGCGTTGGTCTGATGAGGAACGGAGCTGTCTGCGTGGTACGTAGGGTATGAGCATGTCTGAAAAGTATGCAGGGGAAGTGCCGAAGAAAAAGTTGAAGCAGAGTGTGGACATTTTATATTCTATACGTGCAGATATGGGCAACCAGTGCAAGGAACGTAGTAGGGGAGTGACATGATCTCTTCTGCAAGCCTTGAGAACAGGTATTTTCTGCAAGCCTTGATTTTAAACCTGTTCTGAATGACTGCAGTGTCTGGCTGTTTTGGTGAGGGACAGGAAGGGCATTCCAGATTATGGGGACAGCATATGCGAAAGTGCGCTTTCGATAGGTCTCGATGCGGCCACGTGGTATCAAAAGATGGCCAAAGTCGGATCGGATGAACCCAGGGATCTATAATAGTTAAAAGTATAATAAGATGCTTGCACATTAGAAACCAACCTTTCGGAACTTCTTTTAACTTCATGCTACAAATTTAACTTCATATTATTCATACAATGGTAACGTTTTACACGGAAGACGCTTTTTGGTAAAGGCGAATTTTGGGACCATTTTATACGATTTGTTTGGTTTTAAATTTTCCTAATTCTTCTGCTATCAGATGGCTAAATCTGCAGGTTTTTTCAGGATTCTTCAAAATCTGTGTGATCACGAATTCTGTAAAACATGCAAAGCAAAGGAGTGTTTTTTCCATCTGAACTGAGAATTTGCCAGCGCTCCTATAATGCGGTTCGAGGATGCGTGCATGCACGAGAGGCCAAAATGGCCGACTTCTTTTTGTGTATTAATAGAACTAAAATTGCAATAACAAATATTACTAATTGCAATAATAATTCAAAATTTCAGCTAAACTGTGATCAAAATGTCAAGCTTTTGTTGATCGAGGAGAGATATTTTAATGGAGCCAGTGATGCAGACGAATTATAACCTGAACTCAAACTTTCCATGCGTTTTTAGGGTATTGCTGAATTAGAAATGGGGGTAAGCCCTATTGCTGAATCAGAAATGGAGGTAGTGCACACACAGGAGCAGGACCCTGGCAATCAAAGAAAGCAATCAGGGCGCTACAAAGGTCCCAGAGGTGTAAGACTTTTAAGAACGGTTCCCGTTTGCTTGCTTTGAGTCGGTAACCAGCTCAGTTCAGCATACAATGCCCATTGTTAAGAGTGTTAAAACCTTTAACACCAGGACGTTTCGCTGTGTACGGCAAGGTTTAGGTATTATGTCTTGAAGCCAGTTGTTTGTTTGTCTCCTTGTGCGTATCTCCTTGTGTGCGTGACATTTTATTGTCCTTTTTAATCGGGGAAATTCTGGGACGCCTCCCATGGGGAAGGCGTAGTCGCAGCCTGTGGCGCGCCCATACCCAACCTACCTAATATTAGTTGTATTTTTAAGCCTCAACTATGTGTGTGTTTAAAATTATAATCATTGAGAAGTAATGACATACTAATCTAAATTTAAAATATATTAAATTATCAATATAACTGTTTCAACTTCAGGTTATTTTAAAATCACCAGCTGGTAAAGTGTTACCATTTTATTTTATTTATGTTATTTCATTTTATTTAATATTATTTTTTATTATTGTATGTTTTTGTTGTTGTCTAATATTTCTTAGAGTGAACGGACGTAAAATTAAAATACTGAGGTGGAAAAATCCGCTTGAAGAACAAGGCTATTGTATAGATTCGCACGATGCATGCTGGCTGATTTGCTTTGTGTGTGTGTGTGTATGTGCGCGCGTGTGCGTGTCTATGTGTATGTTTGTATACTGTGTTTGTGTGTGTGCATGCGTGTGTGTAAGTGTGTGTATACGTGTGTCACCAGAATTACTGCTGCTAGTGATTTAAATCTTTGACTTTGTTAAGACATTACCAGTGAGGTATTAGATAACAGATGTTCTATATACTACTGAGCCACGCACTATTGACCAAATGTCTGTTTTCCTTCCAGCTAATAGCAAACAACCTCCTTATCCTATCATATCCTATCCCGTAACTCGGAAGTCGTAGGGGCACCACAGATGATCGTTTAAAAATCGTACTCTATCTTTCCCTGTCCTCAGCAACCCTGATGGTTTCGCTCAGTGTCAAACCAGTCCATTCTCGAATAATAACAAACAACAAACACGTACAATCACGTAATGTGAAATAACGTAAAAACTACCGGATATCTTATACCTCCTCCTCTTCTTTGGGTTCCTTTGGCTTTCTTTCATTATTCATAGACACAAGTCTGACTTCCTACAAAGAGAATCCATTCTGTGCGTTGGTATAAAGACGAAAATGCCGCATTTTCCATAGCAGTGGAAGAAGCTTCATTCTATGTGCTGGAGGGATGAGGAATTGTAAGGGTGAAGTTGGGGGAAGGGGAGAGTACTTGGATGGCAGCAGTGAAGAAAAGAGGGGAGAAGAACACGCTTTGCAAATGAGTCAGAACAATTCCTTATAATATGGGTTGCTACATAATCCACCCCCCAAAGATTGTTTTGGTTACTTTTTTTGTTTCTTCAACGCTATCTGTACAGTACATATACAGTATGTATTATGTTGCTGGATGCTTTGTTTTTCTCAAGCATGTCTTTCTAGGAACATGGCGTAATAGTCGACATCATCATCGTCATCCCCATCATCATCATCATCATCGTCACCACCACCACCACCATCTTTATCACAATCATCATCGTCATCATCATCTTCAACATCATCGTCGTCGTCGTCATCTCAAGCCCGGCTGGCGACATGTCCAGATTCATTGCTTCTGCAGCTGACTGGCCGAAGGACAATAAATTGCAAATGAATAACGATGAGACAGAGATCATGGCCATAGGTGTAGTCCTCGGGACCTTCAGAAGGCACCTCTAGACTCCCTGCCCTTGTCGGGACCAGTATAACGTTGTACGTCAAGGGTGATAGCACCACAACCACCACTACACCAACACCCCCCCTCCCCCAGCAGCACCGCACACTCCAAACACTCTACTCTTCCTCTCTCCACTCACCCCCACCATCTCCACCCCGGACCACTCAGCCAAAAATGATTTGGTGACAAAATTGGAAGTGCTGTGGTACAGAATGACCCCTACTCTCCCAACAATGCCTATTGATCACACTCCGCCACCTATGAAAAAGACTAGATTCGAAGAGTCGGTTTGTGGTAAGAGAGAAGAGTTGCATGTGAGTGTTCACGCCCACACATACACATTTTTGTAGAAACGACGTTCTGATGACTGTTGTGAAAAAAGCAGGGATTATTTTAACACCCTTTCCATTTCTCTGACATTATTTTGACATTTTCCATTTTTTGAAGCTATCCCAAACCCTAACTCTAACCCTAACCCAAACCCTAGCCCTAACCCCAACCCTTGACCTAACCCTAAGCCTAACACAGCCCTAACCCTAACGGAACACTGTTTTGACGTCAAAATAACGGGGTCCGCCAAAAGAAAGTACGTAGAGGTTCAAGTGTATGTCAGAATAACGGCGTTTCTACCTAGCCACACACACATACACACACCACGTCTTCCTATTAAAAACCTATTGAAATTGCTGGCAAAGTTTAGGGGACAAATTCTAGTAAGCCTCAAGAGCGGTGTAGTTTAGGTACTGAAGTTCTGATCGAATAAGACTGTTGCCATAAGGTAGGGGAGCCATCATCTTGCTCGGAGACATGGCCTCAATACTTCGTATTGTAGCGGAATGAGAGGCGACTGGTTCAAGCTTGGGAGAGAAGCTGTCTACCTGACATTTTTTGGTTAGACTAGCCTTGGGTGGCCACTGCTGTGCAGAATCCTTTGGTGGGGTCATTGGATTATGCAGGACAAGACGACACGACATTTGTTCTCCCCGGCTGACAATTCGTCTTCTGCTTTTGGTGGTGAGCGGGACTACATTGTCGGCAGGCATTTTATGCAGGCAGGTAGCAGCGACTTGTGTAAAGTGTCGTGTAGCCGGTAACCCGGTTTACTGTCAACACGCATCACCGCCTTGCAGGGCAAATATTTTTATGTCCCTCTTCTGAGTGAGAAAATGAAAATAACAGCTCGGGCTGGGGCGTGTTCTCAAGGTGGTGGCCGAGAGGCGGGAATCAAATACTCCGATCGGCTACATTATGATTGAGTTAAGGAAGCCACCCCAACTGTGGCGATGATGACGCTGGTGGATATGTTGGTAGATGGAGATGATGATAATAATGATGATGAGGATGAGGATGAGGATGATGACTGTGATGCTGATCACGATGGCGGTGTTGGTGGTGATGGCAATGCTGCTGTTTGATAATAAAAATGGTGTCGATGACACTGCTACTATAAAAGATGATGATGATGATGATGATGATGATGATGATGATGATGATGATTATGATGATGATGATGACGATGATGATTCTTTGTTTTTTTTTGGTGGCGGTGTTCAATAATTTTGGTGTGATGGTAATTAGTCGTGATAGTGATGATGATGGCGACAGCGATAACAAGGAATTAATGATTAGCAGGACACGTGACAAAAATAGAAGTTCTCTCCCAATTTTCGGATTATCTGGAGAAGTCAGTTAATATCATAAAGAGAGTTACATAAGTCACAACATATTTTGCTTTTAACGAGGCCACCATAGAGATAAGAGGGAGGGACAGAGAGCTAGTTAATTAGTTATTCCTTGCTTACAGGGTCCAGCAGACTGCAAAGAGCCGAATCAGAACCACAAAATAAGACCACAACTTCACTGAAAGAGGACTCACCCCTGATCCGCATATAAGATCTGCCGAAACAACCCTAGTGGTAACACTGAAGGCAATCCACCAGCCGGTCACTTTACAATAAAGGTATCCCACACAGGGGACGCTGAAGCTATACTCTAATTTATCGAACCCCCGTTTACAAAAAACAAAATAGAATACAAATATCATTATAAAATATCAACAAAACACATATAAAATGCCTACATTGCCAAATAATAACATCATAGGAAGCCCCAGTGATCATTCGGCAAAAAGCGTCCAATATTCTCAAGCTGATCCAACAGACCTCACAAACAAATAAGGAGTTTTGTCCCGGAAGAGTTTTCAAGAAAAAAGGTAGGTGACTGGTCTAGCGAAGAAGAAGATAGTATAGCGGCAGGGATAGCTCAGTGAGCAGAGCGCACAATGTGTTTGAGTGCGTCTTGGGCGACGTGGGTTCGAATCCTAACTTCAGCAAACTATTGTGTGATTGCTGGATATTACGGGCCAGCGCCTTGAGAAGTTCTATGACCTTGTAAGTGCACTATATTTAAGAGAAATTTCTTTTTGTTTTATACATGTAGTAAATTGATAGAACAGAGTAGGAATGAGAAAGAACAAAGGAGAAAAACAGCGACAGAGGGAATTTTAAGCATTACATTTCCAGAAAGTGGGGATACTATTTAGTCTAATCCCCCCCCCTCCGCACCCCAACGGAGATGACAGAGAGCTAGCCAAGAGAGAGACAGATAGAGGCAGAGACAGACAGATATACACAGTGCAGCAGACAACACAATAGCACCAACCAGTGGCAGAGTTTACAAGTCTACAGAGAAAAGAGACAGACAGACAGACAGAAGGATTTGAACCACCAAGACAGCCAAGACTGTAAGTCGTCAAAATTTAGAACCGAAGAGGATTTAAAATCCAATTGTTGTCCAATTTGCCCACAGGAGATTTAGAACGGGCGGGCAGTAGCAGGGAATGAGATCCGCCAGCTCAGAACTTCCTCACTGCCAAGAAAGTGGTCCCCATTCTTCCCAGAAAGAGTGAACTCGGTCGTCCTCCTGAGCATCTTATGTATGCTCAATAGATCTCTCTGACACTCTGTGTGCTCACAACTTCTACAAACTGCGGGGCTCTAGAAAACCAGTTTAGCCTACCTTAAAAGTTAATATCTACAAGGAGTGGAAAGTGAGTTCACCCTTACTCTTGAAAGTTACCATTCGTCTCCTCTTATTTAACTCATTCCCGTTTGGTCCACGGATTTGTGCCGATAGTGGTCCTATGTAGATTTCTAACCTTACCCCATTTCTCACAAGTGCACTGCTTTGAGGGTGGGTTAGATCTCTGTGTGTGTGAAGAAGGAGAAGAAAAAGGAGGAGGACCTTCGTTGATCTTTACAGTGCATCTATCAGCACAAAGAAATGCTGAAGGCGCTGGCCGAAAGCAGGATGGAACTCAAACTGCTCAAGGCGCCCACTTGCAGTGTGATGCCCATGGTCTCATTTCCCACAAATGAGCGATCCTGAACGACCTCAATGTATGCGTGTTTAAAGGGCCTGTTGTGGACTGAGGTTTTTGACAGAATGGCTGGGTCGTTCATGTCTAATGCGGCGACACGCGGAGGTTATATACCGTGTAAAGAGTCTTCTCAGAATGTCTAGTCCAATGAGAAATACCTCTCACCACATCACGTTACGAGGTGCGAACCAGGGTCCGAAGAAGAAGAAGAAGAAGAAGGAGAAGAAGAAGAAGAAGAAGAAGAAGAAGAAGAAGAAGATGATGATGATGATGATGATGATGATGATGATGATGATGATGATGATGATGATGATGATGATGATGATGATGATGATGATGATGATTGTTGCTCATGACGAACACTCAAGACACACTGTTGTTGGCCGGGAACTAGCAGTAGAGAAGCAGGCTCTTTAGAAGTAATGAGTTTGCTGTCGAGCCTAAACCCAGATCTAATGACCTACAAGCTCTTTCTGCTACTACTAATACCACGTCAGAGCAAGGGCGACAACATATTGTTCCTGTTTGGCGTTTGCCTCCCCTCCACGTGGGCAAAGAAGCAGGATTTGTCTCCCTTCGCTATTTTTGTGGGTCGCTGCTGACATTGATCAAGTCGCTTTTGATAGCGGGGCGGCGTCAATGGGACAAAATGCGATTACAAAATGATGTTAGAGTCTGTGAGGGATCCCGACGCCAAGAAGGAGACAACATCGTGCACGTGATTAAGGTGGAAATGATAGATACGCTCAACACTGACCCTGTTGTCTCCCTTTGGGAGTTCTCCGGTCAGAAACCTAATGTATCACAAATAAAATATGCCCTAGTGCAACCTTCTCCACAGCAAATGAACTTAAGGGGAGAAAAACAGTGGATTGAAAAGGCCTAGATAAGATTCAACCATGCGTTATAGTGGGAAATGGCTTTTCACCAACGCTGAGAAAATAAAAGGGCGATGTTATTTCGTGGGGAAAAACGGAAAGACAGGGGAAAAAAAGTGTGTGTGTGTGTGTGTGTTTGTGGGTGTGGGTGTGTGTGAGTGTGGGTGTGTGTGTGTGTGTGTGTCTGAGTGTGTGTGACCTGTGTGTGTTTGTGTGATTCTGCGTGTGTGTGTGCCTGCATGCTTGTGTGAGAGGGAGTGATTTTGGAGTGTGGTGTAAATGAAGCATGGGGAATATGTATATGTGTGTGTGTGTACGTGTGTCTGTGTGTACGAGGTGGAAGAGATGGAATGCTAGCATGATAGTCAATGCCACATGGAGTACAAGGCCAAGTAGGGTGTACGCTGCTGAAAGAAGGGGAGGGGAGAAACAAGAAGAAAGACAGCTACAGAACAATGCTATGGCGGCCTACTAGCGCCAAAACATGATAATTACAATTATCATGTGATAATTACAAATATCATGGGATAATTACAATTATCAAGAGATAATTACAATTATCATTGAAAATTACAAATATGTTCGTGTGATCATGTTTAATTTTCAGTTTTGGCTCTATCAATCCGCCTGGAAATGCGCCAAAACTGAATTGTAATTATCACATAATAATTAAAATGTTCACTTGATAATTATAATTTTCACGTGATCATGCTTAATTCTGGTAAGGCAGCTTACTAGCGTCAAAATCTGCAAAACTTACATGTATCAGTGATAATTGTAATTAACACGTGCTCTGTGTAATTCACAGAGATACCGGTAATTCTAGTGTTAATTTCTAATTTTCATTTTTGGCCACGCTTTACTAGGGCCAAAACCTCAGGCGTGCTGGGAACAGTGCCGCTGCAGCGCATGCGCATCGGGCCGCGCATGTTCTGATTGATATTTATAATTTTCAGTGATAATTGTAATTATCGCTTGATAATTATAATTATCTCTTGATAATTGTAATTATCTCTTGATAATTGTAATTATCTCATGATATTAGTAATTATCAGGTTTTGGCGCTAGGAAAGCATGGCAAATACTGATAATTATTAATTAACACTGCGGATTACCGGTATCTCTGTAAATTACACAGAACAAGTGATAATTTCAATTATCTCGTGATAATGGTAACTCTCGGTTTTGGCGCTAGTAGGCCGTCATACAATGCTTTTATACAAACACCACTGGTCCAAGAAATAGTGATAACAATGGTAATTATTCACGCGATTGTATCATCATCCTCATCATCCTCATCATCCTCATCCTCATCATCATCATCATTATCATCTTCATCATCATCAACATAATCATTATCATCATCATCATCATCATCATTATTGGTAAACACTGTTCACTGTGGACTATAAACGCGTTGTGTTAAAAATACTACACCACTATACACTTGTCATCATGCCTTTGTACAACCCCAGTTTTAATTTTATAGAAATCGAAGAAGCATTCCTTGAAAAATGTACAGTTTAAGGTTAAAGTATTTTGAGGCCTTTATTTGTCATCCATGCCAGCAAAATTCGGTTTAGCTTCTCAGCAAAAGCGCGGGAGCCATAAGTGCAGCGCTACCCAGGACAAGGGAGAGAGAGAATAAGATATAGAGCTTGCTGAGAGTTTGAAATAATTAAATAAAATGTATTACGGGCATAACAATGTCAAGACGAAAAGCATAATCACAGTGCTGATGGTTTTAGCATTCATGCGATGGAATGTATCCAAGTACAGACGAGAAGACCTCGGTTTTGAGTCTCAACCGAAGGAGTATCCACAAGAGAATATAGTAAGGATTGGACAACCTTTGTTAAATTACCGTTTACTGCCATTCAGAGACCTAATTGTGACCTAATTTCCCTCCTCTATTTGGAGTCATGTCCATGTTCCCCCAGATCTGTTTCCAGAGGTATGGCTTCCCTATGGTCTACCTCAGACTTACGTATCATCAAATACGTTTGGGACAGACCTGAAGGAGTATATAGATCTGGGAGTACACAGATCTGGAGGAACATAACCCTAGAATGGAGGGAACAGAGAACTGGGAGTGAGTGGGGGCGGGGAGAAACAGCAGGCAGTCCCGTTTCTTCCTTTTTTTACGAGATGGCGTTGCCGCTATAAAATAGGAGAAATGAGGCTTTTAGTTTTATTTTAAGAGTCCTGGCCATCTGTTCGATCGCTCAGGCTAAGTGGTTAGGGCGGGCCAACATAGAAATCAATCCTTCCAGTGAAATCCAATTTACATATTGGGGACAGCCACTGTGAATCCTCGGCTCATCAGCTATCTCTCTGCATCAGAGGGTAATGTGTGAAAAGTAGGTTAAGTGGATTGGGTTCAATGGGAGAGCTTTGCTATACAGGTTAAAAAAACACGGCTACATCAAATTAATAACTACTGCAAAGGTAAAATTCCGAAATAGTTACCGGTCGCCATGAGGACGTATGAATGATTGATGAGAGTATTAGGATTAGTTAGGATTTGGGCTAGGGTTGAGTTAGGATTTGGGTTAGGATTAGAGTTAGGATTTGGGGCTAGAGTTAAGATTTAAGTTAGGATTACAGTTAGGATTCGGATAGAGTTAGAGTTGAGATTTGGGCTAGAGTTAGAAATAGAATTTGGGTTAGAGTTAGAGTTAGAATTTAGGCTAGAGTTAGAGTTTGGATTTGGGTTAGGATTAGAGTTAGGATTTGTCCTAGATTAGAGTTAGGATTTGAGCTAGAGTTAAGGTGCGGATTAGTGTTAACCTAAGAGCAAAGCGATTGTTTTTAGGCTCATAAAGAGCGGCCCAAAGCGATGACCCAAATCAAAATTTAACTCAAGGCGCCAATGACGCCAACTTGCGGCACCAAGTGCACTGTCAAACGCCCACTCCAACTGAGTCATCTTGATCGACCTACGTATTTTGAACGTTTATTCCAGTCTGTCGTCTGCTTTTTTGACACAATTACCGGATTCTTTCACGTGCCGTTGGAAACAAAACAACAGAATATTGCTGAATAACATTAAATCTTTAGCAGTGTTCTCGCAAGGAACGAGGATGATAGACCTTATTAGTTTATACAACTGGAAACTGGGGGAGCATATTCTCGCATTATATTTTTTAAAGGACTCGTGGATTTAAGTTAATTTCAAATTCTATTGCAAAACAACATCGAAAGAAATAAAGAAAAAAGGATGAGAGAAACAACAAGAACTGAGAAGCGAGGCGGTGGCAAAAAATGAACGACAGAAAATTCAATTAAAAACTACAGAATTGAGAAGAGTTCCAGAAAAGAATACATCTTGGACAAGGAAAACATGTCTAAGGTAAACCCTCTTGACAGTCATGTTTCATCAGCTAGAGTCACCAAGGTGTATGCTTGTGGCCCACATAACAGAGATGCCCCCATATGTTGTGGATACCCTTGTGGTTACACCATGCATGCCTACAGTGTCATCATCATCATCATCATCATCATCATCATCATCATCATCATCATCATCATCATCATCATCATCATCATCATCATCATCATCATCGTCGTCGTCGTCATAGCCTTTAAAGCGGGCCTCAACATAATGTGAGCTCATGGCCCAAGATAAAGGAGTACACCCATGAATTGCGTACAGCCAGGGAGGAGTATTGTGGTCTTGAGACCCATATGTATTGTGGAGTCCCTCAGGTACTGGCATGGTGTTTTAATATATATGAATTGCGAGGATCCCAAGAACGAGTGCTGTGTCTTAAAGACCACATACAGTAAGCCCGTTTCTGGACGTGACAAAAGCCAAAGTCTAAGTACATCCCTCTATATAGCCGGTCTATGTGCGTCTCTCAATATACTAATACTATTATAATTAATATCCTATATAGAGACGCACAGAGTCATCGGCTTCTCTAAGGTCCAGACACGGGCGCCTTTGCTAGAGACGAATGTGTTGGAATGCCTTTGGGGTAGAGCAAATCCTATGTATTGACGATACCCCAGGGATGAGCGTTGTGTCTGAAAACTCACGCGTTGCGTCTAAAGAGCTATGTATTGTGAGTCCCTCAGGGACGAGTGTTGTCCTTAAGACCTAGGATGTGTATTAACCTCTCCTGTCCTCCGTTCGTGCCGCAGATTGCAGTGACGTATTGCAGGATACCTGACACGTTCAAGGCGTTCGCGTGATCGATAATCTGAAAGCTGTGTGTATTTAGTGGATGATGTATATAGACTTCTAGACCTAGGTCGTAGATTGCGGCTGTACTGAAAATCTACCTTTATGCTGAAAGTTTATTGCGTATGTATGATCTATAACCTGTACTGAAAGTTTAGTTTGCGTAGTGGATGATCTTTATAGACGTATAGAACCCATGGCGGCGCTAGGCTGACTATACACGGAAAGTTTACCGTTTGTTGAAGGGTGTGGTAGAGAGGTATGATGTTTCGTACTTAATCTCTATAGATCTATACAGATTTATGAGGCGGTGTTATGAAGGATCGAGCACGATGTATTTCCGCATGGAGCAATGTTGGGTCTGTGTCAATGTCTGTGTTCGGAAAAGCCTACGATCCGCCATTAATAGGTCTTGACATATTCCACACTCAAGTACAAAGACAAAAAGATCTTGTCAATCTAGATTACACTTTTTACGAAGTTATCGGTGGTTAATTTCTTTAAAATATATCGTCATATCCTTAGTGCTTGCTGAAGTAAGATTGTTCACACTAGCCGATATTTTGCTTTTGCATATAAGGGTTCATGTGATATTTTACACAAACACATACAATTTACCTAATAGTATACACATACATATAAAACTGGACCAATAGGTAACACATATGAGTAACATTTCACCACATCTTTTAAACTTGAACGTGAAATATTACACACAATTTTTTTTTAACAAATGCGCTAATACATGTACCAATGAATTATTTAAAACACCTTGCAGCTTACGTACGGTAATTACGTCAAAAACATGAAGGTTGAAAGGCATACATGTTGGTACAGTGCCATAGATTATAATGGATTAATGCTGTTCTTAAGAAAGTTGCTTTCCGCTGCACCTTTTGAAATCTTCCTGCATGCTTGTGATGTTTGATATGCAATGGACTTGTGTTTGGAATGTGCAGGCAGGCTGGGTCTCTGTGTGTGTGTACGTATGTGAGAGAGGGATGTGTTTGTGTGTGTGTGTGTGTGTGAGAGAGAGAGAGAGAGAGTAAAATTGGTGTGTGAAGGGTCAGGGGTGGGAGTAAATGCGCGTGTAGGGCAGTCTTATTCTCCTTGGGAGTTTGTTTATTCTCTCTCTGCGAGGTTAGTCTAAATCGTCATCACCCGTGTTTTCATGCCCTGACGCAAAACAGCTTCCTCCTCCCCCACCATCTCTCTCTCTCTCTCTCTCTCTCTCTCTCTCTCTCTCTCTCTCTCTCTCTCTCTCTCTCTCTCTCTCTCTCTTCGCTTCTATTTTTCTATTATCAATAAACCTGCAAGTTGGAAACATGGAACATAAGAAGAATTTTTACAACGGCCATCTTTATCTGCGGACCACACAAGTCTTTCCGGGACATGTATTACATTCATCATCATCATCATCATCATCATCATCATCATCATCATCATCATCATCATCATCATCATCATCATCATCATCATGAACATCATGTATTCATAAACGCGAATGGAGTTCACGGCGTTGAAAGGTTGATATAAAAGCGATGAAGCTGTTGATGCATGTATCTTGTAGTATGTAAGTCCTGTGATGGGTAATATATCTGTTGAATTGAATCGAATTCATCATTATCACCAACAACAACACCAACCTCCGCCGACACACATGCACACGCGCGCGCACACACACACACACACACACACACACACACACACACATTCTTATTAGTATATCAGTGGTCAATGACTCAGTAACTCATTTTCAGGTTTCGTGTTGTAAATGTTATAAGAAAGGAAAAAGAGATGAGCACTGCCTTCACCAAGCTGGTCCTAAGAAAAAGGATATCTATGTCCTCTCTCCCCGACCACCGAAAGATTCCAGGAAACGTTTTGCTTTCACATTCATCAGTATTAACCGAAGGCATGCTATTTTAAGGTGTCATTGTTGGTAATGGTACGAAGGATGCCCTCATTGTTAAAGATAAAAAGACAAGGTTGACATTTCGCTAACACCACTGCGACTTAAAAGAGGAGGACATGCCCCTTCTATTCTGTCCTGCCTTAAAAAGGGCAGTCTAGAAGCAACTCACTCGGAAAAGCGATACCATAAAACGCATCACTGACAAGAACGTGCACAGAAAACGGATAGGGTAGCGGAAGAAAAGAAGAGTTCAATGAAAAAGTATCTTATCCCCCCCCCCCCCCTCTCCTCTTGCCCATCCCGCTCATCCCCCTTGCCTCACCTCCACACCTCTCCACCTTCAGTGTTTGTGCCATGCGTCACGGCGTCTACGTCTATGCATAGCAGTATTGATGCAGTGGCGCAGGAGCGAAGTGGTTTGAGCGCACGCTATCAATGTTTTGTAACAGCAACGTCGCGCGCTTAAGGTGCGGTCTGACGGGAAGTGAAACAGAAGCAAAACAGCCAGTAAAACATGAAAAATCGTAGTTTTGACGATGTTTATCGTGTGACTAGACCTAAAGCGTGACAGCAGCAAAGCGCGAAGTGAAGCAAAGCCGATGCTTTCAGTGTTTGAGCGTGCTCTGAAATTTTGGGTGTTTCGCTGAAGCATTTGATTGCCAATCAGAAGAGCCGACGTACGAAAACGAGGTTGTTATCATTTCAACGATCATGGCGGCATCAAAAGCTACTGGGCCATTAGCAAATCTGAAACAAGACGATACGTTTATTCTCATCGATCTAATTCAAAGCCACGAGGCATTATGGAATGTTAGAAGTCAAAATTACATAAATTAAACCCTGAAAAGGCCTCATAATGTAAAGGGAAGTAACTCATTTTCAACTTATTATGCATTGCTTCCACGCAGACTGCTTTGCAAAACTTCTCATCGTGTGACCGGTTCCCAAAGCAAAGCATTATAAACGCACATGCTTCTAGAGGCAGATGCTTTGCTTTGTTTACCGCTTTGCTTGTGTTTGACTTCACGTCATACCGCCCCTTTACAGTTCCTGGATGGGTGACCATCCTTGGACGGCAACAACGAAAACGACACAGCAAATGAAACAAGCGCATATCACGCCCCACTGCACCCAGCTGTGAATGGGTCGCCAGCTGGCTATGTTTAGAACCGGAGTTCGCCTTCGCCAGCATTGAAAGAGATACAAGCTCACTTTACTGCAATTGTAGAAGACCATGACGTGCACGACGTTTAGACTGAAATGTCGCAAACATTAGACACACAAAACTGTATCAATATATAAGCAAATCGGCATCTCTTAGCGTGAATTAGACATTGCAGAAATGTTGTTTCGCAATTTAGAACTAGACCTCTGACACTTAAAAAGCAAACAGACTCATGTCAGAAAAATATCCTGTCCTAATTTGTTTTACCTCGATTCACCGCCGCACAAATACTCGCTTCTCTCCTCCAGGCCAATCTGCACTCAAGTGGGAAACAGACGCGAAGAAAAAGGTATATGTCAAAGCTAAAAGAAACCAAGATACATAGACGATAAATGAAACCAAGTTATAACGATGATAAAAATAACCCAAGCTATATAGAACATTCAAGACAAGGTCGTACATTGAAGATAACAGAAAACAATATTTATAGACGATAGGAGAAACCAAGGTAGTTTGAAGATAATAAACTAAGATAAAATATAACAACAATTCAAAAAAGTAATGACATTGCCCTTGAGGGCTAGCCAAGACAGTAAAGAGTGCGCGAGAAAAAATGATGACTTGAGTGCCCGAGACCAGCTGCTTCCGTTTCCGGTCAATTGCAAATGGCGCCTGGGAGGACAGGAAGATGAACGAGTAGAGAGGGTCGTCCCCCTTGTTACTCGGACATTGCTCTATCTCTCTCTAAACCACCATCTCTCCCCGCCTGGCTAAGGACCGAAGGGACGGTAAATTAACGGTTGGGTTCACAACTACAAGGTTTCGGTCTCTATCTCTCATACACAGGTTTTTAGAAGCAATATTTACCAGCAACGCACACATCGGTAGAAGCAGTTTGTGCCGTGCAGAAACAGTGCAGACGGACCAGCTTCTCCCCCACACCCTATCATACACACCCCACCCGTCTACAAACATACCCCTAAGATTAACTGCCATCCTATCCCCACCCACCCTCTCTCTCTCTCTCTCTCTCTCTCTCTCTCTCTCTCTCTCTCTCTCTGTTTCTCTGTCTGTTTGTCTCTCTCTCTCTGTTTCTCTGTCTATCTCTCTCTGTGTTTGTCTGTCTGTCTGTCTGTCTCTCTGTTTCTCTGTCTCTCTCTGTGTTTCTCTGTCTGTCTGTCTCTCTCTCTCTCTTACTCTTTCTCTCTCCAAATCCGCCTCAAACCCAATTGACTAAAATTAGTCCTAAAAACCAAAGTCAAAGCCACCTCAACATGTTCAAACTGAAATGGTATGTTTGCAAAAACGGCAGAATTTTATAATAGCAACAATTTTTGTCAATTGTTTGCTGATAACCCGCCCCCCACTCCCCACTCCAAAAGTCTTTGATGACAATAAAGATAATTGAAATCGAAATTGAGATTTCACGCTTGCGAAAGTTTTAGGCCCAGAGGTATTAAAAACGCTAATATTTTACAAACTAAAAATTAACAAATAAATTCTGCAGGTTTTTGTTTTTGTTTTGGTGGTATTTGAACTTAGATCTGCTGTTGTCACTGATATCATCTCGCTACCTCAAACCTCACACCTCACAAGGGACGAGCTACGCGGTTAACTTTCAAACACATGTAAGTCTGTCATCGTCGTTGTCGTCATCGCCTTCATCGTCCTCACTGGCGGCGGCATCATCATCGTCACCTCCACCACCACCACCACCGCCACCATCATCATCATCATCATCATCATCATCATCATCGTCATCATCATCATTATCATCATCATCTTTATCATCATTATCATCATATTTATCATCCATCATCATAATTCATCATCATCATCATCATCATCATCATCATCATCATCATCATCATCATCATCATCATCAATATCATCATAATCATGTTGTTTTGCTTCTTTTGGATTAAAACATGGAGCAGGCACAGGATCCATTACTCAAGTAAAAGACACACACGAGGGTTAAAATGTGCATTGAGGATGCTGTAATAATAAGACATAAGACATTTTATTTCGCTTCAACTTTTACATCGATGAAATCTTGGTGCGCATGGGGTACTCAGTTGTGTAGCTATATAATGTAATTTGCTTATGCTTCTACATAAGAAAAGCACACAATTAAAAGCAAGCAATCCTGCATGACAAACACAATCATACATACACATATGCCAGCATACAACAACCTTCCGACACTAGGGTGGTTAAGTCAATTATAGATTAACGCAATCCCGTAATCGGGTTGATATAAGCGGAATATAAGATTCAAAGTATTTATTTTCTTGTTGTTATTGTCGTTGTTATTGTTGTTGTTGTTGTTGCTGACGACACAGAAAGATGGAGTACGCTGGTTAAACGATCATCTTCGAGTTACGGGATAGGATAGTATAGGATAGGATAGGATAGGATAGGATAGGATAGGTTGTTGTTCTTGTTGCTGTTCTTTTCTTCTTCTTCTTCTTCTTCTTCTTCTTCTTCTTCTTCTTCTTCTTCTTCTTCTTCTTCTTCTTCTTCTTCTTCTTCTTCTTCCTCTTCTTCTTCATGACTTCTACTCGTACTCTGTCCATACAATGTTTGCTGGACCAAATTAACTATCACAACAGTGAGTCAGACAAGCAGACACCTATAAAATCATGCAGGCAAACATACAAACACAGAACTTCGATCGACGCTAGCAGATAGCCAAGGTGTGTGAGAGAGAGAGAGAGAGAGAGAGAGAGAGAGAGAGAGAGAGAGAGAGAGAGAGAGAGAGAGTCTCACTCTCACAATCCAATTTAGCATTCAATTTTCATGTCTTTTCACTCAAGAACAGATATTTTACAAGGAAACAAACCCTAACACATTACAAACCGAATTAGCCCTGTTGAAAGAAACAGACAACGCAAAGCAACAAGGACCGACAGAGACCACAACAGTGTCAAAAATCCAATTCATTACTACTAAAGCCCTATTGAAAGGTTTATCTGTCATCGCGTCTAAAAGGTCAACAAAAGTCAAAACAATTTTCGTTGTGGCACCAAAAAAAAAAAAAAAAAATTTGATCGATGATTGTTTTGGACCTGCGTTTCAATATGGACGATGTTCAATAAAACAAAAAGCAGAAATATCAACGTTAGGCTATAACATTATTGTAGTTGAAGTCAACGTCCTGTTAAAGAACAAGATAAACTATCAGTATTAACTACAAAATTGATTTGTTTTCAAATGGAAGTTTGATAACAACAAGTGATTAATAACCCAAAACTACCAATCAGCTTAATAAAATGTTGGAATTATTCGTTGTGATTTTGATTTATTTTCGGTGTGATCTTTTAGTGTTTTTAATGAAATCGTAGATAAAAATACAATTAGAAAGGACGAATAAAGTTGAACAATTTATAAAACGCAAAATTTAAGGGGGCGAATTCGTTCGCCAATGAAAAAAGATTCGCTTTCAAAATTATTATCAATTGGCAAAACCCGGAAAAAACGGTCAAAGTAAAACAGTTTTACTGAATAGAAAATATGGTTCCAATTAAAATTTGGCTCTTTTCAAAATCCACTCGTCAATTCCTAGATCTTGAGTGTCACGTGTTTTTGTTTTAAGGCCCAATTTCATTAAATTGGAAAACAATTTCAAAATTGCGCCATGTTTTTTTCTTGATGCAAATGTAAACAACGTCTGTAGAGAAAGTTTTATGATGAATTCTATAAACATGTTTGGCTCTAGTACCCGCCACGAGCCTCCCGTACTCCTTGGTGCATCAGAAGATGTAGAGTAGGCCTGCAATCTTAATGTAAACCGACTTCTTGCAATACCTAAAAAGGTCTTTAGCAAGTGAGAACTGTCAACATGGTTTTCTTTCTTTCCTTTCCCACCCAACAGCTTGAACTCTTGAAGAATCAATCTTCCATACTGCAACATATTTGCGATGTGACCGTCTTCTGTCTTCATCATCGTAAAGGCAGCCACATTCGGTCTTCTGTCCTCATCATCGTAAAGGCAGCCACATTCGGTCTTCGAGGATGTCAAAACCGTTTAACTGTGATACTATTCTCGGTTCAGGTTCAGCGGTTTTCTGCGGCCATTCCAATTACTATGTTGGCAGTAGATGGAAACAAAGATGACACCATTATGCGTTTTGGTCAGATCTGTGATGACAAGCACAATTTGAGGTGCGGTGTGCTCTGAATTCCATTTCTAGCCCACGCCATGCAGCTAGGTATCCTACTTCTTCACACGTTATGGAATGGATAAGATGAAAAATATAAGCTGAGAGTTTAGAATATCTTCTCTTCTTGTTGTTCTTCCTTCTCCCCCTTTTCCGCCTCCTCTCTCTTCTTCTTCTGTACGCTTATACTATCCATTACATTACATTACATGGTTATTAAGCCTACTTTAGGTCCTTATACAATCCAAGTCACTTTCTAAACAAAGCATTGTTCAAATCTAATAATAATTTAATAATTTATTTTATAAAACGCAATTCCAAACTAAAACGTCTGCTCAAAGCGCTCACAAGCATACAGTCACCCAAGCACTGTCACAATAAGAGACTTACAATACAATAAACGTGGAGCATATTAAAAAAAAGAAGGAAAAAAATACCTACCTAGATTGCAACCCTCGATTTTTGAAATATTTTAGGCAATGAATTTTCTTTCAAAATGTTAATTTTCTTTTAGTTTCTGTTGCCCACCAGAAAAACTGTGGATCTTTTTTCCGCATGAAAATTTTTTTCCTCAGCATTTTATTCAGGCGTCTTCTTACGCTTTGGCAAATGAAGCCCCGCAGATACATGAAGAGCTCAAGCCAAACCCCTACTTCTGGTGTTCTACACAAACCTTTGGTCTCTCTATTCAGTGTTAGGCATTATTTCACGCAGTCTTTTCACTCGCCCATTTATTTAACAGAATAAATTAAGTTCTTTAATGTGCCGGTGCGGCGACCCGAAGAAGAAGTGAACCACCGCATAAAGAGCAATCCTAGAAAATTGATTCTATTAAAGAAAAGATAACTCATTTTCCGTCACCATCTATAAGGATCGAAAGCCAGGGGAACAACCAGGGCTGGTGCCTCCCATACCGATAGTATTCGCAAGTAAGCCTTGGTGGATTGCATTGAAACGAGAGGAAAGTTTGGGACAGAACAATTTGATTATGGAGATTTCGGATCGTATCTTCATGGGTGTGTAAGGCATATGCAAGTTTTTTGGGGGGAGAGGAGAGAGAGGTAGGGGGTAGGGGCGGGTGAGTTGCGCTAAGCGTGTGCTACTGTCATCACTCAAGTGTCATATTAAGTAAGTGCAGCGGTATTAGTGAGATATACGTAAATGGAGATACCCTCTCTCTCTCTCTCTCTCTCTCTCTCTCTCTCTCTCTCTCTCTCTCTCTCTCTCTCTCTCTCTCTCTCTCTCTCTCTCCGGGAATGGCTCAGAGGGTATATAGCGACGAATGTGTTGTGGGGAGTTAACTCCCTTTGCCATATTTCCCTCCGTTCTCCCCATTCCTGCCGGTAAGCGCTGGCCTAATTCGTACTGCTTGGATCAATGTGGCGGTTTTCAGTGAATATTGGGTGAGATGGGGTTGTTGGGTCCGAGTCTCACTCGTCCTAGGAATATTATTACTATTATCTAATATCCAATCCTTCCCCCCCCCTCCACACACACACATACACACAAAGTATGAATCCGCCTGGCATGAAGATAACATTGGAATGCTAAGATTACAGTGGCTTGGCGAGAGAGCGGTGCGCAGTGTACAAGGCGCAGCCATGATTCCAAGTCAATGCATGTCTGGGTGTCGACGAGAAACTTGGCTTGACGGCGCTTTTCAACTGATATAACCTAATCAACGAACAATTTGTTTGCGTCAAGAAAGACAATTATATTCTACCATGGTAGTTCGAGGTAGATAGGAGGATCTAAATATGTAGGTGAAAAACATGCCTCGTGTGCTAATAAAATCTATAGATGCGCTTAATAGATAGTCTTGTAAGTCTTGAACCATCGTTGCAAGATACTCCGAATTTGCATTGCGGGTTTGAAGAATGTTGCAACCATTCTATGTTCCCAAGAATCAGTGTTCCTACAGTGCTACTTTGTTCCCAAGAATCAGTGTTCCCACAGTGCTACTTTGTTCCCAAGAATCAGTGTTCCCAAAAATCAGTGTTCCTACAGCGTTAATTTGACACATCTCCATGTTGCCACAGCTCTAGGTTGCCACGGGTTTATGTTAATGCTCTATAATTATTTCTATTGATCTGTTTCCAAAGCGCTATTTTCCCACAACTTCCATGCTCCCATGGGTCTATGTAACCAAGAGCTTTATATGTTCTCACACCTCTAAGTTTCCACACCTCTGTGTTCCCACAGCTCTATGTTATCACAGTTTTATGTTCCCACGGATCTCCGCTATTTCCACAGTTCGCAAATTTCCAAGGCGCTATGCGAAACGTTAGGGAACGCGGCAACGCAGTGACGACCTCAGACAAAATATAAGTTTATGTCCCACTGTCATCTTTGGAAGATATTTATCACGAGCTTTGCAGGAAATTTGTTGACCATAATGCATAAATATCAGAGATAAGTACTAGCACAACTCCATGGTAGACCTGACGTACAAACTTACAATTTCACATCTTGAGACCTGTATGACCTGTTTACCCCTCAGTTTGACTGTCAGTAAGTTTAGATCAAGTTGTCAGCAATTTTAGGGAGCTGTCAGTAATAATCAGTGACAAACACAAAATAATAAATGCTTTTTACAATCCAAAACGTTAATTACAAACATAAAACCAACCAACAACAACAACAATAATACACACATACATACACACACACAAACACACACAAAAACACGCACCCACACACAAACTTCACAAAAAGTTGGTGCGACAAATCACAAAGGATTATTCATTTTTGGTCTACAGGGACTTATATAGTATGCACTTTTCAGTTGCTCCAGTTCTCGGTCAGAATAGTGAGTTGACGCCTTAGGTGGTTCCATTTATTTTCTGTTTTTAACCCACACCCCGCGCAGCTCTTTGAGCCCAAAAAGCGTTGTGTAAGAACAATTTAATTTAAATAGCAGGTGTCTCGTCTAGAGGCGACTGGAGTGTAAACATAGTATCTTGCATCTTCGTCCTGAAATTAAAGGAATAATAGGAAACAATTCAATTATAAACCTTCACTAATGAAGCTCGAGCGACTGCCTCTGTGTACGTTAAAGATTTTCTTTCCCATTTTCCTCACGGGCATGTTTCGAAGATTATTTGAATGGAGCAGAGCTGTTTGCTTTCGATGTTTGTAATTCTCACAAATTGTTTTTGGTTCAATTTTGCAACGGAATTTTACGAACATAAATGTTTAATTAGATACTTAATTAACAATTTTGTGTTCAGTTTGTATTGTGAAACCTGTTAATGGAAAAACAAAACGACTTATAATTCACATTTGACTCAGCTTGCATTTCAGTTGAGAATAAATGCGAGGGAAGGGACGAGAATTATTTCACGCAATGATAATTAATTCACACATTGTTTTTGTCTGTTTGCAATCGGAAATCGGAGGGAAATATTAATGGGCAACCATGTCCCCAAACAGGGTCTTAAAACGCGCTAATCGTGGTTGCTGGGACAGTTTTCCACGTATTTTGTTTGATTTTTTTGTTGCTTTGCACATTTTTGTTGGAATTTTTGGTGTTTAACACTTTTTGTTGTTTAACACTTTTTGTGAGAGTTGATCCGCGATCACTATACATCAATTAATTATATTTGGGGTTTATTCCCACACACACCAAGGGGAGTGTTTTAGGCCGGATTTCTCCGGGGAACGCGTAGTTTTCGGGCTTTTCAATAAGAAGAAGTGGGGGAATGAAGATGAAATGAACTTCCAATGGCCGGGAAGAATTTCCTGGTTCCGCTTCCCTTTTTTCATCGTTTTGTTAATTGTCGTGAACTTCGCTTCTTCCTGATGGTGGAGTTGATGCAAGATATGCATAAATCTATAAATGTTTCTCATTCTCCTCCTCCTACTGCCGCTACTACTACTACTACTACTACTACTACTACTACTACTACTACTACTACTACTACTACTACTACTACTACTACTACTACTTCAGACACTATTACACGCGCTTTCTTTATTTTGCTTCAATCAACATATATCAAAGACTTTTTTTTCTTCTTCTATATATTTTTTTTCCATTTTTCCAATTTTCTTATTTTTTTTTTTGTTCTTGTTCTTGTTCTTGTTCTTGTTCTTCTTCTTCTTCTTTATTTCCTTGCAAACACCCCTCGAATTACACACACACATACTAGCCCATCCACAGACAAACACGGTCATAACACACACGGTCATAACACACACACGGTCATAACACACACGGTCATAACACACACGGTCATAACACACACGGTCATAACACACACGGTCATAACACACACGGTCATAACACACACGGTCATAACACACACGGTCATAACACACACGGTCATAACACACACGGTCATAACACACACGGTCATAACACACACGGTCATAATACACACGGTCATAACACACAGGGTCATAACACACACGGTCATAACACACACGGTCATAACACACACGGTCATAACACACACGGTCATACATTTTATTCCTTCTCCACAGTCACTCACATCCATGCGCACATCTTCTGACTTTAACTTGCCGATTGGGCTCTTTAGACCAACTCTGACGGCTTAAAAAAGGCTGTACGAAAACTCTCAAAGGACAGGAAATCATTCGGCCAAGACATGCGCACTCGCAGTTTAAGCTACTTAAGCTACCTTTAGCATTTTTTTCTGGTGCTCAGACCTTTCGATTTTAACCTTTAAGTCTAAAGCGGCAGTAGTTTCTTTTTGGGTGAAAAGACGTGCACAAAGGGATTGTGAAAATCTTGCGGCAACCTGAAAGTATTTTCTGGTGAAAAGACTCGAGTGAAAGAATTTAAGAGTCGTTGCGGTAAAGGGACTGTATCTTTTTTTTTTCCTGCTGTAGAGATGTGCATCAAGGGACGCAACTTCTGACACAACCTTTCGAGATTGCTCTATACATTGTCAACCTAGTGTGTGAGCAATGACCTGTGAGGGGATGGATCATTTGCATGAAATACGTTTGGGACTGAAACACCTTCAGCTGCTCTCTGAGCTGGAAACAAGCTCTGTATCAAAGCATGAATGTTACGCTACTTTTCTTTTAACGAAAAGTGGCGTTAAGGAAAAGGAGGGAAAAAAATCTTTTGGGACAGTGGTGGTGTCAGTTTCTGGTATTTAGACACAAATCTGCACACAATAAAACACACACGGACTCGCGCTATCAAAGAAGGCACACACAAATAGGGCGCGCACGCAAGCACACACACACACATACACATGCGCACTCTTCTTATATTACACTAACGACAGGCAATAAAAGAGAGAGGAGAAGAGAAAGAGATTTTCATGTACCTTTGGCGACTACAAACTGTACACTTGTGTTGTGTACGCTTATATGAAAGATTTAAAAAAAATTTTTTTTACCTTATTGTCCCTTTTTCCATAGGGAAATTTTGGGCCGCCTCCCCTGGGGAAAGCGTAGTCGCAGCCTGTGGCGCGCCCAAACCCAACCTAACATTAGTTGTGATTTTGAAATTTTGCTGGGGGAGCAAACCGGAGTACCCGGAGAAAACCCCCCGAGACGTTGCCCGAGTCGAAAGTAAATAATATTCGGAGAAACATAACGCCCAGATTCTAGATCGAACCCACACCTGTCAGGCGCCATTGGTTTCTGGCCTGTGGACAAGGCAAGTTAGTCCCGCCTTAGCCCACTTGGCCACAACGCTCGACATTTCACTTCAATAATCGTGGATAATTGCACTTTCTATGATCATAAATATTGTAGATATAGTATAAATATAGTAGTATTAAAGTTTAAAACAAAAGGGATTCAGAAACCCTTTAAACATTTTTTGAAACTGAATTTTTCTCTAGGTGGCAGAAGACGTTTCTGTCTTGTTAATATGATAGCCCTTAAATATTGTGAAGCCATCACCCAAGTGCTAGCTAACCCAAAGGCGATGCGTCAAATTGGAAAACTGGTTATCTGTTGTTGTTTTTTTTTTTTTTTTTAATTTGACAGAACTGCGGACATTATGTATTTGCAAACTTGTGCGAGCTGTTTGTGATGACAGTACGGTGTTGTTTTGAGACGTCTATAGAAATGGATGTACGGGTGATTGGAGGGTATATGTTGTGTACGTGTGCGTATTTGTGTGTGTTTGTGTGTATGTATGTATATATGTGTGTGTGCGTGCGTGCGTGTATTCTTGTTGTCTCTCCTATTTTAACTGAATGCCTCTCTATCAATGAGCTTACAGTATTATTTTTAAGCCAACTAATTTAATGTGAATCTTTAAATGACAATTCGTCACTACCAACTCAGGTAAGGGACTCAGTGTAGACTTGAAACCCCCAGTGTGCGCACAAGCAACACAACCAAAAAGACTCTTGGAGTGCGCTCCTTCAAAAATGCTGCGCCCACTCTGTGGAACTCCCTTCCCTTGAACTTGAAGCAAGCTCCATCCCTGCCAAGCTTCAGGAAAGGACTAAAAACTTACCTGTTTCAATATGGCTGAATCACCGTCTTAGTGCGCATAGAGCATGAACGCTACGTACGTGGATTTTTGTCGCCTTAAAAGATCACATCATCATCATCATACCAATCTTCTTCCATTTCCACCTTGGTTACTCTTCATTGTAGCAACCACACTAGGGGAAACTTTGGCAGGCTAACTGTCTCCACCGTTTCAGAGGCGGTCAAGATAGTCTTGCGGTGGCACCTCAGCCAAGTTTTCTGGGTCTCACCAGCCCCGTGACCACTGAAGACGCTCCCAAAGTAGAAACAGCTCTCTGGTCAGGATGGCTAACAAACACAAACTGAGGCCAATTTTCAACCACAAAACAACATAGTGCACACTAGCAAGAGAGTGGCAGTGTCACGTTTTGGTTTGCAATGCTGGTGTACTTCTGCACATCTTCAATTGCTACAACTACAATTGCTTCCCCCTCCCCTACCCCCCTCCAAAAAAAAGTTATCAAAAGATTGGAATATATCCGTAGACGTTTAAACACCAGTTGTATTCCTTCTACACTTTATTTTAAACGTTAGATTTAGATACGTTGTTCACAGTTTGATGTGCACAGTTTGATGTGTACAGTTTGATGTGCACAGTTTGATGTGTACAGTTTGATGTGCACAGTTTGATGTGCACAGTTTGATGTGTACAGTTTGATGTGCACAGTTTGATGTGCACAGGTTGATGTATACAGTTTGATGTGTACATTTTGACGTGTACAGTTTGATGTGTACAGTTTGATGTGTACATTTTGACGTGTACAGTTTGATGTATACAGTTTGATGTATACAGTTTGATGTGTACAGCTTGATATGTACAGTTTGATGTGCACAGTTTGATGTGTACAGTTTGATGTGCACAGTTTGATGTGTACAGTTTGATGTGCACAGTTTGATGTGTACAGTTTGATGTGCAGTTTGATGTGTACACTTTGATGTGCACAGTTTGATGTGTACAGTTTGATGTGTACAGTTTGATGTGCACAGTTTGATGTGCACAGTTTGATGATGTGTACAGTTTGATGTGTACAGCTTGATGTGTACAGTTTGATGTGCACAGTTTGATATGTAGCAAATGTCTAAAAGGGAGAAAATGGGAAAGAACACAGTCATGACGTCAGTCGTTTTATGAAAGTAAGTGTAAGGGCTTGCACTATATCAAAATGGATAAACGTACGTCTAATTCCCGCTAAGAGATGACTATTTTGCTTATAAATCATATATCAAGTGCGTTTAATATTTGCGACATTTGAATCTCGTCGTGGTGTCCGAGCGTTCTAAAAGTGCGTCTGGTTATAAGCAATACATGACTGAGCTACCTTGGAAATATGTCAATTTGAGCGTTACAGGCGCACACAATTACTCACACGTCGTACCAGCGTAGAGCACACACACACACACACACACACACACACACACACACACACACACACACAAACACACACACACTGATTGCTTAGACTTCAAAGTGTTAATTTGGCGAAATAGGTCAACAAAACCAGTGCCTGTTCCCTGCTGTGACGCTATAGTACTGGTTCCCATTGTCTTCAGCAGAGGCCTGCTGTGACGCTATATTATTATTGAGAGTCCTGTTGTCTTCCACAGAGGTTTGGCCTACTTTTCGACAACAGACTGTCGTTTTGTTGTTTACATCCTTATCGAAGAGTTTCACCTCAATATTGTTAAACCCTTCTATGATCCTTACTACATAGTGTTCAAGTTTTAGGCGAAAATTGACTTCAGACTCACGGTATAGAAAGAGGCCTGGAGTAACACCAGGGGCATCTTGTCCAATGCTGTGAGTAAAACTAGATGAGCTGCCGCCTGGTTGATTGTCTACGACGCTTAGGGCGACAACCCTTGTTCAACACTCACGAATTATTTTCCCGTCCCAATGTAATTACGTGTTTTTCAGTGACAAACATCAATACAGCCTATATTGATAAAGACAATATTTATATCGCTTGGCCGTTTTATGCATGCAATCATATTTCTCTTAAGGCGATATATGCTTGAAAATCATATTTGTCTTAAGGTGATGTATGCTTGCAATCATATTTGTCTTAAGGTGATGTATGCTTGCAATCACTTTTCTCGTAAGGCGATGTATGCTTGCAATCATATTTGTCTTGAGGCGATGTATGCTTGCAATCATATTTGTCTTGAGGCGATGTATGCTTGCAATCCTATTTCTCCTAAGGCGAATTATGCATGCAATCATACTTGCCTTCAGACGATTAAAAAAATTATTTATTTGCTGAATGTGCTGTGTGACTTGTCCATTGTGGGCAATAAGGATATGTTGACTTGACTTGACTTGACTTGATACTACCATACGCTGTGTGCATGCAATCATAGTTGTATCGGACGTTGGATGCATTCAGTTATCTTTTATTTGAACTGTACTGGGTGGTGGTGGTGGGAGGGGGGAGGGCGTAAAGAGCATACATTATCAGACGCGGGAACAAACGGAATCGTATGTGTTGGCCTATAGAATTTAGCACTAAGCCCATAATGTAGTTCCTACTAGACACGTCTTCACATAGAATCCCGAACAGACTTTTATTCGGAAGCAGGAAAAGACTGATGTCACGACATGTCCTGATGTTGCCTATTGTACCGGGGGGAAAAAACAACAAATATATTTGCCAGCAGGAACAGGTCAGATAGAGGTTTCTTTTTAGACTGTAAGCAAAGCTACACAATTAAGTAGATATAATCATGAATACGGGTGAAGTTTAGCGGGGTTTAGCTAGTTTGTTTGTTGTTTTGGGGAAGGGAAAAATATTCGCCACCCGTGCGGGTGTAACTGGGATTGCTTTCTCAGTAAAAGCACGGCAGTCCCAACGCAGCACCCGGGACGAGAAAGGGTAGGGTGGAGGAATATTGGGGGGAGGGGAATAGGACGTAGTACTTGCAAAGTGTGTGTTTGTATCTGGTAGCCTACATTACATTACATTACATGATTATTGCTTTAGGTCCAGCGGACTCTTCCGAGCCAAATCAGGACCGGGCAACCCCCGATCCGCATAAAAGATCTGCTGAAACAACCCTAGTGGTAAAACTGAAAGCTCTCCACCAGCCAGTCACTTTACAATAAAGACATCCCACGCAGGGGACGCTGAGGCTGTACTCTAATTTATCGAACCCCCGTTTACAAAAACAAAATAGAATACAAACATCATTATAAATTATCAACAAAACACATACATATAAAATGCCTACATTGCTAAATAATAACATCATAGGAAGCCCTGGTGACCACCTGGCAGAAAGCGTCCAATATTCCCAAGCTGATCCAACAGACCTCACACACAAATAAGGAGTCTTGTCCCGGAAGAGTTTTCAAGAAAAAAGGTAGGTGACTGGTCTAGCGAAGAAGAAGATAGTATAGCAGATTGATAGAACAGAGCAGGAATGAGAAAGAGCAAATGAGAAAGACAGCGACAGTGGGAATTTAAAGCACTAAATTTCCAGAAAGTGGGGATACTATTTATACTGAAACCCCCGGCACCCCAACGGGGGTGTTTGTATCTGGTAGGCTTACTTACTCCTGTAGGACATGAGCGGCAGGATCTTTAAAGTCCGATGCCCCTAATAATGAAATACTAATTAATTTTACCCTCCCCACACACAAACTGTATTTTAGCAGTAACAAAATGAAATACATGTACTATACGTCAGTTGGTGAAAGTCAAACAAACTGTTAGTGATATTATTAGGATTAACGAACTTCTGGTGGATGGCTGCAAACCGTGAGGGACAGCTGCCTTCTCCTATGTGTTTTCTGATGACATTGTCTTGTTTGTCAAGAGTGTTAAATTTAGGTAGAATGTACATTTGAATTAGAGAGACGGGAAGTAGTTGTAAAAAAAGATTTTATCGGGATTGTAAGTTGAGCTTAGTTGGAGATGAGTTTTATTATAAATTGTGCAAAGTCCCAAACCAGATCACATTAGACCTACGTTTATTCCTGAGTAATAGACCCTATTTCTCATGTAAGTCAATGTTTTGTTTAGGTCATTTATTTGCGGGAAGGGCATAATAGCAACACTAAAATTTAGCACATTAATAGACTTATAAATGGCGTGCGATGATTCTGTTAAGAGTAGATCTATGAATGTAATTGCTGTATTTGTTGAAGATTACATTTAATTAGTTATTGCTGTTATAATATGTAACTGTTTCGCTTCATTAATATTGGTTTTAATCGTCCAAATCAAAATAAGAGCAGTCAAAATTCCACCCTGAATCTGTAATCTTTTGATACTTATATTATTTATGCCTATGCGCAGTTTCAGATTTTAGGCGATTTGTCTGTCATCCATCCTCTCCCTTACATAAACACATACACATTATTATTATTATTATTATTATTATTATTATTATTATTATTATTATTATTATTATTATTATTATTATTATTATTATTATTATTATTATTATTATTATTATTGAGGATTTGTATAGCACATACACATACATTCATACGCCCACAAAATACACTCAGATACTTTTATTGATGACTAACGTGTCTGGATGTAAATGCTAACCTGCGGACAACCCGATTTTTTAAACCATACCGAAGATATACCTCTTGTAAATGGATGGACGTACAACCTTTTTTTTTTTTCCTCAACACCCATTTGATAGACTGGCTGTATTTTAGCATGGCACGGCACAGCGTGTTTCGGCCCAGTAGGCGTATTATTACGAGATGTCGCAGAAGAGGCAGGAGGAAATGTCCACGGCTTTATCTTTACGTCACCATCCTAAACGTCCTGCTTGCTAGGTGGAACAAATGAGTGGACTCTGATATTGTATGGCGGATACGAGTAAAGAAAGGTTGCCATGGATATTGCGTCCTAGGCGAACAGGAAGTGGAGAAAAGCAGGTATAGGATGGTAGTGGCTAACTTGCCATTAAGTGCGTCTCTTCTATACAGCCCTATACCCAACTGCTTTCCCTTCCATCCGTCCTCTTTTAAATTTGCCATTGTGTGCGTATCTTCTTTACAACCTTATACTCACAACGTGCCCTTCCAGCCTTCTTCTTTTTTTTTTTCTTTTTTTTTTTTTTTTTTTTTTTTTGGGGGGGGGGGATTTGCCATGTTGTGCGTTTCTTGGAATGAGAGTATGAACCGAGGTCTAGTCTGAGCATGCACGCATTACATCGCACGGACTGTCAAGATTCTGACTCTCATGTCCTAGACGGGGGAGTGCCGGCTACACAAATATGCTCAGCAAAATAGCCTCTTCTTCCCATCCCCAGTCGCTGCACCCAGGATCCTGCGCCGGACTATGCGCCAGAAGGTTGCAAGTGGGCGCCTTGGGCGGCTTGAGTTAGATCCTATATCGTCCAGCGCCTTGAGCAGCTCTTGAGCTAAAAAGCGCTTTTAAAGAGTTAATAAATAAATTAATTAATGAAATATCTTCTATACACCCCTATAGTTACTTTTCTGCAAGCCGTCTTTTTCTTTGGTTTTTCCGGTCCTGATTTGGATCGGAAGAGTCCGCTGGACCTAAAGCAACAATCAATCAATCAATCAATCAACTTTGGTTGGTTTTTTGTGTCTTCTTTTTTTTCTTCTTTTTAAAAAAACAACAACTAATCCTTGCCTGCTCGATGCCCACTGTCCACTGATGTCCTACAATATTATTACAAGATTTCTTCTTACTTTCAGTATAACATCAAACTTTATCGTGAGCTGTTGCAACCACTACAATGTGATGACTGAAAGATTCCTGCACGTTTCTGCAGGAAGATCTATGATATTCAGTTCGGTTTTACAAGGAATCGCGCTTCATAAAACCTTATTATTGTTTGTAGTAGTAGTAGTAGTAGTAGTAGTAGTAGTAGTAGTAGTAGTAGTAAGCTTAGTAGTAGTATTTGGTTTAATTGATAGAAAGACCTATTAACCAGTTTGTAGCTTACAAGAATAACTTTTTTCTTGGCATGGAAAACATTTCCTCTTTCTTCATTGTCATTGACTGCAACTGAACCTCAACGCAGTTTTGCTATTTGAGTATATTATTTAGATTGTTGTCTTATTTCCATTGACACTGTCTTTCAGGGTGCAGGTGAGAATCGATGTATTATAAAGAAAACAACATTGATCTTACTGTTTAAGAAAGTCCACATGGAGTCTTGAGTCAAGTCTGGCACCATCAATTATTTAAGAGTTCCTTGCATCCAAGACATTCAATTCAACGAGACAGTCTTAACCAGCAAGTTAAATTGAGTTTGAGTTGTATTTTTCCTTTTTTTCAAACTGTTACACTAGATAGTACGAATGATTATATAATCATAGAGGACTTTATTCAGACACATCATTGCAGTCAACGTATTCTCAACCCCTCTTTCTTTCTCCTCACCTCTCTACCACAACCTCCTCTTTCTCTCTCTTTTCTCTCGCTCTCTCCCTACCTCTCCCCACCTCTCTCTCTCCCTCTCTCTCCCTCTCGCTCCCTCTCTCTCTCTCGCTCCCTCTCTCTCTCTCTCTCTCTCTCTCTCTCTCTCTCTCTCTCTGAGATAAAATTAAATACTAAAGTTCTTGTTGTAAAATTGTTGTAGTTGAATGTGTATGTAAAATGTGACAGGTTTAAAGGATTGTATCAATGAATTTTGTTTGCGTGGGTGCCTAAAACAAGGACTAATTGTAAGAATAAGCCGTCAGTTTAAAATTATTATCCTTGTAACATTTTATAATTATAAAAAACGTTTAAAGTCTAAATAAGTCTCTCTCTCTCAAGGTTGGAAAATTTAAGAGTTTTTTTTTCAAACTGAAAAACCTTCATCCTATCAAGCGTTTCAAAGTTCAAAGCTCTCTCTCTCCCTCCCCCCCCCCTCTCTCTCTCTCCCTTCCAATCAACAACAAGACCAATACAATCACCACCCCACCTACAACGATGACAACAACAACACCTACATCAACAATAACAGCATTCTCTTCTCACTTTCCAACAACAAAGTCATGATTTGCATCGACTCATCACCCATGGCTACTCTGGTTGATCTTCTAGAGGTCAAGCTGAACTTTTGTGCTCTCTACAGGCATTCGTTAGTGACTAACAAAAAAAAAAAAGGTGAGACTGTCCGGTAATCAAAGCCCCCAGCGCAGGAAATGTCGGTATGAGGATTAACCCTTCCGGTGCCGAACACTGTCAAAACAATTAACCCCCTTAGGGCCAAGCCGACCTCCCCGTGTAACGACGTCTGGGCTGACACAGAGCAGAAGGCTAACCGTGAATACGTAATGTAACAATGAAGCAAGCGGAAGGGGGGGGGGGGGTATTAATAGGAGAGGACCAAAGAATCAAACGACACATTGTAATAAGCAAGCGACCAACATATATCCAAGTATATTCCCCCCCCCCTTACTCCCCTCCCTCCCAAAATAAAATCTGAATGACTTCAGTTTATTTAGAATAGTGGAAAGCAAGGCAGCTATAGGGAGGGAAGGAGAGAGAGAGAGAGAGAGAGAGAGAGAGTTTAAGGTGGTTATTGCCCTCATGAAGCTGGCCCAGAAAAAATGAAGCTCTCTCAAGCGTCTCTCTCTACCGACACAAAGGTTAGTAGAACGCCTATATCGTCAACCACCTGTATTCACTGTGTAGCTTTTTCATCTTTTTGACGTTAAGGGCTAAACTTTGGAAGCCTGACACGCCGCACTTACAGCAAGCTGGCGCACAGTAACCCCGCCATGGACCTCATTCGGATTAAACACACCAACAATTTTTTCAACAACGAGCTGACATTTTTTTCGTTTCAAAGTAATGAGAACTGAAGCATGCAAAGAAGACATGGCAGCTTGTATAACGAAGATAGCCCTTAGCTACGTAATGTAAGCTTGTAAAACTAGAATTTCAATATGTGAGTTTTTGACTTAACAGTACAGCATGTGTGTGTGTGCGTGTGCCCAACAATCTGTATGTATTAGAAGCGAGAGCGAGAGAGAAATATAGAGAGAGACAGACAGAGAGAGGGACGGACTTTTTAGACTTAAGGCATAACGTTTATTACTATTGTAACAGGTTACAAAGATAATACTTTCCTTTAAGCTTACGGCGTATTGTTACAAGTAGTCCTTAGAGAGAGAAGAGGGAGAGATAGGCGGGGGTTGGGGGTAACCATTAGCTTGCAGAGAAAGAGAGAGGGAGAAGGAATGGGAGGGAAAGAGTGTGTGTGAATGTAGGGATGGAGATAGACAGACAGATAGACAAAGACATAGACGAGCAGTTTATCTGACCATGATCATTAAGCCGGTTGTTGAGGCAACATTAATTGTGTATTGCTTTCTGCAGACTCGAACAACAAACCAACAGTCGCTCACGTTCAGCCAAAGATAACATTAGACAGCGCTGGCAGACAAAACTCGTGGAATTGGGTGAATGGAAAGGGTGGGATCTTTGTTGGTGAACCCAGTGTGCCTCTCCCCTCTCCCACCACTCTCTATCTCTCTCTCTCTCTCTCTCTGTACCTGAAGTTATAAAAAAGACACGGTGGGAAGCCTTTCAACTGTATTTCCACACACACACACACACACACAGGCACACCCACCCCCACCCACCCACACCCACCCACACACACACACACACACACCCGCGCGCACACACACACACGCGCGCACACACACACACACACATACCCGAAAAAGAAGCCTATTCCAAAGTGTTAATGTTGTTGGTGGTGTTGTCACACGGCTATATCATAAGGAAGCACAATGAAAACAGGGAATAATAGGCCACACTCTGAACCATCTTCATGCAAAACACAATCTAAATCGACAGAGCCAGTATTTAGATACAGAGAAAACGTATTTGACAAAGTGCAACAATGAATGATGTACAATGCTTTGCAGTGGATAAAGTATCCGTAAAGTAAAAATGAGGATTTTCTGTTGAGTTATTCTGGATATATGGCAAGACGTGTGTTTTGAACACAAATGTAAAATTTGGAGCGATTTATCGACGGGACTGCTATAGAGAAATGGCCCATGGTTTGAAGTACCTTTATACCAAAACTCGCTTCAGCCGTCTTTGAGATACTGAGCAAACCGTGTTAACCAACAAAATGGACTCCAGTGACCTTGACCTTTGCGGTAGAGCAAATAGGATGGCACGGAAGGCAGGCCACTAACCTAGGTAATGTTACTGTGATAATATGATAGGATAATATACTATGATATGATAATATGATATGATATGATAATATACTATGATATGATATGATAATTTTATGATAATGATGATAATAATCCTTTATATATTTTCAATTCTATTTCATGACCTTCCGTCATCATCGAATTTTGCTCAATATGCAGATGATATAGCAATGTGGATAAATACTCATTAAGAAAATACTACAATAAAAATACTACATTAAGAAAACGAATAAAATAGAGTAATTGCTTATATTCAGAATATTTTTCAATTTTTTTTTTCAATGAGATTGACACACTCTCTTTATATTTGACAATAATGGCCTTGAATTATGTAGTGAAAAGAATGTTCTAATGCTTTTCAACAATGGTGATAATCCTAAGTATCTTCCTGTTAAATGAAAAAGTACTTGCATATAAACAGGAAGTAAAATTCCTTTGTATATATTTAACAATTAAATTAAATTCGAAATCACATATTGATAAATTAATATCAAAAGCTAGAAAAACGTTGTTCATGAATAATACCTGTAAATTAAGAAATATGCAGTACTTAATTGTCAAAGAAACGTATCAAAAATGGTAATTAAATGAAGAATAAATTGTTGGCGTACAAAATATTTTTCGGACGTTACTGTCTTGTCCATGTCAAGAAAAAAAATTCTGTAGAACATATTTTGTTTGAATGCCCAGTAATTTTGTTAAAATGAGAAGAACAGGCTATTAATACCGCAAATACGTTCAATCAAAGTAAGACGTTTTATATCATCCACATAATTGTTAATAGGGTTTAGGGCATTTTACATTACATTGGTGATAGTTATCATTTTATTTTGCTTTATTTTATTTTTATTTTGTTGTCTAATATTACTTAAAGTGAACAGACGTAAAATTAAAATACTTAACTGAACTGATGATTATGATGTATGGTCAAAATCCGTTCAGAAGTTCTTGAGATATGACTTCCAGCTGTAAGGAGGGAGGGACGGACCGACAGAACTACCGACAGATCGACATTTGCCTCCTTCTGATTCCAGATTATTTCAAAGTCTTTCCAGATAAGCCTGGAAATACAAAAACTTCCTAGAGGGGGGTTGCGTGGTCGTGAAGAGAGCGAAAGGTCAGTGGTGAAAATGGTCCTACCCGCTCCCGGCTTGCGAATCAACCGCCCTCAAGACAAACAGATGCTCGTTACTACTGTGTATATCGTGTGTGTATGTGTGTGTGGGTGTGTGTGTGTCTGTGTGTGCGTGTGTGTGTGAAAAAGGGAGATAGAAAGAGGGGGAGAGAGAGAACTCCCACACGCCAAAAACAAAAAGGTGCTGCCGTCGACGATGTTGATGAGGAACGTCTTACAAGTTTACCTTCTTTACTTTGCTTGCAGCCTCGGGGTCAGCACAACTCCCACATGCAACACAGAAATGATGACGGCATTCATTGGTTATAATAACAAAGGCGATGATATCGTCAATGACGACGTTGATGACGATATCAGCAGCCTATGGATGAATCTCCTGTCAGTCAGTGATGCTTGCTAACTTGTGTGTTAGGGTCTCAGATCACAACCCCATGTGCAACAGAAAACAATGATGAGGGTGTTTATAGCAATGATGACGAGAAGGTTGCTGCTGTCGGTGAATATGGCATTATCAACGACAACATTAAAGACGATGTGCCTAAGATGCTCACAATGGAATGCATTATTTGATTTCTCTTCTTCTTTGATTAATAATAAGTGAGGTTGTGCAATGGGTGCTGGATTGTGCTCAGAGCGAATGGCGACGAGACCTTCTGTCTCTGTGTAAAGAAAGTCCAGTAATATGACAATACCAACAAAACGCAGAGACATAAATAAACACACCATCCCTTCATTTTTAGAGAGAGAAAGAGAGAGGGAGAGAGAGAGAGAGAGGGAGAGAGAGAGAGAGAGAGAGAGAGAGAGAGAGAGAGAGAGAGAGAGAGAGAGAGAGAATTAATCATGATTAAAGAAGGGAGGAGATTGACAAGAGTTTTGGTCGCGCACTCCGGGACCGGCTGAGATTTCTTTTTTTTAAAGGGCGCGCGCGCTCACGTGTGTGTGTGTGTGTGTGTGTGTGTGTGTGTGTGTGTGTGTGTACGTGTGTGTGGGTGCGTGAGCGCAAATGCGAGTGCGCGTGGATTGATTTGACAGTGTAGACAATGTCGTATAAAACTAGACTCTGTCACTGGGTAAAGAGTACTGCAAAAGTTCTCTACGGGAAATAGGGGAGGGGGTCACCTATATATGTTATCCTGCCTGTTTGTCGACGGCTATTTGTCCACGTCTTTCAGTTCAGTTCAGTGGGTAGATTATCGTCCCCGGACACATTAGCGTATAGGGGACTTGAAGTATCCACGTCTTTCTTTGTCTCTCTCTTTATATAGGCCACAACAGTGTTTCTATAAACCTGCTTTATTCACCTCTCTTATCAAAAAGGAAACCAGCGCTACTTTTAGGCTTGTCCTGAATTATGGTGTAAACCTATCCTGTTAAGTCTAAGCTTTTCTCTTTGTTCTTTTGAATTCAACTGAACGAACACTAGGTAAATATTGGGCTCAGCCCTAGTCCTCGTGAAATCTCCTTGGCAATTATTTGGACTGAGTTTTCAGTACACTAGTGTATTATGTGTAAAGCAGTGTATTATGTGTAAAGCAGTGTATTATCCGTAAAGCAGCGTATTATTTGTAAAGCAGTGTATTATCTGTAAAGCAAGAGGAAGGGAGTGGATGAATACAAGGCAGAAAAAACAAACAACGCTCTTCACTCCTCCCACCCCGGCACTGTCATGTAACTGCGCGAAAGTGCAATGTCCGTGCAGATTTCGGGGGTAACCCCAGTCCATGTGTAATGATAAAGAATACGAAACCGTTCATGATTCCAGAAGAGCCACGCTTCTGTCAAGGGGAATAAATCAAATGTTACAACAGACTCTGTCGTGACGTCACCTGTACCAGTCGGAGGCCAGAGGTGAGCATGTTCACAACATCATCCGTTCAACGTCCTTCGTTCAGTAAGCGTAACCACAAACAAATCACTGACCTATGATGGACACACTCCCCAAAGGTCTCACACCTCGCCAGTCTGCCCCCTGTCCTCTTCGATCACCCCAATCCCCACCCCTTCTATTATCCACACAAACAACAAAGCTCAAAGGAACCCTTACCCCCAAACACAAAGAAATGAACACTAACCCTTTCTCCCCCTTCTCTTACGTCAATACAACAATAACAATACCACACAATAGAGACTGAACACCGGAGCTTGTAGAAGCTAATGGGTTTGTGTGTGTTTAGGCCCTAGCTCCTGGAGACTGGTAAATAGGCAGGGGTGTACGGGCATTTATGCTGGCACCAATTTTCATGCAGCAGACTACAACGATGCGGTTCTCTAGGGCTTTATTAATTATTTGGCCCATTTTGGCAAATTGCTTTAGAAATGAGTTACAGCTTGATAGTAGAATAAGCTGGAGACTGGATTTGTGTGCTCGTTCATACGTTGAAGCGATCCTTCAGATAATTGTTTTTCTCATTCGTCTCCACAGATAACACATAGGGCACATATAGGTCAACTGCAGACACCTTTCTCTTTAAAAACAACGGTACATTACGTTACATTACATTATTATTGCTTTAGGTCCAGTGGACTCTTCCGAACCAAATCAAGACCAGACAACCCCCGATCCGCATAAAAGATCTGCTGAAACAACCCTAGTGGTAAAACTGAAGGCACTCCACCAAGTCACTTTACAATAAAGACATCCCACGCAGGGGACGCTGAGGCTATACTCTAATTTATCGAACCCCCGTTTACTAAAACAAAGTAGAATACAAACATCATTATAAAATATCAACAAAACACATACATATAAAATGCCTACATTGCTAAATAATAACATCATAGGAAGCCCTAGTGACCACCTGGCAGAAAGCGTCCAATATTCCCAAGCTGATCCAGCAGACCTCACACACAAATAAGGAGTTTTGTCCCGGAAGAGTTTTCAAGAAAAGAGGTAGGTGATTGGTCTAGCGAAGAAGAAGATAGTATTCTATAGCAGATTGATAGAACAGAGCAGGAATGAGACAGAACAAATGAGAAAGACAGTGACAGTGGGAATTTAAAGCACTAAATTTCCAGAAAGTGGGGATACTAATTATACTGAAACCCCCGGCACCCCAACGGGGGTAAAACAACGGTACATAATGATTGTAAACAAAGGAGTAAATAACTACAAGGCTGTCTTCTCTCCAAGAGCTCAACAGGGTTGGTGTGTCAGCTCAGTGGACAGTAAGCTGTTTTCCTATGTCGAAGGTCGCGGGTTGGAACCCCGCAAGTGGACGAACCTATGTGACTTAAGAAAGAGACTTTAAGGTCACCGAGGGTTTTCTCAGGGTACTCCGCTTTCCTCCCTCCCTTCAATAATGGTATTGGTTGCAGTCAATCTAACATTTTCAAACTAAAATTTCGAATTCCTTTTCGTTTTCTAACAGCGATTTCCCTTGCCTTTACATCATAAGTTTGAGCGATAGATATGTGTGTGTTGTGTGTGGATGTGTGTGGATGTGTGTGACAGTGGGTTAAACATGTAAGTGTGTATGTTGGTACAGATCGCCGCGCTTTGAGCATGATTGGTATTTTGGAGAAATGCGCGTATATGGCATCCATTGTTATTATTATTATTATTATTATTATTATTATTATTATTATTATTATTATTATTATTATTATTATTATTATTGTAAAGAGAGCAGCATGCACAGAATTAATGTAAAAATGTATATTTATTTATTTTTTTGTGGGGGAAGTAGAGGACAGGGAGCTAATTAACATGAGAGAACAAAAAACAAACAAAAAAAAAACCGACAAAAAGGAAGGGGTAGAAGACAAATCAAAGCAAACAGAACAACGTCTTTGTTCCTAGTGCAATCCTTCTTGTTCTTTCATTCGCCTTTGCTTCTTCTTATTCCATTCTCATTTATAAAACAAAGGCTTCCCTGTTCATTGAATTGAGTAACTTTTTCTTCTACTTCTTCTTCTTCTTCTTCTGGCTTTAAGGGACATTCTGGCTTTAAGGGACATTATGGCGTCGGTGATTGACAGTTAGCAATTGAACTGTCTGATCACTTTCACGTCGAGTTCTCTTGAACAGTAAAAGAAGGGGCCGTTAGTGACGAGAAAGGGGCAGCAATTAACTCAAAGGGACATAATTCGATTGACACCTTACCCTCCCTTGGATTTAATACCTTTTCGCCTCTACTTCTTGTTGTTACTTTTGTTCTTAGTGTTGTTGTTGTTTCTCGTATCTGTCCTCCTGGTTCTTCTTCTTCTTCTTCTTCTTCTTCTTCTTCTTCTTCTTCTTCTTCTTCTTCTTCTTCTTCTTCTTCTTCTTCTTCTTCTTCTTCTTCTTCTTCTTCTTCTTCTTCTATTTTATTCAACCTTATACAAGAGAGTTCTTTAGAAGAAGAACAAATTGTGTAAAACGATCAGGTATTAATATAAAATAAATACAAATATTACATTATATCCATTCATACCCTCAGAAACACACACACATGCACATGCATGCACACACACACGCACGCATTTTTTTTAGAAACGACTTTGTGATGACTGTCGTGAAACTCTACATACATTATTTTGACACAGTTACTGTGACGGTGGGTCTATTGTTGCTGGGCTCTGCACAATGGAATGCTATTACCCACTCGTCTTTAGTCGATGGGGATCGCTAGTAAATCTCCATGTGACTCAACTTATTACATTTATAAGTTTAGCTCGGTCTGTGTTTAGGCTGGCGTACAGAGATAGAAAGAAAATGGTAAAAGATCACTGTCACACTAGCTCTCACACGGCTATGAAACATAGGTAGTCCAGACACTTGTTAACAGTAAATATCACACATTTATTTCCTCTACTCTATACAAGATCTGCTAATCACAATATTAACTTAAAAGTTCAAATGTCACTCAAATGGTTCGCTCCTGAATAATTCTATGCAGCTACTGTTTCTTCATCGGGCTACTCGTGCTTTCTGCCCAACGGGTCAGTCTTCTGGAAAAATGGACCAGTGATGTCCTGTGCTAACAGGTTGGGTGCACTGGTACAAATGTAACTTAGCTATAGATTCGATGAGCTGTGTTGTGGTTGATTCATCGAACTGGTCGTATTCGCCACGTGGTCACGCACAGTGTGACTAACATTCTTAATCCTAAACATGGCAAATTTCACAAATGTAATTCAACAATAATATCAATACATTGCGATGAAACAAAAGATAGTTCATTTACCTTTTTGACAATGTCAGGCCGTGGCTAACTTGGTTGAATAGAATTTCACCAGTTCCATCTTTTAGTCTTCAAGTAGAGAGATCTATTAGAGCTAAGCTCCGTACTGGATGCAAGTTGAACAGCGAATGACTCTCATCTCTCTAGTCAGCAGGAAACCCGGGAAACTAAAACTACAAGAGGCTCCATCTACCGGGGGGTAGGCGGTACTACTCTATACGTAAGCTGGATGAGGTCACTACCTAACTGAGCTAGCATGCGGATATAAAATATGTGTAGCCAAGAGTAGACTTCTGTCGTCTGATGCAGAGTAACATTACTTTACTAAGGTTACAGCTGACTAAGGCGAGAAGCTAAAGTGCTGTGTAAATCTGGCCTCTTATCACACTTACCATCATTTTGACATTATTTTGACATTTTGCCATTTTTTGAAGCTATCCCTAACCCTAACCCTAACCCAAACCCTAACCCTTAACGTAACCCTAAGCCTATCACAGCCCTAACGGAACACTATTTTGACGTCAAAATAACGGGCCGTCAAAAGAAAGTACGTAGAGTTTCAAGTGTATGTCAGAGTAACGTCGTTTCTACCTAGCCACACTAACACCCCCCACCCCCACCCCACCCCACACACACACACACACACTTCTTCGTTACGGCGTTGTGTTCTGTGCTTTAGTAGATTTTTCTTCTTCGTTTTTTATTTCCTTTAGTTTATATTCCCTTCTGTTCCTCTTTCCAGTTGCTTTTATTTTGTTTTTGTTTTTTTAAATTCTGTCTGTCTGTTTATTTAATTCTTTACTTTTGTGTTTGTGTTCATTTCTTTCTTTCAATTTTTTCTTAAACTTCTACTTTTAATTTTTTTCCTTCTTTTTTTCCCTTGTCCTTCTATTGAAAAAATGGACCCATTCACCTGCCCAGCACTGCTCACTTCCAAGCATTCGAAGTCATCAATGTCTAATACAGACTGGCAAATTGCTTTCTTCAGTTTTACTTTCTTCTTTTTCTTCTTCTTCTTCTTCTTCTTCTACTCCTCCTCCTCCTCCTCCTCCTCCTTCTTCTTCTTCTTCTTCTTCTTCTTCTTCTTCTTCTTCTTCTTCTTCTTCTTCTTCTCCTCCTCCTCCTTCTTCTTCCTCCTCCTCCTCCTTCTTCTTCTTCTTCTTCTTCTTCTTCTTCTTCTTCTTCTTCTTCTTCTTCTTCTTCTTCTTCTTCTTCTTCTTCTTCTTCTTCTTCTTCTTCTTCTTCTTCTTCTTCTTCTTCTTCTTCCATAAAATTGCTAAAAGTTTTGCACATTTTATCCCAGTTTTTTTTTTTTATCTGCTCTCTCCATACCTCCAATTCTCCTGTTTTTGTTCTTCTCTTCCTCTATCTTCTTTTCGTCTTCCGTCATCTTAGTGGTTTTCTTCTTTCTCTTTTTGTACTTCTTTCTGTGGAAAAAAACCCAGCAGGGTTTTGTGGACTTGGGGTGGCCAAATGGCGCAATGGATTAGTCGCCGGTGTCCTATGCCGAAGGTCGCTGGTTCGATTCCCGCAAGGGGCGAACGTATGTGACTTAGGTACGAGACTATTGAGAGCACCGAGGGTTTTGTCCGTGTACTCCGCTTTCCTCCCTCCCTTTAATAATGGTATTGGATGCAGTCAATTTGAACTGTGGGATGTCTTTATTGTAAAGTGACTGGTTGGTGGAGAGCTTTCGGTTTTACCACTAGGGTTGTTTCAGCAGATCTTTTATGCGGATTGGGGGTTGTCCGGTCCTGATTTGCCTCGGAAGAGTCCGCTGGACTTAAAGCAACAATAATGTAATGTAATGTAACAAATAAAACTTCGATTTCCTTTACGTCTTCTAATAGCGAAACTTGCCTTTTACACCACATGTTCGAGTCATGAATGTTTGTTTGTTGTGTATGGAGGAGTGTCTGTAACATATGAGCGTGTGTGTTGGTTACAGATCGCCGTTCTTTGATTCTTTTTTTATGAAAAAGGCGCGTATAGCATCCATTATTATTATTATTATTATTATTATTATTATTATTATTATTATTATTATTATTATTAACTTTTTATGCACGCGTCCTTACTGTGTCGCAAGTTAAGCACCGTCCAGTGCGGTTAGCACTTGGATGCGTGACCGCAAACCGTGAAAGGACAAATAACAACGCCCCCAGTTGACTCAACTGTGACTGAGTACCTACTCTCTTAAGGGTGGGGAAGGTAAAGCAGCGAGGGAGAGAGATGCGTATCACTCTCATTACGCTGGCCCAAGATAAGTGTGATCTCTAACATCACGCTCCCCTACGGTTACAAGGCTATGGGACTACTTTTACCCTTAAAAAATACAGGCTGTACTAAAGGAAGAAGAATAAATAACAGAAAGAAAATGCAAAAGGGAAACAAAATGATATAAAAACTGGGACAAAAACAGAGAAAAGAGAGAGAGAGAGAGAGAGAGAGAGAGAGAGAGAGAGAGAGAGAGAGAGAGAGAGAGAGAGAGAGATTACAACCCAAACCGCTAACTTGAACAAAGTGGTAATGAATTCAGCACACAGTTCGTCAGTTACGCCACTTCACCCTCAATCTTCTTCTATCCCACACTCTTCCAGAACCCACGAAACACACACACACACACCCGCGCGCAAGCACGCACACATACACACACACCGCACACACACACACGCACAAAAATGAAACAAAACATTAGAAATAAGATCAGAACGAAGAGAAGGAATTAACACGCAGAGAGAAATTGATACACTCAACTCTGGCAGTGACGAGTCTGGAAAACGAGCTAGGGTCTTTCTGGCCGCCGTTCATTTGAAATTGGAATTGATTTAAAGGGCGTTGGGGTGCTAGACAGAATTGAAAGAAGTATCATTAAATGCAAGGTAGACTGCACGTGCGTGTCCGCGGCAAATATGCTTTGCGCCGCCCTCAGACGTTTGGGAGTTAATTGTCACATGCACACATTGCACAGTCGCAGCCAGGATGGGGGCTAATTTGCTTATTAAATTTTTTTCTTCTCGTTGCTTCGAGCGATTTATATAGTATGATCAACTGCACTTTCCATATGTGCAAAAAAGGTTCAGATGTGGAACCGTCTGGCAGTTCTGAAAGGGAAACTGCAACGGAACGGCATGTCCGAAACAACCACTTCGGTAGAAATAAGGCTAAACATTTATCCGCATGCTGCGGAAAGCTGTGTTTCGATGTGGCGGAAATACCAGCGGAGAAATAACGACGGGAGGCACGCAAAGGGGTACGGATAGGTCTCAATTATTTGTTTATTTATTTTCTTAATCCTAAGAAAAGAAGGATTGGTACACTAAAGGCGCCTTAGTATAATGCCAATCCCAGTACGTTTTCCTGTCTTATGATACACAACCTAAGGTAGGTTGGTCCCGAGGTTCCACGCTGAAGTGTGACATCAGGGGCGGTATTCAGAAAGACCCACTTGCAACCCTTCGATAGGTTATTTCTCTCAAGGTATAGACCTTGCGGTAATTTTATCTTACCTCAGGGTTGGAGAAAACTGCCGGTAAACTTATCTCGGTATTCAAAAAGGCCTACCTGACGCATGGTCCCTACCTCGAGCTACATTTGAATCCTCCTCTATTACGCATGCGCTCTTCGATGACGACGCCACAACAGCTTTCTTAGCAGACGACGGATCACACGAAGGAAAAAGCAACTTTTCCCATCAAAAATATTTCGTTTAATTAGAATTGAAAGAGGAAACCCAAAACATTTTACTTTCGTACTTCGCTTTGGTCATTAATCTACCATCAAAAAGAAAAGTATTTTACGGCAATTTTACTGGCACAAGGATAAATAGAACTGGAAACCTAATACTAAACACAGTTGCAGTGAAGGAAGAAGTGACGATGCCGGGTCGCATGTTGCAACTCCTCTCTTACTTTATCCAAAATTCGCACGAGGTCGATTCTTTGAAATGTAAATTTCCTGTAATGTTCTTCATCATCAGATATATTTAGAGGATTGCATCTGTCCCGAAAGACGCTGTTCCGTTGTCTCCGATGCAAAATCATTGCGAAAACAATTGCATTCGCCATTTTTAAATCGGCAAGGGTACGAGTTACCGGAGAGGGTTAGCGTAGGTCAAATTATCGGCCGTTTGGCCCAGTGGCAGGGCAGTTACAACTTCTCTGAATACCAGATAAGTCCAAACCAGCGGAAGGTAAGGATTTTACCCCTCCTCAAGGTAAATTACCGGCAGGTATTGCCCTTTTTGAATACCGCCCCAGTTTGGCAGCTTTGGAACAATCCCTAGTTCACCCTGCGTAGCAGAGACGGCCGCAGCTTATGTCGCTTTTTCACCACCGTAGAGGGGATATAAACCTCGGCCGCTTCGTCTACGCAGTCGAGGGGCCGGGTAGCTCAGTTGGTAAGAGCGTCTTGCTAGTAACCGAAAGGTCGCTGGTTCGAATCCCGGATTGGTCAACGTGTGATCATATTATTTTCCCCTTTACCAACAACTGGCCCGCTGGTGTCAGTATAAATCGGTCCAGTAGTCACCTATATGCGAAAGTGTCGTGTGACTATAATCTACAAACAACATCTATGCAGTGAGTCCTTAGGTTTGTTAGCTAGGAGCTCGCCTGGACAACATACGGTAGAGGGGATATAAGCCTCGGCCGCTTCTTCTACGCAGAGGGCCCACCGCCGTAGCTCAATTGGAAGAGAGTTCGCCTGGCACACCGATGACCCAGGTTCGAATCCCGTGGTGGGCGATATAAAATGTGGCCATTTTCACTGTCCATTTTAGCAGTATGATTGCTTTGGTGGTTCAGTGTTAATTCAGGTCCCTACCCCTCTTTCCCTGGGATGGTTATCCCCGTCTGCCATATCGCCAATGGTGGGTGTAGACGTTAAACCTCAATGTTCATCATCTACGCAGTGTGTCTGTTTGTTTGTAGATTATAGTCACACGACACTTTCGCATATAGGTGACTACTGGACCGATTTATACTGACACCAGCGGGCCAGTTGTTGGTAAAGGGGAAAATAATATGATCACACGTTGACCAATCCGGGATTCGAACCAGCGACCGCAGTGTGTCCCTAGGTTTGTTAGCTATGAGCTCGCCTGGACAACATACGGTCTTCCGCGTTCTTTCATCCATAGCCAGCCCCAAAATAAATTCTTCTTTCGATTACTCTAAACAATTACAATGTTATACGCACACATGATTACGCAAGTGACGAACAAACTTGCTAGCCCGTCACTTTGCCTTTCTGTCAGTGTTGGAAAACTCTAATCATCCAAATTTGGTCCTGTTGGAAGCAAGTATAAGCCTAAACGAACACACAAAGTACGCATGAACTTGAAAAAGCCTTTCGTTTTTTCCAAGATTAAGAGCAAACAAAACTGCACGGAACCAAACCCAAATTTAAGAAGTAAATGAACTGCATTGAGCTCAGTTAAAACTTAATGAAATGACATAAAATTGCGAATACAACTCGTTTCCTTGTGTATCTGCGCTGTGTGTTTCTGTCTCTGTCTCTGCCTGTCTGTCTCTCGCTCTCTCTCGGAAAATGAAAGAAGTAGATCTAGTTTTGTGTATCATTATCATGTACCTCTTGGTCTCTTCTTCTTCTTCTTCTTCTTCTCTTTCTTGTCACTCGCTCTATGTCTTCATTTTCATTTTTCTGTTATGCGTTAAAGGAAAAATCTTGTAGTCTTGTCCTTAATCTTATTCTTCTTTTTGTCTTACTGCTTCCTGCTCTCTTCTTTATCTAAATGTTGGTAAGCCTACGGATGGTTGTCATTGTATCGTATAAATGTGTTGCGTCATTTATTTTATTGATTGTTTGTACCTGCCATTATTGTAAACATATTCTACATTTTCCTGCATTCTATGTTTGAGCAGCCCAAAGGCAAATTTCTATGTATTGTTCATAGACCAGAAAATAGTCTCAGTCTTAGTCTCGACCAGTCTCATTTTCTTTTGCTCTCACTTTCTCTTTAGCAAACAAGAAATACCCAAATGACATTTCCTTCCAATATGGGTTTATAGTGATGATCATGAAGAATGTGTCTACTGCGTGTGTCGGAATCGTGGCTCGCCATCAAACTACAAAAAGGTCAAATGAATTGGAAAACCATTTCCACTAATGGTGTGATGCTAGGAGTGGTCTTAAGCAGCAGTCCTAGACAGTAACACTGGTCCCAGTTCCATTCGCCTTGTTTCGTCCCAAGATTTTTAATCCCAGACTTCTGAACTGCGATCCACAGAGTGCGTGAACCAACAGTTTGGGACTAACCTGGGATAAACTCGTCATTAATAGCGCAATTTGAACTGCGACGACTCAAGTTTATTGTCTAGGACAGTTTGTTTAAAACCTGCTCATGCATCAGGCCCCTAGGTTGTCTCATCTATTTATTGCAAGTGCTGATAATAATGCTTGATCATCTCTAAAGTTTTCTTTGGACCTGTCTGGCCCAATAAGTCCATGATCCACTTGTTCCGCAATTGTCCATCTACAAAGAGGGAGGCCAGAATTGCCGATTGGAACACTGCAATTATAGTGTTAAGCAAATTGCTGATAGTAATCCACTAATGATGACGCGGACTCAAAACGTTGTGTAGAACGTAGTTTTGATAAAGGTTAGAACGATGACGTGGTAACAGCGGTAATCCGTCATTTTCTGATCTTACTGATCATTAATATCATACTCTTATGCATCGTTTATACTTCAAAGCTGACGCAGGTAACATGTCTCTTTAAATATGACACTTATAGTATTAAGCCAAATATCATAATAGTCAAATCATTTTTACACGTTATAAAGAGGTGTTGGGTCATGCTGATATAAAGGTCTTTCTCGGTGATTTATTCTTCAACGATTCACAGTCCCAGCAGGTAGCACTTCTTACCCTTAATTTACATTGTTGAAGGGTATAACGATCTTGTTGCTAGTGTTATACTATTTGGCGAACAAAACACGATGTTTGTTTGGTAAAGAAGAAGTACTTACATAATAGTCTCCCTTTCTGTATTAATCATGCGGGACGATCTATTTTGGCCTTACTTATTAATCTTATGATAAAACCGAGGGTTTACTCCGGGTGCTCCGACTTCTTCATTAATAACAGTATTGGATCTATCCTGTCCTATCCTGTCCCAAAACCCGGAGGTCGTTTAATCAGCATACTCCATCTTTCTCTGTCCTCAGCAGCCCTGATGGCTTCGCTCAGTGTCAAACCAGTCCATTCTCGAATGTTGTCCTCCCACCTCTTTTTCGGTCACCCTCTTCTTCTACCTCCTTGCACTGTGCCTTGCAGAATGGTCTTTGCAAGACCTGATGGTCTGGTGACGTGGTCATACCACCTGAGTTTCCGTTTCTTCACCACTGTGAGCAGGTCATCGTGTTGTCCAATGGCTTGTGTGATGGCCTGTCGGACTTCGTCGTTGGTGATGTGTTGGGTATAGGAAATGCCCAGAAGTCTTCTGTAGCACCTCCTCTCCATGCTTTGTATTCTTCGTTGTAGATCTGCTGTGAGGGTCCATGCTTCGCAAGCATATAGGAAGATGGAGATGACAAGAAAGCGCGCGCAGCAGTCTTACTTTGGAATGTAGACTGATGGTCCTGTCTTTCCAAATGGGCTTCAACCTTGTCAGGGCAGCAATTGTTTGTGCGGTCCTGGAGAGGACTTCCTGTCGGGACCCATTGTCTGATACAATGGCTCCTAAATATATGAAGCTATGCACTGTGTTGAGGGATTGGCCTTGGACTTTGATGTCCGTGTGGATGCCATTGGTGTTGTTGGTCATCATGTTGGTCTTCTCTGCATTTATTTCCATTCCATAAGCTCTGGAGGTGGTGTCAAGCCTCTGTACCAGCTGTTCAAGTTCTTTTTCCTCTCCAGCCAATCCATCAATGTCATCCGCAAAACGAAGATTGGAGATTGCTCATGGACAGCAAATGGGACTATACCGGATTGTCGGCGCTGTATTAACTCGATCATATTTGATCATACCATCAACCATCATTATTATTCATAAGCATCATCATTGAATGAAGAAATTGATTGGTATCACTATCAATATCAGAGTGTATGCGTTTTATGGTGCAAGTGCGCGCGTGTCCTCATCTTTGATGCTGTGACTCTGTCCTCAACTGTACATACCACCTATTTATTAAGATCACGGAAGCAACCGCGGCAGGTGGTGCGGCATCCCCCTGAAATCATTACGTATTTTGGGGTAAGGGCCGCATAAGAATCCTCCCGTGCGTTGACAGTTGTAAAGGTCAGAGCAGTACTCGGTCCATCTGTCCAAGACTTCTTGTTCTTCTGTAAGGCATATGCCAGACTTGCTTTGGATCGTGGAGACTTTGGGCTGTTTAACACTTGTTAGTTGTCAGCCGCTTCACAGTCTGGTAGGCCTTCTTGCTGTTGTTCTTGTTTAGACTGTTCTCTATTTCCTGGCATGGTCCTGATTTGGCTCAGAAGAGTCTGCTGGGCCTAAAGCAATAATCATGTAATGTAATGTAATGATCTTCTATCCAGTTCTCCTTTGCTGTGCGCATGCCTTTTCGGATGTCATTGTTGATTTTTCGGTAGACATCATTGTTTGTTTGTTTGTTTATTTCATTTAACGTCTATTCACCGAAGTGATTTTAGACAAGAAAATAAAAGGAAGGTGGGGGAAAAGGATATGCGCTACATGGATGGGGGAAAGGAAATAACATTTAAACAAAATGGTACAGTAACATAACATGAAATAAGATTAAATAAAAATTAAGTATTCAAACAATATTTTAAAACTCTTTTTAAAAAAATTAATTAAATTACTATGGAACATGTCAAACTTGCGAAATGTTCATGTACAGAAAAGTCAATTTTCTGAAATTGTCATATACGAAGTAATCATAATAAACTTGCAATTTTTATAACAAATGTCCTACAGGACTATAAATTATAGATTTAGCGATGGTTATCCAATATTTACTATTTTTATTTTGAACATTATGAATGTTCTGTGGAATATATTGTGTTATTACACTGCAGTCATGAATGATATGATTTATAGTTAAATTTTCATTGCAAATGCAAACAATATCCTTGCAATATTTTGTCCTCCAAGAATTTAAAGCAAGACGATGTGCTAAAGAGGTTATTGTTCGAGGATACTGTGAATTATCACTATATATTATTTTTAAAGGAAATTTATTTCTTTTTTTCTTTTCTATTATACTATAAATTTCTTTTGTTGATAAGGGGATGTCAATATGGCTAACGTTGTGTTGATTTTTCGCCCCTTCTTTTGCTTTCCTGTCTGCCCAATCATTATTATCTAAACCACAATGAGATGGTATCCAACAAAACTGAACATTTGTGCCATTGATAATTAAGCAATGTATAAGATATTTTATTTCATATATAATATCACCTCTGCTTTTATAAATATTAGAGTCCATACTCTGAAGAACAGATTTGGAGTCTACACATAATAAGATATTAAAAAAGGTCTTTTGTTGGCTCAAGATTTTATGTAATGCCATAAGAATTGCGGTAAGTTCTGCAGTATAAATTGAACGATCTTTACCTAAATACAAGGATTCACTAATTTTTAAAGCAGGTATAACATAACCAGCCCCGGTTGATTGATTGATTGATTTATTATTGCTTTAGGTCCAGCGGACTCTTCCGAGCCAAATCAGGACCGGACAACCCCCGATCCGCATAAAAGATCTGTTGAAACAACCCCAGTGGGAAAATTGAATGCCCTCCACCGGCCAGTCACTTTACAATAAAGACATCCCACGCGAGGGACGGCTGAGGGTTGACCTCAACTACGCGAACTCCCCGATTACAAAAACAAAATAGAATACAAACATCATTATAAATCATCAACAAAAAACATACATATAAAATGCCTATAGTGCTAAATAGTACATTCATAGGAAGCCCTAGTGACCACCCGGCAGAAAGCGTCCAACACTCCCAAGCTGATCCAACAGACCTCATACACAAACAAGGAGTCTTGTCCAGGAAGAGTTTTCAAGAAAAAAGGTAGGTCATTGATCTAGCGAAGAAGAAGATAGTATAGCAGAGTGGTAGGACAGATCGGGAATGGGAAAGAGCAAATGAGGAAGACAGCGACAGTGGGAATTTAAAGCACTAAATTTCCAGAAAGTGGGGATACTATTTATACTGAAACCCCCGGCACTCCAACGGGGGGAACTGTTGCCACAGTTAATTTGTCATGCCTACAAAGGCAAGACAGGTTTTCAACTGGGGCTTTCACTGTACCCTTTATAGGTTAGAACAATCTACAGTGGCAAGATACCAGCCCCGGTTTGGCCTGTATCTAAAACAGAACCATCAGTATACATTTGCAAATAAGAATAATATTTTTTATCTATATGTTCATAAGCTTCTGTTGCTAACAATAATCCATTTTCTTTTTTCCGTATAGCAGTATATTCAAAATCAAAGTTTGCTCGCTTAAATTCCCAGATTGGTATAGGCATTTGTGGTATTTTTTTAGAGATTGATTTAGGAAATAAATTTGACCCCTGTAAAAGTTCATTTGTATAAGTTGCTATTGTTTGTAAATAACTGATACCCTGTGCCCTTTTTGGATAATCTAAATCAGATCTTACTTCTAGTTCTGTGTCAGTGAAATTTTCTACAGCAGAGGCTCTAACTATATATTTAGCGCATGATAATTTTCTCCACTCATTTAATGGTAATACTCCAGCTGCTTTATAAGCATCGTCAGTTTTTGTATGTACTGGAATACCCATAACAATTTTAATTGCTTTACTGTCCATACTCTGGAGTTGTTTCAGTAAATATTTTGGTGCCGAAAAATATACCTCTTGTCCATACGTTAATTTAGATCTGACAAGCATGCATGTTATCACGGTAGACATCAGCTACTTGCGAGGTGTTCTTTTTCTATTTTATCTCTCTTCGTTTATCCCACAGATCCAAAAGTTCAGGTGTGATCCACGGCTTCTTCTTTGGTCGGTGCTTGCCAAGGATCTCAGTGGCGGCATCTGTCACAGCTGAGTTGAAGGTGGTGGTCATACTGTTGACATCTACTTCACCAGCCCCCAAAATGAGCAGTGGTGCAAATTTCCCTCCAATTGTGGCCTGAAATAGTTCTGCTACCTCCGGGTCTTGCAGTTTGTCCAGGTCGAACTTCAGTCTAGTGCACTTTGCTGTATTTACTCTCTTCAAGTGGAGCCGGAAAGACATCATCACGAGATCGTGGTCACTTCCGATTTCTGTTCCTGGAAAAGTGCCTGTCCTGCCAATGTTGATGCTTGATCTGAAGCGTTTTTTGACCATGATGTAGTCTATCTGGTTGTGATGCTCCCCACCGGGACTGTGACATGTCCATCGTCTGGAGTTTTTGCGGAGATCAAGCGTGTTTGCCATACCAGATCATGATCAGCATCAATACCAAATCACCGCCATTATTATCTAAGATTCGTATGCTTTTTAAATTTTGAAATACAGTGTGAAACCGGAAGACGAACATTACGCAAGGACCATATTGATGAGTTAAACATAAGGGAACCCGAATTAGAATAGGCAAACACCTTTCAAAGGATGGGAAAGCATGTTGATGCAGTCTGGAATACTTAAAGTTCCAGGTAAATAGAGCGGAGAGAGAGGAGCTATTATAGAAGGAGTATGCTTGATGTAGGATCAGAATACATTTAACTGCATGTGTTTGAATCATTGGCTGTAGTCATTACAGCACTGTGTAAACAAAAAAAAAATCTTGTGTCTGTCACATGGATTAATCACAGGTGATCCAGGTTCTTCTTCTTCTTCTTCTTCTTCTTCTTCTTCTTCTTCTTCTTCTTCTTCTTCTTCTTCTTCTTCTTCTTCTTCTTCTTCTTCTTCTTCTTCCTCTTAAGGATACTGTGCTTCTCCTTCTTCTTCTTCTTCTTCTTCTTCTTCTTCTTCTTCTTCTTCTTCTTCTTCTTCTTCTTCTTCTTCTTCTTCTTCTTAATACTGTGGTTCTTGTTGTTGTTGTTGTTGTTGTTGTTGTTGTTGTTGTTGTTGTTCTTCTTCTTCTTCTTCTTTTTCTTCTTCTTCTTCTTCTTCTTCTTCTTCTTCTTCTTCTTCTTCTTCTTCTTCTTCTTCTTCTTCTTCTTCTTCAGGATACTCCGACACTACGAAGAAATAACTTCCGATCTTTTAACATTTCCTTTTCTCATAATTCGACCTTTCGTTCGCTTCTGTTTCCGGTTTTTCTTCTTCTTCTTCTTCTTCTTCTTCTTCTTCTTCTTCTTCTTCTTCTTCTTCTTCTTCTCTCTCTCTCTCTTCTCTCTCTCTCTCTCTCTCTCTCTCTTCTCTCTCTCTCTCTCTCTCTCTCTCTCTCTCTCTCCCCCTCTCTTCTTTTCTCTCTGTCTATCTCTCCCTTTAATCTCTCTCTCACGCTCTCGCTGTTTTTCATTAACATCGTTTATTAAAGCTAGACTCCACAAATTTGTATTTTCCCTTTGTTCCTAATATTTAAGATGTTTATCTACCATGCGACAGAATAAGTTTTTGAGGACGTGTGAATTTGCGCGCGTGTGTGTGTGTGTGTGTGTGTGTGTGTGTGTAAGTGTGTGTGTATCCGGGGATGGGGAAGGAAGGGGTGTAGGAGGGGTGGAGGAAGCGAGGGGAGAGGAGGGGAGTATGAGTATTTAGGTGCATTAATGTTCTTATTTATAAGGTATATGTTAGTTTCAAATAAATGCTATGTTAAAAATTTAGTTCTGAATTGTTTATTAAGGACTATAGACCTAATGCTATTATCCTATTTAAGGTTTCGATTTCGACTTCTCTCTTTTCCTTTCTTTCTCTGTCTCTGTCCTTCTCTTCCTTTCTTTGTCTCTGTCTCTGTCCTTCTCTTCATTTATTTCTCTCTGTCTCTGTCCTTCTCTTCCTTTCTTTCTCTCTGCCTCTGTCCTTCTCTTCCTTTCTTTCTCTCTTTCTCTGTCCTTCTCTTCCTTTCTTTCTCTCTGTCTCTGTCCTTCTCTTCCTTTCTTTCTTTCTGTCTCTGTCCTTCTCTTCCTTTCTTTCTCTCTGTGTCTGTCCTTCTCTTCCTTTATTTCTCTCTGTCTCTGTCCTTCTCTTTCTTTCTTTCTCTGTCCTTCTCTTCCTTTCTTTCTCTGTCCTTCTCTTCCTTTTTTTCTCTCTGTCTCTGTCCTTCTCTTCCTTTCTGTCTCTCTGTCTCAGTCCTTCTTTTCCTTTCTGTCTCTGTTTGCCTGTGTGTTTTTCTCTCTTTCTCTCTGTCTGTATGTCTCTCTCTTTCTGGCTGCTTGCGTTGGTCAGCCCATTGAGCCGTTCGGTGTGCTTGAAGTGCACTATATAAGAACAATTATTTAGCTTGTTTTCTCTATTTTATGTTCTTTGAATGGTTTTCTTTCGATTTTTTCCCTCTATCTTTGTTTTTGTAAAAGCCAAATTCTTTTTTTTAATGAACAAGGTATGCAAAATTGAGAGAGAAACGGAGCTAAATTGGATTGTGTAATCATTTACCAAGGGGATTTAAAACAAAATCGTGAATGATGATCTTTGTTTAAACATGATGTATTTTTAAACGCGGGCGAACAAGCATCTAACTCAACATTGATACGATCACATCATGTTTTGATATCCTCCGCGCCCTTTAGGACCCATAAACTTGGTCTGGCTGAACGGCCGAAGCCAAACCTGATCTTGTGCACTGGAGCGACGATAAACGCTTCAACAAATAGCAATCCTGTGAATTGTGCAAAGTAAAAGTCTTGATAATAGTGAAAAGTTTTTCCTAATTTTTACGTCACGAGATAGATGTATGCACATAGTTGTAACAAGAGGCCAGTTTTACACAGCACATTAGCTTTTTGCCTTGTTTCGTCAGCTGTATAGTAGGTTAATGTTACGCTGAAGCAGACGACAGAAGTTACTGATGTGTGCTACACTCTGCTAGATTGACGCGAGCGCAGTATAGTGACATCATCCAGCTTACGTTATAGCAGAGTCCGGCCAATCGGGACAGAGAGAGATTAGGTAGACCAGTTTTACCTGGTTAGGCAGAGACAGGTAGAGTAGTCAATCTGCTTTCAAACTGCCTAGAGGACAGAGCTCGGCTCTAACAGAAATCTCTCCACTGAAAGACTAGGGAAGCAGGACTTGTTGAAAACTCTATTCAATCAATTTAGCCACGGCATGACATTGTCAAAAAGGTAAATGAACATACTTTTGTTTCATTGTGATGTATTGATATTATTGTCGAATTATGTTTGTGAAATTTGCTATGCTTAGACTTGAATTGTTAGTCCAACTTTGCATGGCGGTTTTGACGCCATGTTGTATTCCGTACGGACCCACTGTTGTTTAACCTATATGTATGCTTGCAGACCAGTGGCTGTACCAGAGAATGTGTATAATATTAATTATTTTTCTATGTGTCGGATAGTGCAGTGGTTGGAGCACTCGCTACTGTGTCGAAAGTGAAGCACCGTCCGGTGCGGTTAGCACTTGGATGGGTGACCGCTAAGGTGTGAAGCGACAAACAACAACGCCCCCAGTTGACTCAACTGTGATTGAGTACCTACTCTCTTGAGGGTGGGGAAGGTAAAGCAGCGAGGGAGAGAGTTGGGCATCACCCTCATTACGCTGGCCCAAGATAAGTGTGATCTCCAACATCACGCTCCCCTACGGCCACAAGGCTATGGGACTACCTTTACCTTTACCTTTACCTATGTGTATAGTTAGCCATGATTTATATTTATAAATGTATAGGAAATTAGAGTGGAGATTCCAGTGGACCACGGACTTAGCAGAATGTTCGTCGCTTATATATAGAGATGTTGAGCTAATCACTGAGGGCTACTTCGGTCTTCAGTGAGACGCTCTGCACACACCTAATATACATGGTTGTGCAGAATTTCGTCTCATATGTTACAGTCGAGCACGCATCGTATCGTGAGCCCAACCAGGCGAAAGACAAGAACAAGTCGTCGCTGAACGTTGGCCTGCTGAGGTATCTCTAGCAATGTGCAACGAGAGCCCACCAGTCTAGCAACAAGGAGAAGAATCCACAACAACACAGCTCATCAAGGAATCAACCACAACACAGCGCTTCGAACAATAGCTAAGTGCATAATACTCAGTGCACCAACACTGTATCAAAGGACCACAGTAGTCCACTCTTCCAGAACTCTGACCCTAAGGGCAGAAAGCATCCAGTGCCCGATGAAGATACAGTAGCTGCATAGAACTATCAAGAAGTGAACCATTCGAATTGACATTTGAACTTTTAAGTTAGTATCGTACTTAGCAGATCGTGTATAGAGTAGAGGAAATAAATGTGTGATATTTACTGTTAACAAGTGGCTGGACTACCTATGTTTCATAGCCGTGTGAGAGCTAGTGTGTCAGTGATCTTTTACCATTTTTCTTTCTATCTCTGTACCCCAGCCTAAATACAGACCGAGTTAAACATATAAATGAATTAAGTTAAGTCACAGGGAGATTTACTAGCGATCCCCATCGACAATAGACGAGTGGGTAATAGCATTCCATTGTGCAGAACCCAGCAACAATAGACCCGCCATCACAGCTTAATTGGCGAGCCTTGCCAGGATCTGTGTATAATAGGAACTGGGGATAACCGGATCTAGGTACAATAGAATAGGATAACAGTAGGCTAATAGTAGCAGTAGAATAACTTAGAATAGTTGTAAGTGTAGGAAGCAGAGTTGGTGCACTATTCTTTTGTTTAAAAACTGTTTTGCTTCAATTCTTTTTGTGCCTGTATGTTGCATTGTTCTTTTGCAGGTTTTGCTTAAGGCAAGCCATTTGACTCTTGTTTTATTCTACTATTGATTACTACTTTTGTTATCTTTGCATTGTGTTTATTGAATTGCCATATTGCTAGTGTTTTTGTATTCCATGTGACTCAGAGGTTGTTCAAAGACACTTTTGACAATGTCAGACCCAGTAGCCTTGAGATTGCGCTTCAAGGAATTAGGAGAAGCATTACACTTAGTAGGAGCAGATCTAATTGCGTATATCAATGCAGATGTAGAGAAACTGGAGGCTAAGGCAGAGAGAGCAGCAGAGAGAGAACAGAAGAAACTACAGAGAAGCAGCAGAGAGAGAACAGAAGAAATTAGAATTAAAAGCAGAACAGAAGAAGGTAGCAGCAGAAAGAGAAGAAGGTCTAGATCTCTATTCAACTAGGTTCGAGCGCCTAGCAACAGAGCACAAACTAGATCCCACCCATTGGTCTTTTAAGCTTAGCTTAAGGGCTTAGAGGAAGGGCATATGACATCTACAGTAAGCTACCGACTGACAGAGTGACTGACTATCACAGAGTAAAAGAGGCACTCCTAACGGGATTCGAACTCTCTCTGTCTCTGTCTCTCTGTCTCTGTCTCTCTCTGTCTCTCTGTCTCTGTCTCTGTCTCTGTCTCTCTCTCTCTCTCTCTCTCTCTCTTGCAATAAACATATACTCAATAAAATGAATGTTGTAACGGCTCCGTCTAATGTCGATCGGTCTATCTGAAGCTTTTTTCTGTGCCGTTTGCTGGACCGTATAAACATTGAGCATCTCATCTAATCTGCTATCTAGTTCGCTCTTCTTTCTCTGCATTTTTACTTTTGCCTCCAAATGATTTCTTTCGGTTTCTTTAATTTTCAGTTTTTCTTTCTCTTTTTTTTTTTGTCTCTTATCTCCCACTCTTCCATAATCTTGTATTCTTTCATTCATTCTTTCTCTGGTGTTCTCTCATGTAACCTCATTTTTTTAACACACCGTAACTGTCTTCCTCCCATCGTCAAACGGAACTTAAATCCAATTTCTTTCGCAGGAACGATTACAACGTCATAAAAGAAGATCAAACGCGCGTTGGAAATCTGTTGCGCCTGCCTACAGAAAGGCAATTGTTTGCTTTCCCACTTGTTTGAAATTGCGTGCGGTAATTTTCTGTTCCGGAAATGGCAATTAACTCCTCAATGACGAAAAGCAAGCAAGCAATCAATAACAAGAGTAATCCTATTAAACGTTTCGTTTATGTCACTCGTCCCACAGGTTGGGAGGATCGAGGACAGAGACCAGTAAATCGCGAATGATGAACACATCAACAAATTTTAAGAACAAGTAAGAGAATGAGTTTGTGACCGATTACAATGATAAATGTTGTATTTGTTGTGGTGTGTGTGTGTGTGTATGTGTGTGTGTAGGTGTGCGTGTGTCTGTGTCTGTGTCTGTGTTTGGAGTGTTTCATGCATGCAGCTAAAGAAGAGTGGTATGACGGAATCATTTGCACATTTCACTCGAGGCCAGCTTTGTGGCAAAAGCCGAAAGCGCCTGGATGAAGTCTTAACGGAAAACATCTTATGCGAAAAAAAAACAACGAAATACTAAAATATATTTATTAAATGGCGAAATACACTAAAACAAAATGCATAGGAAAGTGCTGGAACGAGCGAGAGATAGAGAGAGAGAGAGAGAGAGAGAGAGAGAGAGAGAGGAGGGGGGGCATGCGAATGTTTTATTTAGGGTAAGGCCTATGCCCCCTACAGTGAATTTACAAACAATATATACATAACAAACAAAGAGGAAACAAATCAGCATATCTTAAGAAATTGCTATCTCAGAGAGAAGAGAGAGAGAGAGAGAGAGAGAGAGAGAGAGAGAGAGAGAGAGAGAGAGAGAGAGAGAGAGATTCAAACGTATTTATATGCAACAAAGATGGGCTTATTGTAATTTGCCATAAACGTCCTACAGCCTTTGGTGGACAAGGTGGGGAGAGACAGATAACACAATCTTCCGCGAAGCAACCATTGAAACTGTTACCGAATGTAGACAATGGGGGTTTCTCAATACGAAGACAATTCACAATTATGTCAGGAAAGTATCTTGGATTATTATGTCATTTTTATGATTATTGTTTTAGTTATATTATATAAGTGACTACTATATAAATAGTTATATGCTATATTATATAACTAAATATTATACAAATAACTAGTATGCTAATGATATGAAAGACTAGCTAGGACGTGTATTAGACTGCTTCGTCCTCAACCTACTGCTATTATACTATGATGATGAACCAGACAGAAAAACCAAACAAAAACTTGACTATTATAATGATCAGTGGTATTTACAACCTTTTCTCACACATCTAGTACATTAAAATAAAACACCGAATTAATGACTGAATGGTGAGGTTATTATTTTTTACACTTCGAAATAAGTCCGATATCCGCATTCATTGCAAAACCAGGATTTTGTTTTTCCATGTTGGACATGGAATTGAAATACATTGAAATATACTTGTTGAATTTCACACTCGCACTCCCTAATTAATCCCCCACCCCCACCTCTTACTCTCTGTCACTCTGTCCCCTAACTTTCTCTATGTCTATTTCTCTCTCGATCTTTCTTCCACCCCGCTTTCTCTAATAGAACTTTCCAAGCTTCCCTATACATTTTTGGAATCAGAGCACCAGAACAGCGACTACTAAATCAGCGATAGCTGTGATATGTTTTCCGGCTCACTTCACCGCAACATTGGCTTGTAAACCTTTTATCTGTCAACATCTTAGCCCACTGCAGGAGTTTGCTACCATGGCCAGGTTTGACCTCCTGTCGTCATGCCGTTTTAACCACACCAAAACTTGTTCAAGGTACCAGCATTATTCCATTTCACCGCTACAACCACCATCCTCATCGTCTCCCACCTTCCCACATGCATCTTCCCCCTCGCCATTCACCCTCCGATGCCCTCACCCTCTAAACCATATTCACTACCCCTTCCACTGCAACTGCTAAAAGTGCTTCATGAAGAACGTGGACGGAGTGTCGTCAAAACTGAACATGGCTGCTACCCTGTAAAAATAATTCGCATATACTTCATACATCCTCTGCTTGAATAGTTCATTACAAAACGGTTCGATTCTCATTTCCGTGCGCTAGGGCCCTAAGTGGTTTCTTTCGGGCGAGAGCAACAAAGGGGTTGTACTCGGTAGTCTGGGTCACAAGAACAGTTATGTCCCCTTCCTCCCCCCCCCCTCCTCCGTGAGCAGACTGTGGAGGATTGAAGTAGATGACACCTCTCTCTCTCTCTCTCTCTCTCTCTCTCTCTCTCTCTCTCTCTCCCTCCCTCTCTCTCTCTCTCTCTCTCTCTCTCTCTCTCTGCTTCCCATTCATCAGCTCTTCTCGACCGATAAAAAGAGAAATTTCTATAATAATAATAATAATAATAATAATAATAATAATAATAATAATAATAATAATAATAATACAGGATGCTATACGCGCTTTTCCCCAAATCATTCAGGCTCAAAGCGCGGCGATCTATACCAACATACACGCTCACCTGTCTCATACACCCTCACACACACCAAACACATATCCATCACTCAAACAGGTGGTGTAAAGGCAGGGAGATCGCTATTAGAAGGCGGAAAGAAAATCGAATTTTTATTTTTGAAATTTTTATATTGACTGCGTCCTGTACCATTATTGAAGGGAGGGAGGAAACCGGAGATCTACGATGTGTTTTATTATTTATTACTCACACAACTTGAAGGAAACTATCATTTCATTCCAAAACGCATTACTTCTAATTACTTTCATTTATTTCTAATTCCAGAAGAAGCCTTTCTGTTTCAAAGCTTAACAAAGAAAGTTGATTTCAAACGTTATGCGTCCTTCCTAGTTTTTTTCCAAAATGTATGCCAAAAAAGACGAACGATGGGAATATGAAAATGCAACTTTATCAATGGACAAAAAATCGGGCAATATTCCCTGACGGCTAAGAGCGTAATAAGCGAAAATTCGATCGTCCGCGAGGTCAAGCATCAGGGGAAAGTGTTTTGAAAATGACACATTGTTCCTACAAGAAGGAATCAACGATTCTAACAAAAATACTCCAAAAAAGCACAAAACTACACATTTTGGCTTAGTCGATGATGAGGGAGAGAACACTGTCTTGCTGTGAAATGCGGTTGTGTATAGAATACAATAGTTTAAAGGAGTTTGTTTAAGGTGGGACGGCGGGAGAACGATAAGGTGGTGTTTGTGGTGTGTGTGTGTGTGTGTGTGTTTGTTTGTGTGTGTTTGTGTTTGCTTTTGATAAACTAAGTAATAAAGTTCCCATACATTCTCCACTAGCTGCAGACATTTCCGCAAGATCTATTATGTAAAATACATCTGTTTTGTTACATTTTTTAGGGGGTGGGGTGGGGTGGGGTATTGTTTTAATCGCAGATGGCCAGTCAATATATTGTGAAAGCCGTGGCTTCGATACCTTTCAACGAAGTTATGTGAAATAGCAATGGTGTGGCGAGTTAGCCTTTAGCATGTAGGAACTCCGATTGACACTTTAGCGCTGGTTTCCCTATTGCCTGTGTTTCCTCACTCTCGGACTTGACAATCTGCAGTCATTTGGTAGTCTCGCCAATGAGTGGGTTTGCTAAAAGCCCAACAAATCTTGTGTACCAAAGGATGATTGGTGGGTTTTGTGTGCCAGTGTGTGTGTGTGTGGGGTGTGTGTGTGAGGGGAGTGGGGGGTGTTTGTGTGTCTGTGTATGGGTTTTGTGTGTGTGTCCGTGTGGACGTGTGTTTGTGTGTGTGTGTTTGTAAGGTGGTTAAGGTGTGTGTTTGTGTGTGTGTGTGTGTTAATGGCGGATGAGGGCGGGTGATTATGTGTGTTCGAATCTCTCTCTCTCTCTCTCTCTCTCTCTCTCTCTCTCTCTCTCTCTCTCTCTGCATATATATATATATATATATATATATATATATATATATATATATATATATATATATATATATATATATATATATATATATATATATATATATATACACGCACACACACACACACATCCCCACACGCAAGAACACACACCTTACCCATCTTATAAACACACATACGAACAAACAGACACATGCACACACACTTGTGGGTGTGCGTTTGTGTTTGTGTGCGTGTTAGTGTGTAGTAATGCGTGTATGCGTCTGTGTGTGTGTGATTTGTTTAGTTAAACTCCGTGCAAATTAGGTTAATGTTTTTTAAACAGGATTAGATTTGGTGAATAATGATTTTAAAAATATAATACATTAAGGACGCCCAAATTCGATACAGCAAAGAGGATGAGAGCGACAAGTCTTGTTCAAACAGAAAACGTATTGTGAAATGACAAACCTTAAAATGTAATATTACCGTGGAAGACGTTGAAACTACACTTTGAACAGGCGTCATTTAATCATGGCAAATAGTGAAACAGCAACTCCTAAAGACACAATACCATTTAGAGGGTTTTGAAACCGCATTTTGGACATGACTGCATCAAGAAACATGTTGAATATTATTGTTTTTATTTTATTTTATTTTATTTTATTTTATTTTATTTTATTTTTTTTATTTATTTCTTTCTTTCTTTCTTTCTTTTTTTTTTTCTTTCTTTCATTCTTTCTTTCTTTCTTTCTTTCAGTAATGGTTGTTATATATCGCGTTTCCAGCACAGCAAGTGCTCAGGGCTATGTGCAATACAGGCTTTAACTCAAGCCGCCCTAGGCGCACACTTGCAGGCTTTCGGCGCATCGTCGGACGCGCGGACAACGGTGACCACAATAGCTATTTTGTCTTAATCTTACAATGCAAAGTGTAGGCACACCAAATCCAAACATTTCCCCAGAGAAACCGACGACAACATAATATTTTTAAAACATTTCGAAATCCAATCCTGGGAGTGTTCGTTTACGTAACCCTCTCACAAACACAAACCATTCCCAGGATAACAGCAACAACTCCAACGACATGCTGGAGATGTAGAAATCACTACATGCTTGGTGTTGTGTGTGTTGTTGTTGTTTTTAAATATTCCTTTAGGATAACAAAGTGTAGACCCTAGCCAAACAAACCCAAAGCAATAACATGATGATATTATAGTCTCGTGACGCGCTAAATTCCACGTGAACATAATAAATACATTTTGCTGGGGAGATAATCAACACCGAAGAAAAGAACAACAACAGCACAACAACTAAAACGTTTGGGAGCTGGGCAAAAAGGTAAAGAGGTCAGAGCAGATTGAGAGAGAGAGAGAGAGAGAGAGAGAGAGATCTTTATTTTAATGAATTAAACACCCTAAGTCCGGAGCATGGGTGGGATGGCGCCGAGTAAACACTCGCAGAAATATGCACGTAAATATTTCCGAGTCGCCTGCGACTTCACAGAGAGGAGAGGAAGGGGGAGAGATAGACATCAGGCGTGCTGGCATCAGTGTTGTTTAGCAGCAAAGAGAACATTGTTATCTCCCAAAGGCGCTTCTCCAGCTGAACAGATGCTCAAAGCCCTGAAACTCATGCCACCTGAGGTTCCAACTTGTACCTGTATATGTATGTCATAATATGTTTAACACGCTGAGAAAGAGAGGTGTGTACTGCGTGTGTATGTGTGTAAGAGAGAAAGAAAGAAAGAAAGAAAGAAAGAAGAGAGAGAGAGAGAGAGAGAGAGAGAATCTTAGCTCACCTTGTATAAGGTTTTCCATGTTTGGTTGACTTGCTTACCCCAGCGTTGTTATCAAGCTTTTTGGGTGAAAATATTTATGGGCTGAAGACATTTTCATTCATTCATTTATACCTTTTAATACATTGCGAGAAATATATTCTAAAAAAAAAAAAAAACAAAAAACAACAACTAAACAACAAAAGTAATAATCCACGCCTTCCTGTCCAAACGATGAATCGAGGCTTTTTCTGGAGTCTAAAATACTATATATCGGTCTTTGGGGAATGGAAAAGAGAAGGATAAAAATTTCAAAGGGTTGAGTTGTCACACGACCTTTGCTCCTAGCAGTTTAAATCTTCTCTCGCTGACTAGACAATTCCTTTCCTAAACTGTCCTACGAGTACCTCGCTTTTCCCCAATGAAGAAGAACAAAGCGGAAGAAGGTGCAGAAGGGGGGGGAGGAGAAGATGAGGGAAGAACAAGGAGAAGGAGGAGACTAAACCTTTACTTTCCGAACACTAATACAGTATACAGTTGCGCATTGCGAACAGTAGAGAAACATATTCATGGTATATTTTCATACAGGCTTTTTTGTTCAGCGTGGTAGCGACACTTTTAGTGCAGGGGCGTCGCACACGGGGGGGCAGGGGGGGCACCTGCCCCCCCAATAATTTGGCAAAAAAAAAAAAAAAAAAAAAAGAAAGAGAGATAGAGAAAGAAGAAAAGAAGAAGAAGAAGAAGAAGAAGATTTCAAACGATAGAGGAAGGCAGGAAGAATCAATAATTTAAAAAAAATCACCATATTTTTAAACCGTAGTGTAAAGGGCTAACGTACGAAATAATATTACAATAATCTATTAGCATGTGCCTGTGTTTCACAACAAAATATTTCGTGGTGCTAACGCAATCACCGGGCAGCAGAGCTGGCTTTCGCTGTTTGAAAGAAGTGTCATTTCATCACGCAAAGAGCAAAATTAGCAAAACAATGGAATCGTCTGTTTTGCAGGTTTGTTGATATCAATTATTTACTTTAGTCTGTAAAATGAGTAAGGCAAGGGTGCATGTGCAAGTGTCAATAAATAGTTGAGGTGCGCGATATTTTTTAATTTAGATTTAGTTTGTTGATAGGCCTACACGTGCACGTGCTTTGATCGCAAAAGGGGAAAAAAAGGACCCGTTCGCTTTTCTGGGGACAGATAACGTGGGCTTGACTGCTTTGATTATTACACCACCACCCCCACCCCCACCCCCCATTATAGGTTTCACTTGGTTTGTTTGTTTGTTTGTTTGTTTTGTTTGTTTATGTGTCCGCGAATAGATCTCCGATGTTTGTGGACTGAACTAGCTGAGATTTTGTTCATGGACTACTAGTAAGATCATCTGTGATCACCAAGACAAAAGGCACTCAGACAGACAGTATTTTGCTTTAGAGAAACTGCGAGTAATATACGCCAATATTACAAATTGATCAATTGACTGATTTTCTGAAACTGGTAGTGGAAGTGTTTGGTCATTATATGTATGCAATATGCAAAACGACTTGTGATTTATAGAGAAGACACAATTTCAACCTAGATGATCTTGCGGCAGGTAATTAATGTTCGTGTTTCCTGGTTTTAATCATTATCACATATCGCTAATCATGTATTTGTAGTTTCTGGAAATGAATCTTGTATTTTCAGTAAAGAAGAACATAAATAATTAAATGTTTTTACTCTCAGTCTTTCACTTGGATGAAGGTACGAGGATATATTACAGGGTGCGTCCCGCTTGTCAGCCCCCCCTCCCCCACCTCCCCGTCGACAGGGTTGCCCCCCCAATATTTTGGACCGTGCGACGCCCCTGTAGTGGTGACATCATTTATATGCGGTATCGATTAACTTGTTTGTTAGTGTGACTGCTTTCTCAGACAAAGTACCGCAGCCACAATGCACCGCCAGGCAGAACAAACAAAAAAGAGGTGTAGGACTAAGCAGCCCTTCATAATCTGAATCGAGATCTCGTCTTTCTATATATATAAATTGCTTAGCCGGAAGTCCTTCTTCGCCTCTACTGTAAAGTTTGTCCGGTATGGACGCTGATCTGGGCAGGTGCTGGGCGCTGCGGATCGGCCTGCTGTGCGCTCAAAATTTAGGCTTTTTACTTTTAACTTATTATTATTATTATTAGTATTATTATTATTATTATTATTATTATTATTATTATTATTATTAATATTATTATTATTATTATTATTAATATTATTATTATTATTATTATTATTATTATTATTATTATTATTATTATTATTATTAAACTAATAATAATAATAATAATAATAATAATAATAATTATTATTATTATTATTATTATTATTATTATTATATCACATTTTCTTTTAAAATCTTGGTGTTTTTTATGATTTCTTTTTGTATTATTCTATATTCTATATTCAATATTATATTATTATAATTATTATTATTATTATTATTATTATTATTATTATTATTATTATTATTATTACCAAGGATCGGGATGGGGTGGTACGTGTAGGTAAAAGGGAGCTACGGGTAGGTTTAAAGGGGCATGGGTAGGCATAACGGGGATACGGGTATATATAAGGGGGTATGGTGATGGTCTATTCCTTTCATCCATACCTGCGAAACGATCAACGGGGAAGTATCAAGGCAGGTACAGGTAGGTTACAAGGGGGGTACGGAAGGTATCAAGGGGGTATGGGGAGGTATCAAGTGGGTTCGGGGAGGTATCAAGGGGGTATGGTGAGGCATCATGGGGGTGGGGGGACGGGGAGATATCAGTGGGGGGGGGTATGGGAACCTGTGTACCCTGTCTTGCCAGGGTACAAAACCACTAGTTATTCAATAAGCTTACAGGGCTCTAAACAAAACAAGGACCGGACTAATTGAAGCCGTGAAACAGTGCTCATGCACATCCATTTTAAATTTTAACATCGAACTTGTTCACTCTGGATCCAACCCACTGGCTCTGTAGCACAATGGTACTGTATCGTGTTTCCTCAGATCTGAATTGGAAACATCATGTGGATGCAACAGCAAAGAAGGCTAGTTGCATACTTGGCTTCCTGCATAGAAATGTAAGAACCCGCAGCAAAGTGACAATTAATGCCTACAACACCTTAGTGCGTCCCCATCTCCACCATTGTTGCTCAGCATGCAGCCCACACCAAAAAGACCAGATTGCTAAGCTTGAGATGGTGCAAAGACGGGCAGCAAGATACACCACCAGCCGCTACCATAACACCTGTAGCGGTACTTCCATGCTCGAAGAACTGGTATGGGAGTCCCTGGAGTCCAGACGCCAGAAGTTCCAACTGTCCATGATGTATAAGATAGTCAAAAACCTGGTGGGCATCCAAGCCATGCCCTACCTTAATCCAATGTCCTCTATAACAAGATTCTACCACAGCCTTAAATTTCGTCAGTTCTCAGTTAAATCTAACTTAGTTTAAATTTAGTTTTTCTTCCCCCGGACAATTCCAGTCTGGGATTCTTTGCCAGCTTTAGTTGCTGCGTTCCCGAGCTTGGTATCTTTCAAGCAGGGGCTAAAGACTCTTTTATCTTGAGCTTACAATCAATCCTCTCTCTCTCTCTCTCCTCTCTCTCTCTCTCTCTCTCTCTCTCTCTCTCCTCTCTCCTCCTCCTCCTCCTATTAAGTGGCAATGGCGAAGGCTGGAGCTGTGCTGCTTGGAGTTTTTCCCCCAAGGATCGCTCGGGTAGCCAGATTGGTTGAATTGGAGGCGTGAACATGCTAAGGGACTGTTTGTTTTTCCTTTGTTTGATTTTCACTTTTCTTTTGTTCAGTTTGCCTGCGCGCTGTACTGTATCAACATATGATTGCACAGTGCAAGAATTCAGATTCAGAACACGAGACTGACGCCAAACACTCATCGACCACCCTAACAAGACGCAAGGAAGGAAAGTTTACGGTGACACGACGTTACCAGTTTCTCTGTTCTCAGAATCTAGACAAGCTGTCATACTCTCGCCTACTTGTGCCATTCTTCATTAGCGTTGGGACGCACTGACATATCTATAACGGGCTTCTCGACTGGCCAGCCACTTTGTAACGCTCAACCTGGTTGGCTAATGACACAGTAGAAACGGGCGACGCATGAGACGGTAAAAATTAAATATGAAGTCGTCGATTCTGATAATTATGTGATACGTCATTTTACTTGTCAACCATGTCACATAACTTCATCAAGGTCAAGTGACGAGACTTCCTCTGTCTGTCTGTCTGTCTCTCCCTCTCTGCGTGTCTGTCTGTCTGTCTGTCTCTTCCTCTCTGTCTCTCTGTCTCTCTGTCTCTCTCTCTCTCTCTCTCTCTCTCTCTCTCTCTCTCTCTCTCTCTCTCTCTCTCTCTCTCTCTCTCTCTCGTTTGTTTGTTGTTGTTGTTTTTAATTATAAAAGGAACCTATTCCTAGTTTAGTTGTTTGTGAAAGCATTTGGAAATAACAGCCCCGTGGCAAAACCGTTTAATTTAATATTAGCGCGGAATCCAGCACACACACACAGGTACATGCTGGAACATTTACACAGGCAAACGCACCGGCGCACGCACTCAAGTGAACACACCCGAGAAGAGATTGAGACAGACAGAAACAAAGATGGAGAAAAAGATAGAGGTACCTTCATTTCTGTCAACTGTCTAAAGTTTTTGTTTTGTTGCTTGCTACAGATTGCGATATTAATTGGAATGAAGAAAGGAAACCTAACGGACCTGTCCTGCCTTAATTGGCAAGTCTGTCAGTTAAAATATGGGTTCATTTAATTCTTCTGATAAGATAGTGCAGCGTCATCAGGTTTGTGTTGCACAAGTATCTGTTGAATTTTCCTAGTAAAACCAAACACTTATTATAACATTTGATAGGCACAGTGTGGAGCGGTTAGTAGTAGTAGTAGTCGTAGTAGTAATAGTAGTAGTAATAGTAGTAGTAGTAATAGTAGTAGTATTTGCATGCTATTTTTTGTCTCATTTCCATTTTGTTCTTCAATAGTTTCGCTGCGATCAGCAAGGTACATATCAATCAGTATCGTAGAACTAATTCATTAATTCATTCAATGTTCCTGTCTCAACCGCGTACATAAATAAATTATTATTATTAATCGTGTGTGTGATGAATCACACAGAGCTTTGACTAAATGGAATTTCTATTTTTGGGTCGCGTCAAAATTTTGTACACAGTTTGAACGATATAGTATTTACATGGACGCAGTGTAAAGTTTTGTATCCATGTGACGGAAGAGGGCGGCGAATCGAGGTACCGCGAAGATAGAAATTGTCTTGTTTATGGTTATACAAACAAAAGCAACACTCAGACTGTATATCCGTACAGCTACAGGGATTTACGTCACTGGCGTTTTCCGTCATAGGTATCCATCCTTCAATAGCAATGAAAAGCGGCGCCTACGAATTCTTGTCACGTGTAAGTGTACTTTAACCTGTAGTTGTTCTTCAACCTGTCATATAGGCCTAAGTTATTTTACTGGAATCTTACAGAAAAAAAAGTATAGTGGATCTACTTGGCGCTGAGCGAGCGGCACTACATATCCATTCGAGAGGATCAACTGTCATATTTCTTTGTACGATGATCACCTGTCATATTTCTTTGTACGATGTAACAAAACCCAAGATTTTCGGTCTGGGTGTGTTTGTGGGGTGTGTTTGTGGGAGGGGGGAGAGAAGGGTGAGTGGGAGGCCCTTTAACATTCCATATCATAACCTCACTGCGCATGCTAAAATAACGTGGATATTAAAGCTACCGGGGGTCTCCGCAGAGGGACGAAGGTACGAGTCTTTTCAGGTCAACGAGGGTTTTCTCCGGGTTCTCCTGTTTCACTCCTCCTTCAATAATGGTATTGGTTTCAGTCAATCTAAAATTTCCAAAAATACAAATTTGAATTCTTTTCTCGTCTTCTAAAAGGGATCTCCATTCCCTTTCACACTACAAGCTTGAGCGGTAGATTGTATGTGTTTGTATTTGTGTGTGTGTGTGTGTGTGTGTGTGTTGCGTGGTGTGTGTGTGTGAAAAAAAGAGAGAGAGATAATGGTGTATGTGTGTGTTGTGTGTTATGTGTGGTGGGTGTTTGAAAGAGAGAGACAGAGAGAAAGAAAGAGAGAGAGAGAGATTTCAGATTTCAGATTTTAAGAAATCTGAAATAGAGAGAGAGAGAGAGAGAGAGAGAGAGAGAGAGAGAGAGAGAGAGAGAGAGAGAGAGAGAGAGAGAGAGAGAGAGAGAGAGAGAGAGAGAGAGTGTGTGTGTGTGTGTGTGTGTCGCGATACAAAAGCTCGCGAGTATTTTTTTTTATCTCCAAGTGCAAACTTTTGTGATGTCAACAGGCGCATATGGCAGTATATAGGACATGACGTCAGTTTCGTTACGCGTCAATCGCCATTTTTGTGTTCTAGGTTTAAGATTTAGAAAGAGTGAAATGGATGATTTTTATTGATAATTCCTTTGTGTGAAAGATGAAGGCTGGTTTTGGTAATTAATTTTTAGGGAAAATAAGGATGCTGTAAACCGTTAATTTTGCAGACCTGCTTACCCGTCCGTATTTCGCCGTATTGTCCCGATATTTTGACCTCGAGTACGCTGTTACGATCTCTTTTTAAAAAATACGAAAATCGACCAAAAACATTATTTTTTTTTTTTTTTACACATTTCGGTAAAAAGTACACTTAACCGGAAGCGGAAGCTAAACAAATTGCGCCAGAAAACTATAACTCATTGGATAGCATTGTGTTTTTCAAGTGTATACTCTGCAAATATTTAATTGTCATGGAGAAAAGAATTCATGAAACAACAGATGATGATTCAGATGTTGAGGTGGCGAGTTCATCCAAGCATGTTTGTGTGAAACGAAAACAGACATTTCTGGTTTCTTAATTAAAAAAAATTGGCCTTGTTTGGTAGATAATGAAGACCTGCTGGTTGGTGATCAGGCAAGGAAAATGCTTGACAGTCCCAAAGACTACAACCTAAAATCTGAACGTATTGCAAAGTTCTATGCTTCAGTGCGTGCATACTTTGAGGAAACTTGCAGCTATCTTCTTCTGAAACTGCCCCTCACTGACCCTTTGCTCCAGCATTGCAGAATCATATGTCCTTCAGTTCAGTTGACTGCATCTTTCCAAGATCTACGCTTTTTTGTGAAGCGATTCCCTGCACTCTTTCCACCAAATACAACATCTGAACAAATCAGGAGCAATTCTCCGAGTATCAGCCAACTGATGTCAAGGGATTGGTGGGCCCAGCTATGCAGGTGGACGAATTTTGGGTGCAGGTCAGCAAAAACACCCTTAGCTTTTGCAAGTGTGCCAGTTCATGCTGGGACTCTGCACCATCCCACACAACAGTGCTGCTTGTGAGAGGGTGTTTAGTTGCGTACGTAAAACGTCCACTGACAGTAGGTCCAGTATGGGCAAAGATGCTGTTGACCCACTGATGGTAGGTATGTTCAGACCTGAAAGCTCTTTTACAAAAAAAGAACTGCAGCAACTGAAAAGTGCATACATGCATTTTAAAAAAAATACAAGTAGATCATTATCACATATTATGTTGATGTGGTGGCCTAACACTTTTGCATTGTTTTTCAAATAAGCACCCTAATTTTTAAACAATAAATTTATTGAACAGTGTACCGTTTCTTGATTTATTTTACGTGTGTAATAATATATGAAAATTTAGCTAAGAGCAAATTAAGATGAATAATGACAATAAGTTTACACAGTTCTATATTTTTATTTATTTATTATCATTATTTTGGTTCACGTAAAATAACGACAGTTTATATAAATACCGAAAGTCAAAATCTGGTCATGATTTCCAAAATCTGGTTTTGAAGTGCCTGGAGTACTGACAAAAAAATTTTGAGGTAAGCAGGTCTGATGTTATGTTATGTTTATCAGTTTATAGTCCCCTCTCTTCCCGTAAGGATTTTCAGAGAGGAGACTTCTGATTTTGATAAATGTAGTATTTGAAGTAATAGTTGTTTTGCTTAGCGATGCTCTCATTGACTCGTCCAGTTGTGGACAATTTGTGGTAGCCTAGGAGAAATAGATTGGAGGCAGAATCGGTTAAATAAACAGTCGAAAGATTAGGTAGGAAGGAGACCTAGAAGGAACAGGGAGGACACGACCCAAGAGCTCCGGGGCAACTTAACGGGTTGGATGCCAACGATAGTTTAGTTTGCCGCTGGGCCATTTCGAACGTAGCTGGAATGGAACGAATTCTACTTTCTTTGCGTGGGATCGCTTGAAGCGAGGTGACGATGGTCGTCAACCCAGCGTGCCAGGAAATTAGTCGTTCTTCAGCGTTTGGTTTGTCTATGCCAAATTCTTGCACCGCAGGGTGTTTTATTTCTCTCACCTTCGAGTCTGCATTGGGCTCCTCTTTTACCTCTGTGTTCGTGGTCAGTGTTATTGGATCTAAAATGGGAACTGTATGTCAACGGTGACTACGGATGTCTCTGGTGGGTCAGGACAGTCACACGCCCCAAGAGCAACATCAGCGTCAAGTTCCACCTACGATGAACTTCTTCTCCGACTCCGCCTTAACCCGGATCTTCATTGCCAACGACAACTACGAGGACTATCTCTAAAGTTAAGTTTGACATTTAAGTGAAACGAACATTTTGGTAATCACGACGGAAAGTATTATCAACATATCACTTCGGTTCTATCATTCCGAGGAGAAAAAAAAGAACGAACTAGAATTAAAGAATTGAACTTGGAAAAACGTGTCATACGTTTGTGAAGTAGTGGAAAGAATTAAATGGTGTGCCTTAGTTTGTCGTTTTAAAATAGAAATAAAACCTCGTTCCGGGGTGAGTCATGAAAGTCAAGAAAGTCCTTCACGAGTAGTGATCACCCGGTAACATTATATTTTGTGACAGTGTGTATTGTGTGTACGTGTACCTGCGTGTGTCTATGCAGGACTGATGAATTATAAGAAGAGGAGTCTGCACAGCTGGGCCAGATCAGAAGTAAAGTGGCCGCCTTAAACAGCTGTTAAAACGTATGTGCACATCCTTTAATGTTCACAGGATTAATTCAGTAAACCACACATAAAGAACTACATTGTATGATCAGAGCAACAAGCAACTAGACCGTATATTAATGACGAAAAGGTTATATTTGAGGATATGGGCGGTGGACATGCAGTGTTAAATTAGTCATAAATTGTTAATTCTGTAAATTAACCATGTAACATCGTAAAATGAATGAATAATTTATAAAGCGCGTAAATATCTTCACGCCGACGGGCATGATCGCAGTGCTTGTGGGAGGGAGGTGGATAAACACACACACACACACACACACACACACACACACACACACCCACACACACACACACACACACACACACACACACACAGTGGCGGGAAGGGTGCATAGATCATAACTTAACATTAATTTTAACTTCTTCACTATCGCTCAACACATTCTACCTATTAAATATAAAACAAACAACTTTGCTGCTGTCTTCAAAATAATGAATATAGCCATTGTTTTGTTTTTAACAATTTTTTAAATTAATATTAATTTAGTATACATCTTCCTATACGCTCGCGAAACATGGACCCTCGCAGCAGATCTACAACGAAGACTACAAAGCACGGAGATGAATTGCTACAGAAGACGTCTGGGTATTTCCTATACCCAGCACATCACCAACAACGAAGTCCGACAGACCATCACGCAAGCCATTGGACATCAGGATGAATTGCTCACAGTGGTGAAGAAACGGAAACTCCGATGGTATGGCCACGTCACCAGAGCATCAGGCCTTGGAAAGACCATCCTGCAAGGCACGGTGCAATGAGGCAGAAGAAGAGGGAGACAGAAAAAGAAGTGGGAGGACAACATTCGAGAATGGACTGGCTTGACACTGAGCAAAGCCATGAAGGTTGCTGAGGACAGAGAAAGACGGAGTACGCTGGTTCAACGATCATCAGTGGTGCCCCAACGATCTTCAAGTTACGGGATAGGAGATGATAGGATAGGATTTTTTAGCTGAACTATGGAGTGGAATACACACGGAGAATAATTGTTCCGTTTCTTCGAACTACGAAGCTGTTTCAAAATGAAATTATTTTCTAATACACTACACAAATATACATTTTAAAACAAGCCCAATAACTGAGAACCTTTCACTTCGAAACTTAATGCTATCGTTACAAACTACAAAAAATGGCGTTTGTTAAGTTGTAAGAAATAAAGAAAACTACTGTAATAAAAACAAAGAATAAAAGGATATTGAACAAGGAAGATTGGATCGTTCAACATGATAAATAGTTTAGGATCTAAATCCTAGTCTTACAACCTGATCTAGGATGGCAACTTTAAGGAATCCAAACTAATGACTGCACTTTAAAGCGATCACATTTTTGTTGCTGCAAGTTTGACGCTTTTAAAAAGAATGTTAGCAGTTAAGTCTAACCGCGCATGCATCGACGTGAGGCCAGCGGATGTGCCAAATTGTCGAACTGTTGTGTTAAGAATGACGTATGAAATTACAATAACGAGCGGTTGAGCTCTCTTCAAATTCCGTTGCATTTCAAACATTTCGTCTGAAACTGATGAAGTCCAACTCATCTTTTAAACTGAAAGCCTGGCAATAAAGGAATAAAACAAGAAGAAATACTGTGTTATCATTATCAAAAATTAAATGCTTTAATAAGAAGAAAGAAGCAGAAGGGGATAATGAAATATATTAAAAAAGAAAGAACGGATGAAGGAGAGAAAGAAAGAAAGAAAGAAAGAAAGAAAGAAAGAAAGAAAGAAAGAAAGAAAAGGGGAAAATGACAGGATTAAGAACAGAAAGGAAGGAACGCAAAACTGAGGAAAGAAATTTAGTCGGAATAAAATCCAAGTAGATGGGAGCGAAAAAATTAAAAGGAACGAAATATTAGGAAGTGAAAAACAAAAACAAAAGAGAGCAGGAATTACAAAAAGACATCAAAATAGGAAAAAGAGATAAATGAAAAATATGAGAATTACAAACAATAAACAAAGAAGAGTAAAATTTAAAAAAAAAAACTAAAAAAAGGCAAGAGAAAGGGAATATATTTTTTTTAAGATATAAAGAAAGAACGAATTAAAGAAAGAAACAGACCAACAAACAATTCAAGATGGAAAAAATAAAGAAAAGAAAGAAAAAAGAAAAAAAGAAACAATTCAAGTTGGAAAAAAAAGAAAGAAAAAAAAAGAAATGAAAGAAAGAACGAAAAAAAGAAAGAATGAAATAATGAAAGAAAGAAAAAACACACATGTTTTAAAAGACAGAACTTTAAACAAAGAAAAACAAGCGAAAAAAAAGTTATAACAGTAAGAAATAAGCAAACAAAACAATAGGAGAAAGGGAAAAAAAGAAAGAAGTAAACAAAACAATACGGGAAAGGGAAAAAAGAAAGAAAGAAGTAAACAAAACAATAGGAGAAAGGGAAAAAATAAATAAATAAACAAAACAATAGGAGAAAGGGAAAAAAAGAAAGAAAGAAGTAAACAAAACAATAGGAGAAAGGGAAAAAATAAATAAATAAACAAAACAATAGGAGAAAGGGAAAAAAGAAAGAAAGAAGTAAACAAAACAATAGGAGAAAGGGAAACAAAAGAAAGAAGTAAACAAAACAATAGGAGAAAGGGAAACAAAAGAAAGAAAGAAGTAAACAAAACAATAGGAGAAAGGGAAACAAAAGAAAGAAGTAAACAAAACAATAGGAGAAAGGGAAAAAAGAAAGAAATAAGTAAACAAAACAATAGGAGAAAGGGAAACAAAAGAAAGAAAGAAGTAAACAAAACAATAGGAGAAAGGGAAACAAAAGAAAGAAGTAAACAAAACAATAGGAGAAAGGGAAAAAAGAAAGAAATAAGTAAACAAAACAATAGGAGAAAGGGAAACAAAAGAAAGAAAGAAGTAAACAAAACAATAGAAGAAAGGGAAACAAAAGAAAGAAGTAAACAAAACAATAGGAGAAAGGGAAAAAAGAAAGAAATAAGTAAACAAAACAATAGGAGAAAGGGAAAAAAAGAAAGAAATAAGTAAACAAAACAATAGGAGAAAGGGGAAAAAAGAAAGAAGTAAACAAAACAATAGGAGAAAGGGAAAAAAAGAAAGAAATAAGTAAACAAAACAATAGGAGAAAGGGAAAAAAGAAAGAAATAAGTAAACAAAACAATAGGAGAAAGAGAAAAAAAGAAATAAGTAAACAAAACAATAGGAGAAAGGGAAACAAAAGAAAGAAAGAAGTAAACAAAACAATAGGAGAAAGGGAAAAAAAGAAAGAAATAAGTAAACAAAACAATAGGAGAAAGGGAAAAAAAGAAAGAAGTAAACAAAACAATAGGAGAAAGGGAAAAAAAGAAAGAAGTAAACAAAACAATAGGAGAAAGAGAAAAAAGAAAGAAAGAAGTAAACAAAACAATAGGAGAAAGGGAAACAAAAGAAAGAAAGAAGTAAACAAAACAATAGGAGAAAGGGAAAAAAGAAAGAAAGAAGTAAACAAAACAATAGGAGAAAGGGAAACAAAAGAAAGAAAGAAGTAAACAAAACAATAGGAGAAAGGGAAACAAAAGAAAGAAAGAAGTAAACAAAACAATAGGAGAAAGGGAAACAAAAGAAAGAAAGAAGTAAACAAAACAATAGGAGAAAGGGAAACAAAAGAAAGAAGTAAACAAAACAATAGGAGAAAGGGAAAAAAGAAAGAAAGAAGTAAACAAAACAATAGGAGAAAGGGAAACAAAAGAAAGAAGTAAACAAAACAATAGGAGAAAGGGAAACAAAAGAAAGAAGTAAACAAAACAATAGGAGAAAGAGAAACAAAAGAAAGAAGTAAACAAAACAATAGGAGAAAGGGAAACAAAAGAAAGAAAGAAGTAAACAAAACAATAGGAGAAAGGGAAAAAAGAAAGAAAGAAGTAAACAAAACAATAGGAGAAAGGGAAACAAAAGAAAGAAGTAAACAAAACAATAGGAGAAAGGGAAACAAAAGAAAGAAGTAAACAAAACAATAGGAGAAAGGGAAAAAAAAAAGAAAGAAGTAAACAAAACAATAGGAGAAAGGGAAACAAAAGAAAGAAAGAAGTAAACAAAACAATAGGAGAAAGGGGAAAAAAGAAAGAAGTAAACAAAACAATAGGAGAAAGGGAAAAAAGAAAGAAATAAGTAAACAAAACAATAGGAGAAAGGGAAACAAAAGAAAGAAAGAAGTAAACAAAACAATAGGAGAAAGGGAAACAAAAGAAAGAAAGAAGTAAACAAAGCAATAGGAGAAAGGGAAACAAAAGAAAGAAAGAAGTAAACAAAACAATAGGAGAAAGGGAAACAAAAGAAAGAAAGAAGTAAACAAAACAATAGGAGAAAGGGAAACAAAAGAAATAAGTAAACAAAACAATAGGAGAAAGGGAAACAAAAGAAAGAAGTAAACAAAACAATAGGAGAAAGGGAAACAAAAGAAAGAAGTAAACAAAACAATAGGAGAAAGGGAAAAAAGAAAGAAATAAGTAAACAAAACAATAGGAGAAAGGGAAAAAAAGAAAGAAATAAGTAAACAAAACAATAGGAGAAAGGGGAAAAAAGAAAGAAGTAAACAAAACAATAGGAGAAAGGGAAAAAAGAAAGAAATAAGTAAACAAAACAATAGGAGAAAGGGAAACAAAAGAAAGAAAGAAGTAAACAAAACAATAGAAGAAAGGGGAAAAAAGAAATAAGTAAACAAAACAATAGGATAAAGGAAAAAAAAGAAATAAGTAAACAAAACAATAGGAGAAAAGGAAAAAAGAAAGAAAGAATCAATCAATCAAAAAAATGAAAGAGAGAAAGGGGCAAAAAGAAAGATGGGAAAAAAAAAGAAAGGGAAACAAAAGAAAGAAAGAAGTAAACAAAACAATAGGAGAAAGGGAAACAAAAGAAAGAAGTAAACAAAACAATAGGAGAAAGGGAAACAAAAGAAAGAAGTAAACAAAACAATAGGAGAAAGGGAAACAAAAGAAAGAAGTAAACAAAACAATAGGAGAAAGGGAAACAAAAGAAAGAAAGAAGTAAACAAAACAATAGGAGAAAGGGAAACAAAAGAAAGAAAGAAGTAAACAAAACAATAGGAGAAAGGGAAACAAAAGAAAGAAGTAAACAAAACAATAGGAGAAAGGGAAACAAAAGAAAGAAAGAAGTAAACAAAACAATAGGAGAAAGGGAAACAAAAGAAAGAAAGAAGTAAACAAAACAATAGGAGAAAGGGAAAAAAGAAAGAAAGAAGTAAACAAAACAATAGGAGAAAGGGAAACAAAAGAAAGAAAGAAGTAAACAAAACAATAGGAGAAAGGGAAACAAAAGAAAGAAGTAAACAAAACAATAGGAGAAAGGGAAACAAAAGAAAGAAGTAAACAAAACAATAGGAGAAAGGGAAACAAAAGAAAGAAGTAAACAAAACAATAGGAGAAAGGGGAAAAAAGAAATAAGTAAATAAGTAAACAAAACAATAGGAGAAAGGGAAAAAAGAAAGAAAGAATCAATCAATCAATCAAAAAAATGAAAGAGAGAAAGGGGCAAAAAGAAAGATGGGAAAAAAAGGCAAAAACGAACAAAAAAAAAGCAAGGTAACGAAATGAAAAGAGGCAAGGAAATAAAAGAAAGAAATAAAAGAAAGGAAGAAAAAGAAAGAGTGGAATTTGTTTTTAAAGGAAACCCACGGAACGAAGCTCATCTTTCCCCAAAGCAAATGAACCATACTGAGCCCAACATACACAAATGGACCATACTGAGCCCAACATACACAAATGAACCATACTGAGCCCAACATACACAAAATGAACCATACTGACCCCAACATACACAAAATGAACCATACTGACCCCAACATACACAAATGAACCATACTGAGCCCAACATACACAAATGAACCATACTGAGCCCAACATACACAAATGAACCTTACTGAGCCCAACATACACAAATGAACAATACTGAGCCCAACATACACAAATGAACCATACTGAGCCCAACATACACAAATGAACCTTACTGAGCCCAACATACACAAATGAACAATACTGAGCCCAACATACACAAATGAACCATACTGAGCCCAACATACCCAAATGAACCATACTGAGCCCAACATACACAAATGAACCACACTGAGCCCAACATACACAAATGAACCATACTGAGCCCAACATACACAAAATGGACCATACTGAGCCCAACATACACAAAATGAACCATACTGAGCTCAACATACCCAAATGAACCATACTGAGCCCAACATACACAAATGAACCTTACTGAGCCCAACATACAGAAACAAAACATAAGTGACGGTAACATTGAATCTAAAATGGAAAATACATAAAATTACTGGGTCTAAGACATAAAATATAAAAATGGACTAATAAATACTTCCCCCGCTATTGCTTTGGAACTCCTAAAATGGATATTGAGCTTAACATATGAAACGAAAAACAGACATGAACATTATCAACAGTTAACACAGGGCAGCCGAAGTCATTACTTGGGACTTGTTGTTTCAAAAATAAATGCTGTAACGTAAATAAATTTATAAATAAACAGCATACAATAAATAACAGTCAGTAAAGAATGACAAAAATGAATAAATATTTAAAATGTCAAATGAAATAACCTATTATACAGCGCACCTACCAGCCCAAAGAGCTCAATACAGGAGCTGACTTTGGCTGCCCAGGCAGCATCAAGCGCGGAGGATAAATAAACAATTATACACACAGAATAAGCACTCAAACAAATACAATCAAATCCCACAAATAAACAAACAAGTAAATAAAATAAAATAAAGAAATGAAATAAATAAATAAATAAAATAAAGAATTTTTTTTTAATCGACCAATCAATCATTCAATAAACACAACTAATTATCCACACGAGAGAAGAAATTTGTCAAACAAATCTCGGAAAGTTAAAAACAACATTTTGCTAGTACTTTATCAAAACATAATTCCACACAAACGTAAAATATAAACAAACAAATACATCTATAAAATAAAGAATGTGCTCACCTGCTCATCATTTGCAAAGACGGCTGCAGTCATCAGGAAGAACACGTAGAGAGTTGCGGCCATTTTCTCCATTTGCTGAGTTTTGGTTTGACGAACTTTTTGGTTGTCTTCAAGGTGCAGCACAGTTTCTGTCTCAGGAATAAGAACTGTCCAACAGTTTTTTATTTCTTGTTTTGGAGAACGTACAGTCGAAACTAAAATGGAAGTTGCGGAATTGCCCCTTTCTTCTTAATTGAGTAATTTATCTGGGTTGTCTCCTTAGACCTTGCTGTTGTCTTAATTCTTTCTACGTGGAAAACTGCATGTAGTCGAAATAAGTTTTCTGGTAAATTTAAAACTTGTCTCTTTTTAAAACTGAAGTTTCCAAAAAGAAACTTTCTTTTTAATTGAAAGAAGTCCCCGTTTGGTCATATAACGAAAAGTTTATAAGCGTTGCAAAAGAAGTGAAAGGAAGATCGGCCGCTGTAGGATGGTGTGTCGTAGGTCCTGAGTGCGCGGGCCAGGCTTGAAAGCAGGCTGCAGAATGTGCCAAAGCAAAGAGACAGGGGACCCAAGCGCAGGCATCTTATATACTCCCCGATCTTTCTACTTTCTAACTTCTGTAAGGCTTCTCTCTCTCTCTCTCTCTCTCTCTCTCTCTCTCTCTCTCTCTCTCTCTCTCTCTCTCTCTCTCTCTCTCTCTCTCCCTCCCTCTCTCTCTCACTCTCTCTCTTCTCTCTACCACCACCTTCTTTCTCTCTCTCAAAATTCTCTCCTCTCTCTCTTTCCCATCCTCTCTCTCTTCTCTCTCTTTAACCCTCTCTCTCTTCTCTCATATCTCTATTTCTTCTCCCCCTTCTTTCTATCTCTTCTTTCATATCTCTTCCACTCTCTCTCTCTCTCTCTCTTTCTCTCTCTCTCTCTCTCTCTCTCTCTCTCTCTCTCTCTCTCTCTCTCTCTCTCTCTCTCTCTCTCTCTCTTTCTCCCTTCTCCAACTCTCTTATCCTCTCCCCCTTTTTCTCTTCTCTCTTCCCCCATATCTTCTATTCTTTCTCTCTAAATTCTCCCTCTTTCTTTTCATCTCTCTCAACCATATCATCTATTCTCTCTCTGTATTCGTTCTTGCCATCTCTGTCTCTTATCCACTCTCCCTTCTCTCATATCGCTCGATTCTCTCTATCCCCATATCTTCTGTTCTCTCTCTCTCTTTCTCTCTCTTTCCCTTTCTCTCTCTCTCTCTCTCTCTCTCTCTCTCTCTCTCTCTCTCTCTCTCTCTCTCTCTCTCTCTCTCTCTCTCTCTCTCTCTAATAGTGTGTATGTGAGAGCGATGATACAAGGACTAGTTGTAAGATTATGCTAACAGCTTCCATCCTTGTTGTAAATAAAATATTTGGATCTAAATTTGCATTTTTCTTTCAGCGTGCATTTCTCTCTCTCTCTCTCTCTCTCTCTCTCTCTCTCTCTCTCTCTCTCTCTCTCTCTCACACACACACACACACACACACACACTCTCACAAACATGCACTGTCTCTTTCTACGTCCCTCCTTCTCTTTCTCTCTCACTCTCTCTCGCGTGCACTATGGAACTAAATCAAGAGGTGTTTTTTTCTTTTGCATGAGTATTATTATTATTAATTATTATAGTTAATCACACTGAACATGCGCTGTAACCCAGATATTAGCTAAAGCCCTATCCAATCTCTTCCTCTCTCTCTCTCTCTCTCTCTCTCTCTCTCTCTCTCTCTCTCTCTCTCTCTCTCTCTCTCTCTCTCTCTCTCTCTCAATAATATACTGAAAAATAAAGACAATTAACTAAAAACTTAATGTAACAAATCATTTTCATAACGTTACAAATAGCAATCACTAGTATATTTTCCTCTGTATTGATCCTATCCTATCATATCCTATCCCGTAACTCGGAAGTCGCAGGGGCACCACAGATGATCGTTTAACCAGCATACTCCATCTTACCCTGTCCTCAGCAACCCTGATCGTTTCGCTCAGTGTCAAACCAGTCAATTCTCGAACGTTATCCTCCCACCTCTTTTTTGGTCTCCCGTTTCTTCTACCTCCTTGCACTGTGCATCATACATTAAATATCGTTATCTGTCTTTTTATTGGATCATGCAGTAATTATTGTAATGTATGTATGTATTTATGTATTCTATTTTTAATTGATAGGTTAATTGTTTTTGTAATCAGCACTATTTTATGTTTATAACAACTTTCTCCAGTTTGGTGTGAGCGTAGTTTGAATGTGCTGTATTTTGAGCAATTACCACTATTTGAGAGTTTGGTGAAAGCATGATTTTCCTTTCCCTCTTTTTCCTTGGTATGCATAAATTATGGGCCCAAGGCCGTGAAAGGCATTAAAATCTTAAGTCTAAACTCTGAAGTCTCTCTCTCTCTCTCACTCGCTCTCTTTCTGTTTAGGCTGATTTTAATAGCATAATTTGTGTGTGCATATGTGTGTGAGTTATATGCTTTTCCAATTTTTAAGGTTATTTCTGGTTATTTGTTAAGGGACAGATTGGAAGATTTGACTTTCTTTCTAAATACTCTGAAATCTTAGTTTCAGATACAATATATGATAGGATCAACCAGTTTTGCAGAAATAAACTTCACAAATCTGCCTCATTTCTTATACCTCGGTTAACAGATCATGATACAACTTCTCTAACATTAAAAATTAAAAATAAAATGTCTACGGACATTTATAATCTAAACCTACATCTATAATATATGCATTGATCAAAGTCAGTTTCATTTAATGTTTAAAGATGCTAAAGTGATACCTTTACCTAAAACAAATGATATGTCGGTTCTTGACAACTTTCGATCAATTTCTATTCTGCCTGTACTATCTAAACCCCTGGAAAGACACATTTATATTAACCTTATAAAATACTTAGAAAATAACGCTCTTTTTCATCCTTTTTATTCTGGCTTTAGACCTAAACACTCTTGTCAAACAGCGTTCTCCCATCTTAGTGATGTTTGGCTTGATGCTATAAAAAAGCAAGACATACTTTGTAGGTGCAGTTTTTCTTGAACTTGAAAAGGCATTTGACCTAATTAACTATAACATCTTAAAGAATAAGTTAAAAATCTATTTTCAAAGTTCTGCATCTGCATTATTTTTAAATCATATTTATGAAACAGGCACCAATCAATATACACTAATGGTTCCTTTTCGTCTTCTGGTGATGTAACTTGTGGAGTTCCTTGGTCCTATTTTATTCTGTATATTTATCAATGACATGCCCCCTTTTCTCACACAAAATGTTAACCTTGATCTATTTGCTGATGATTCATCCCTCCATACTCATAATACAAATGTACATCAGATGGAACAAACTCTTCAAAGGAGAATTGATAACTGGTGTTGCAGCAATAGAATGAAATTAAATCCTAATAAAAGCAAACGTATGCTACTCATTATACGACAAAAACGCCAAAATTGATCTTTTTTCTTAATCTAAACTTAGGCTTGGGTTTGGGGTGTCAGATAGCGCAGTAGTTGGAGCACACGCTACTGTGTCGCAAGTTAAGCACCGTCCAGTGCGGTTAGCACTTTGATGGGTGACCGCAAAACGTGAAGCGACAAATAACAACGCCCCCAGTTGACTCAACTGTGACTGAGTACCTACTCTCTTGAGGGTGGGGAATGTAAAGCAGCGAGGGAGAGAAATGGGCATCACCCTCATTACGCTGGCCCAAGATAAGTGTGATCTCCAACATCACGCTCCCCTACGGCCACAAGGCTATGGGACTACCTTTACCTTTTTTTTTAACCAAACTTAGGCTTGTACAGTATTGAGCAAACTCATGAACATAAGACGCTAGGCATAATCATTGATAATGATTTTAGCTGGCGGTCACACGTTAACCATATCTGTACAAAAAGTTTTAAAAACCTGTTCCTTCTAAATAAACTTAGACATTTTGTTACGGCTGATGCATTAAAATCTTTTTTCTATGTTTAATTATGCATCGATTATTTGGTGAAATGCCAGTGACGCTCAATTAAACATCTAAATGGTCTTTATTAAAGAGCAATCAATATACTTTAGAAGTCGTATAATATAAATATAGACGTTAGAACTAATGAGAAATATAAAGAACTCCGAATATTACTACTTCAAAAACTATTTATATTTTATACAGACTTATCCTTATATTCAAAATCACACACGGAGAAACACTGCGTGTCTTGATCCAATTTTTTACTAAGCCAGTTGATGGGCATAGACTTTATAATTATAAACTACCTCTTCCTCGCATTGATTTATACAAAAACAGCCTATCAGTTAATGGAGCTAGTGTTTGGAACTCTCTTCCTCTGGAGTGTAAACATTGCGACACACTGTTTTCTTTCAAATGTAAAATATGTAGGCATCCGCAAAATTAACTATAAAAGTGATGTATAATAACATATATGAGAACACAGTCATTCATATAATTATTTTTATTATTTATTAATTTATTATTATTATTATTATTATTATTATTATTATTATTATTATTATTATTATTATTATTATTATTATTATTATGGTGAGGGATGGGGAGGAGGTTGTCCAAAAATGTTTAAAGATAATGAGGAAGATGATTGTGTATGTGTGCGTGCGTGCGTGTGTGTGTGTGTGTGTGTGTTTGTTTGTGCGTGTGTGTGTAATATCATTTCCAAGCTAATGTTAAAGATTATTTATTATATTAACTTGTTAAGGGACAGATTGAAAGATTATACTTATTAATTAGTCAAAAATCTTTATCCCTAATAAAATAAAAGTTTCAAAAAGTTTGTAAAAAGTTTTTCTCTCTCACGTATCTTTTTTCCACCTGCGTACTCTACAAATCACAGTACAATACATAACAGAGCAGTACCTTACATCAACATTGTTTTACATGAAGCAAGCAACACTCAATCATACATATATGCTGGATACATGGCAAACATGGAATGATAGTCCTCGACCTCAACCATACCTGCAAGCCAAAACATTATCCATGTTTAGATACAGGGCAAAACGTGTTTAGACAATGGTAAAGGACAATGACCTTGACCTTTGAGAAAGTACCAATACGAATGCTCTAACGTGCTTAGCAGTAGTTAGAAGCTACTGGCTACCGTCCTCTGCTCCCTGAAGACGCGTCGGCTGTGGCGCCGCCCTTCAACGTTCAGTGGGCGGAGGTGAAGCGGCCCTTCCAGAATCCAGAGGCAGAATCCCAGGAAACTTCTGGTCACGACCACGTGTCTACGGCTGCCTTGAGATCCTGTGCTGACCGGCTCGCTCCTGTCTTCACCGACATCTTCAACTGCTCCCTACAGCAGATGTCGGTATCTGAAAGTTGTACAAATAAACCGAAAAATATCGCAAATAAATATTTTGCAAATGGAATTCCATTAAAAAAACCAACAACACTACATGCATTTAGTTGTAATAATTTTATGTCATCGATAAGCTAATGTATATACTTTCGGAAAGTTGTGTACTCGTATTTTTATGTTTGATTGATTTGATTGATTGATTTATTGTTGCTTTAGGTCCAGCGGACTCCTCCGAGCCAAATCAGGACCGGACAACCCCCGATCCGCATAAAAGATCTGCTGAAACAACCCTAGTGGGAAAATTGAACGCCCCCCACCGGCCAGTCACTTTATAATAAAGACATCCTACGCGGGGGGACGGCTGAGGGTTTACCTCAACTACGCGAACCCCCGGTTACAAAAACAAAATAGAATACAACCATCATTACAAATCATCAACGAAACATATACATATAAAATGCCTATATTGCTAAATACTAACATCATAGGAAGCCCTAGTGACCACCCAGCAGAAAGCGTCCAACACTCCCAAGCTGATCCAACAGACCTCATACACAAACTAGGAGTCTTGTCCAGGAAGAGTTTTCAAGAAAAAGGGTAGGTCATTGATCTAGCGAAGAAGAAGATAGTATAGCAGAGTGATAGGACAGAGCAGGAATGGGAAAGAGTATATGAGGAAGA
>CM072524.1:15518959-15521459 GCA_036898135.1 Oncomelania hupensis | reverse complement strand
TGATAATATTATGTCATTACTCCAGCTGTGCATTTATTACTCGACTTCATGTTGCCATTTAAAACCTTTAAATTGTCTTTTTGATGCATGCATATGTAAATTGTCTTGTTTGCTTCCAAATTAATGACACCGTTGAATGGAATAATGTGAGCGCTACTGTACTCACGTTTTGTGTTCATTTTCTTTCAGGAATTTGCGTTTCTTTGGGGGTGAAAAGTCCTTTGTGGTGAGAACCTTGAATAAAATTGAACTTGAATTGAAGAATGGGAGATCTTCTTCTGACGTCTGTATTTAGAGGTCTAAAACTGGTACCTTCAAAAGGTGATGATGTGGCACCACAGCTTGATGACAGGAGATCAAACATGGCCTTCGGACAAAACTCCTTCAATGGACTACCATGTTGACAGATAATAGGTTTACAGGCGAACATTTTGAGTATGCTGGATCGATGTAGAGGCCACTGTGTGAGCAACTCTTTGAGCCGACAAATATCTAAAATGCCAATTCATGTTTAAACCAAAACTAATTGTAGTGAAGTTCAGCCGACGAAAATAGACCTTACCTAGGTCCACAAGGGTTGTATTTTTGTCCATAACGGAATGAGTGCAATTGCAAATGAGTTGACCTCACGATGACGTGGGAGCTATTCAAGATTTTCGCGGGATTGTGGTCAAGCATTGAGATCATCTGTGCCGTACCAATGCGCGCTCTCACGCTGCACCGCTAGAAGCTCTCGCCCCCCACAGCATGGACAGTCTGGCTGCTCACAACTTACGGCAAGGGTTGCTTCAGGCGGGATAACCCTACTTGACCCGTGCAAGCCCAGAGTAGCGTCCCCTTCACACCAATGGACAAGAGTGGAGTAATCTTCGGCAAATTTCCCATCATCTCTCGAGAAAAATGACAGAGGTGTGACACGCATGCAAGAAGTTCGTCTAGTACGTTGTACAGTGGTAAGGTATTCTGGCAGCCGCTTAATAAGCTTGCACACAGGAATAGAGGCTATACGTGTACATGTCAAATACAGATGCTAGTTTGCCGTATAAAAAAAAGGTGCAAAACAAATTCCTATAAACTAAAAGAACAGAAGGGTAAAAGATCATACCAAATCAATCAACAGATGGGATGGGAGGAGTGGGTAGGTGGGGGGGAGGGGGGTAATGTGCTTAACGGGAGGTAAGAAGGGAATGGGGCATTTGAAAGTGAAAGGGGACCGTACAAGAAAAGGAAAACCACGTAGATCGATACAATGAAAAAGGGCAGATATTTATTGTGATTGCACCAAAAGTATATGGCCAAGTAATGTTGTGTGTGTTATTATTATTATTATTATTATTATTATTATTATTATTATTATTATTATTATTATTATTATTATTATTATTATTATTATTATTATTATTATTATTATTATATCATCATCATCGTAGTGTTCGTCGTCGTCATCGTCAAGAAGAAGAAAAACAAGATGTAGTTTGTTTCAGTTAAATGTTTTTTTTCTCATTTTTTGGGTTCGGTCCTTCGTTCTCTGCCCTTTGCTTTATATGTGCTTACGTATTTAGTGGTCTTGTGTGCACACGATTTCCAATTTAACTCAACCCACATAGAACAACAAACGAAGAGAGAGAGAGAGAGAGAGAGAGAGAGAGAGAGAGAGAGAGAGAGAGAGAGAGAGAGAGAGAGAGAGAGAGAGAGAGAGAGAGAGAGAGAGAGAGAGAGAGAGAGAAACAGTCAGATTGGCAGCAAGACCGAGAGATACAGACAGTAAGAAACAGACAAAGAGACAGAGGCAGACTAACTGTTAAACCTAAACCTTACATGTTCCCGAGCGCGCTCACTTTTACCTGGGATAACTTTACAAAACGTACACACAAACTTACACACACACACACCCCCACACACTTACACACACACCCACACACACACGCACACACACACACACATTCTTAAACAAAATTAACATTTTAGAAAACGAAATGCACATTCTGGAACACTAGATAGGGTCGCACAGTAGGTCAGTCCTATAATGCTCATACCTGGCTTACAAAAAGAACCCGTGTGGCATCGCCAAAGCACAACCATCGCCGATGGTTCTGCGCATGCGTAAACTTCTGGAAGTCATGTGTCGGAAATGGCAGTCAGACTAGTCATCGTATGCGGTAATTCGCCCTCATGGTTTAACAGGCTCAAGCTAAGCGTGGATTTATTGAAAACACCAACAGTGGAAATCTCGCTAGAAATGAGATGGAAAAAACCGGGACTATTTAATATTATTATTATTATTATTATTATTATTATTATTATTATTATTATTATTATTATTATTATTATTATTATTATTATTATTATTATAGGAAAAGGGTTATTGCAGTTAAATGTTCAACACACTCAACGTTGTCCAACTGTATTCACAATTATTTTCTTGGCACCCGATTGTAAACGACCCCTTGGGGTCATGAGCAATCTTGCCACTGTAGATTGTTCAAACCTATAAAGGGAA
>CM072524.1:15413959-15513959 GCA_036898135.1 Oncomelania hupensis | reverse complement strand
TTTTGACCAGACTTCATAGAGACATTACCAACAGAACTAATTTTGACCAGACTTCATATAGACATTTCCAACAGAACTAATTTTGACCAGACTTCATACAGACATTACCAACAGAACTAATTTTGACCAGACTTCATACAGACATTACCTAGGTTAGTGGCCTGCCTTCTGTGCCATCATATTTGCTCTATCACAAAGATCAAGGTCCCTAGATTCTATTTATTGTTAAACACGGTTTGCTCAATATCTCATAAACGGCTGAAGCGATTTTGTTAAGTTTTTTTTATACCGGTACCGCAGATCATGGGCCATCCTGGCAGTCCGGTTGTCGGTCAGTCGGTACGTGTTGGTATTTGTGTTGAAATATAACAACCGAAATTCGTCATTTTGTTACGTTTGAGACGCGCACGACTTTGTTTTGCAAAGCATGCAATAATAGAGTGCATATACATGTTTGATTTGATTTCGCGTTGAAGTTGGAAGAAGCTTTGTATAATGTTGATAGTTTTCGTTGGTCGATATTATTGGAGAATTTTCTAGAATTGCTTGTTTACTATCGATCGAAGCAACTAGATAAATCTACTAGTAGCAAAGAGATTCTTCTAACCTAAATAAAGTTATATGGCGTAAGACAATGCATAGTTCCAGTGACCTGTTTTATTATGATTGGCTTTAATTGCGTCACGCTGGAATGTTCGAATATTCTCTAGAGTATAGGGAGACTATATAAGTACCGCACTGTTTCAAAAAAGATAAAGTCCCCTATACGCACTGTGTCCGGGGACGGAAATCTATCAAATCGCAAAAAAAAAAAAAAAGATAGTTGATAGTTGAAAAAGTGGAAAAAGCGATTGAGCGATTGTATGCAGTTGTTGATGTACGCTGAATAAAGTTAGAAAACGTCATACGACTCCTGCCTTGTTGCTGAGTGAACAGGTTGCGTGGATAAACGAATCTGAGTTACACCTATCAGGATTTAAGCATCGGGGCTGAATCAATTAATGATAAAAAAACAACAAGAGTGTAACACATTTATACTTTGCGCATACTTTAACTACTGCTAAGAATGTTAGGTCATTTTTATTTGTTCTTTCTCAAAGGTCGAGTCATAGTGCTTCATCATTTTTTAAAACCTTTTTTACGTTGTAAGTTGATCTAAAGATTGGCTGGTCCTATTTGGTTAATTTTGTTTGTTTGCGGATCGTTCACATTTAGCATTCTATGTGTTCCTTTTGCTTCGTTGGTATAAAAATAAAGCTAAACCACAACGCCGCCAACAACATTAATACGTTTGAAAATGCCTAGTTTTGGGCTTTTGAAGTGCTTGAGTGTCTGGAAATACATTTAAATGGCTTGCAATCTTGCTATATAAATCACTAACGGACATGAGCGTCAAGATTTGTAAAGTCCGTGTTATGGAATGCATGCGAGAATCGAGCACTTCGATTGGTTCTCTCATTCGAAAGATTGTACCTGTGTGTTTGAGTGTTTGCGTGCCTGTGTGTGTGTGCGAGAGCGAGAGTGCGTGCATTTCTTAATGTATGAAAATGCGTGATTATGCAGGCATGAGGACTGGAGAAGGAAATTAGGAAGAAATAAATTGTTTGTTTAACCGCCAGCTTCCTTTGTAATTTAGTTAACTTTTGTTTCTTTTGACGGGAAGGTTAGGACCTGGGATTGCTCCTTTCGAGGCCTTTATTTGGTTAGCCCTTTGTTTCTTTATTTGTTTGTTTCTTTATCAAAAGTCAGGCACCTTGGAGGGAAGAAGGTTAGGGTGAAAGGGAGTGAAGAAAGAGAGAGAGAGAGAGAAAGAGAGAGAGAGAGAGAGAGAGAGAGAGAGAGAGAGAGAGAGAGATAAGATAAGATAAGATAACAATTTTATTTTGCAAGGGTAAAAGAATAAGCGCCGGATGCGCTTTTTTACATCTTGCCCTTGGGGCTTTAACAATAACTATTAAATACAACTCAAGGTTATAACATTCACATCATGGAACAATAACAAATAAACAAAGTCATCATTAGATAAAATCCTTTTCAAACAATTTAAATCAAATTAATGTTGTTAATCTCAATCAACAACATTAACAATTAATGTGTATTTAATTTTTAATGTGTTTTAGGAGACGTGTTCTAAATGATGTAAATGTAGATGCTGGAGTGCGGAGATCTTCAGGAAAGTTATTCCACAAAATGGAACCGGAATAAGCTAGACTAGTTTTGTAGAGATCAATTCTTGGAATTGGACCATTTAATTTTGTGGACGATCTGGCAGTTTTTTTTTTGAAAAAAGAGAAGAAAGATAGGAAGGTGCATTGCCAGAAAGGACCTTGTGCTTGAAAACGCCTTTATTAAATTTTAGTCTGTCGGTAAGGGGTAGAATATTGATCCGTTTATAGTCATCTGGAGAGATTTTTTGTTTCAGCAAAATTTGTTTAATTGCACGTTTGTGAATTCTAATTAAAGGTTTCATTGCATTGCCACTGGCAGAATCCCAAATAGTAGAAGAATAATCAATAAATGATTGAATATGACCGGAGTAAAATAGTTTACGAGAATGTAAATTTAATAAATGCTTTATCCTTGACAATTGGTAAGTCTTTTTAGAAATAGTTTTACTAATATTTGAAATATGTTTTACCCAGGACAAATTATTGTCTATAGTTACTCCAAGAAGTTTATGACACTGTACTTCAGCAATTATTGTATTGCCAATTTTTAATGGAAGAAGTTTTATTGATACATTTTGTCTTTTCTGTCTTGTTGTAATTAGCATGGATTTTGTTTTGTCTGGATTGAGGGCCACGTGGTTGTATTCAGTCCATTCCTGTAGTTCACTAGCCCCTTTTTGTAATGAGGAGGAGAGTTTATTCAAGTCCCTATTTTGAGAATGTAATGTAGTGTCATCAGCAAAGAGTTCACAAGAAGTAGAAATATAAAGGGGGAGATCATTTATGTAGATAGAAAATAACAACGGTCCTAAAACAGATCCTTGCGGTACTCCAGCTGTAACAATTTCAAAGTGTGACTTTTGGTTATTTACATAAACACACTGTTCTCTGTCCGAAATAAACGATTTAAGAAACTCAAGAGATTTGGAATGAATGCCATATAGGTTTAGTTTACGTAGAAGAAGGTCATGGTCTATTACATCAAAAGCTTTTGCGAAGTCAACAAATAATGTTCCAGAAAATTGTCCCTTATTAATATTATTTAGCCATTGTTCTATCATTGATGTTAGAGCTGTGTGACAAGAGTGTTTAGCTCTGAAACCCGACTGATTTTTATGTAGGAGGCTGTTTTCAGTGAAATGATCAAGAATATTATTATTTATGTGCTTTTCAAGAGGTTTAGAGAGAGTAGAAAGAATCGAAATAGGCCTATAGTTCGATGGGTCAGTGCTATCACCATTCTTGAAAAGGGGTATAACCTTAGCTTTTTTGAACATTATAGGAAAATGTGATTTGTCTATGCATAGGTAAAAGGTAAGGTAAAGGTAGTCCCATAGCCTTGTGGCCGTAGGGGAGCGTGATGTTGGAGATCACACTTATCTTGGGCCAGCGTAATGAGGGTGATGCCCAACTCTCTCCCTCGCTGCTTTACCTTCCCCACCCTCAAGAGAGTAGGTACTCAATTCACAGTTGAGTCAACTGGGGGCGTTGTTGTTTGTCGCTTCACACCTTAGCGGTCACCCATCCAAGTGCTAACCGCACCGGACGGTGCTTCACTTTCGACACAGTAGCGAGTGCTCCAACCACTGCACTATACGTTAAAGTGTCAGTAATAAATGACGCAGACAATTTTAGTATTTTACTATCCAATTCATCAATTCCTCTTGAATTTGTTTGCTTAAGGTTTGTTAGTGCTTTGTGTACAAATTCTGTAGACAAATAAGGAATGTCTAGTTTGCTGTTAATGTTCTTAGAATGACAAAAGTTTGCTAATTTCTCTAGATTGTTTTCTTTTGATTTGTCAATAGTAATAATCCTATCAGACATTTTAACAAAATGTAAATTCAGAATATTAGGAGAAATATCTTTAATCACTGGTGATATACTGGATTTGTTTGTTAAGTGATTAATTGCTTTCCAAATCGTTTTAGAACTGTTTTTGGACGAGATTAAATTTGTAATAAATGCTTTCTTTTTTTTTCTTTTGAGTGAAGTTACTGCATTTCTTTGTTTTTGTATTCATCTTCTTTACCACTTTTCTTTAAATAATCTCTTAATTTAATGGCATTTTGCAGTTCTGTGTCTAGCCTTGGAGGTTTAGAATAGTACTTAACTCTTTTGGTATATATAGGAGCATGCTTATTGTATATATTCATAAATGTGTCATACCAGTACGCTAAAGCAACATCAGGGCTAGTAAAATTATAAACATTTGAGAGAGCGCTGTTGCTGAGGTCAAAGAGAAAATCATCTGTAATAAATTTGGAAAAAGATCTGTATGTTATAGTTTTATGTCCTGGTTTGGGTATTTTAGCTCCTTTCTTTTTCCAGGTCAAACAAACAGGATAATGATCACTGAGAGAGAGAGAGAGAGAGAGAGAGAGAGAGAGAGAGAGAGAGAGAGAGAGAGAGATTCAACACATTGTGTCAATAAAGAAGAAGGAAACAAGACTGCTTTTGCTACTATTGCTGCTGCTGTGTATGATGATGATGAAGATGAGGAGGAGGAGAAGAAGGAGTGAGCATGAAGATGATGATGATGAAGGTGATGATGATGATGATGAAGGTGATGATGATGATGATGATGATGATGATGATGATGAGGAGGAGGAGGAGGAGGAGGAGGAGGAGGAGGATGCACAGGAACAGAAAAGCAATAGACATCAATACAATCTAGGCAAAATAGGCTTCAGAGGAAGAAGAGCTGTTCAGACACAAATCTAAAAAGAAAAGTATATACTTCTGCCGATGACGAAAGAAAATAATTAAGAGAATGAGAAAAAGAAAGTTGATAATGATGACGGCGACGACAAGGAGGACGATTACAAAGGAATACCACCCAAAAAAAGGGAGTGAGGAGGCTTCAGGGCTGCGGGGATAGACAGTGCAAACACTTGCAAGACAAAAGGAGGATGGGGGAGTATTTTCACTTCATCAGCCGCCATTGTATCAAAAGGGAAAATGATCCCTTTGTTTGCTCAGTGTGCATGAGAAAAGACGCTCCCAGCACACACCAGTGTCAGTCATAATCAACCACTTGACAAAAACAGCAAGGTGCAGCGAGCGTCACTTCAGTTGCATCAGTCTTATTCACAATTACACCCAAAAGAGGAGTCTTGGGGGGGGGGGGGAAGAGGATAATGAAAGACTTGGGATAATTGAGAATGGTTGTGAATACTCAGCTTCTGATAATCGAGGTCAATCACCCCCTATGAACCAACCAGACTCCATACAGGTTTCAGTAAGGCTGCTGCGCTCCCTTGTCATCTCTATCTTTCTATGCGCTTGCGAAACATGGACCATCACTGCAGATCTGCAACGAAGAATACAAAGCATGGAGATGAGGTGCTACAGAAGACTTATGGGCATTTCCTATACCCAGCACATCACCAACAACGAAGTCTGACAAACCATCACACAAGTCATTGGACAACACGATGACATGCTCACAGTGGTGAAGAAACGGAAACTCCGATGGTATGGCCCTGTCACCCAGAGCATCAGGTTTTGCAAAGACCATCCTGCAAAGCACGGTGCATGGAGCCAGAAAAAGAAGGAGACCAAAAAAGAGGTGGGAAGACAAAATTTTAGAATGGACTGACTTGACACTGAGCGATTTCATGAGGGTTGCTGAGGACAGAGAAAGATGGCGTACGCTGGTTAAACGACCATCTATGGTGCCCCAACGACCTTTGAGTTACGGAATAGGATAGGATAGAGGAATATATTTCAGTGTGTATCATGGTGGTGGTGATGATGATGATAATGGCGATGATGATGCTGATAATGGTGATGATGATGATGAAGAAGAAGAAGAAGATGATGATGATGATGACGATGATGATGATGATGATGATGATGCAGTTTGTCAAATGTTCCTTGTTGATTAGTCCTGCTTCGGAGAATAATATGCTTACTGATTACAACAAATTTCTTGTCAAAGGTACTTTATTATGTAGCTTCATGAAATGAACTATTAACACAACGCATAAGGCCACCACAAAAATGGATATGTTGTGTTCTGTTTAAATTTTATGTTCTGCTGTTTGCTACTGCTATTTCTTGACAATATTATTTTTTAATTTTAATTTTTATTTATTTGTTTATTTATTTATTTTACTTTTTCTGGGAAAGAGGTGGGGAAGAGGGGGGGGAGTGTCCTGGACGTGTCAATGAATAAACGTAAAACAAATTTGCTAACAGTGGTGAAGAAACGGAAACTCCGATGGTATGGCCACTTCACCAGAGCATCAGGCATTGCAAAGACCATCTGCAAGGCACCGTTCAAGGTGGCAGAAGAAGATGGAGACAGAAAAAGACGTGGGAGGACAACATTTGAGAAAGGACTGGCTTGACACTGAGCGAAGAAGCCATGAGGGTTGCTGAAGACAGAGAAAGATGGAGTACGCTGGTTAAACAATAATCTGTGGTGCCCCAACGACCTTCGAGTTACGAGATAGGATAGGATAGAGCAATAGGTTTCAGTGTGTATCATGGATGAGGATGATGATGATTATGGTGATGATGATGATCATGGCGATTATCATGATGATGATGATGATGATGATGATGATGATGATGATGATGATGATGATGATGATGATGATGATGATGCAGTTTGTCAAATAGTACTTGTTGATTAGTCCTGCTTCAGTGAATAATACGGTTACTGATTACAACAAATTTCTTGTCAAAATCTCTTTATTATGTCGCTTCATGAAATTAACTATTAACAATACGCATAAGGACATCAATAAATGGATATGGTGTGTTCTGGTCAAATTTAATTTTATGCTGCTTGCTACTCATACTTTTGACATTTTTTTGTGTTGGGGACGGGATGTGTCAATAAATGAACGTAAACAAAAAATAATTATTGACCTACAACTCTCTCTCTCTCTCTCTCTCTCTCTCTCTCTCTCTCTCTCTCTCTCTCTCTCTCTCTCTCTCTCTCTGTTTGTTTGTGTGTGTTGTAAACTATTCAATTTAGGCAGTAAAAGCTTAAAAAATGGAGATACAAAAAATAAAGAAACTTTCAAACTATAATAAAATAGCAAGGAAATGTAGATTACAATATACACATGTCGAGATAAATTAGCATAGCAAAAAGGAAGCACGTTGAATAAGATGGGACTAGTTTGCCAAATACACATCGTAATAATGATTAAAATATGTCGATTTAAGACAATTTATCTCCCCCACCCCCACCCCCCCAAAAAAACAAAAAACAACAACAACAACAACAACAACAACACATGATCAATAAGGGGTAGAATATATATCTACATTTAAACGAGTGAAGCTATTCCATTTGAGAAGATTATAAATTAGTGCAATGCCTGAAAAAGGCTTGTCGTTTACTGGCCAGACCAATAACCCTACCGTCCATGACAAGAGTGATGGATGTCATGTGAACACATTCATATAAGGTGTCTTCTTGAAACATTCACTGTGCGTTACTAGATCTTATTTCCCCCTCTCTTCCAAAACTAATGATAACTGAAGTACCAAACAATTATAAACTGAACGTGACTAATGTTGGGCCGACTAAGCTATTTCATAACGATAAAACAAATACCTTTTATTCCAAGAAGAAGAAGAAGAACGACAACAAATACTACTACATCACGATGATGATGAGGAGGAGGAGGATGGTAAGATGATGATGATGATGATGATGATGAATGACATTCAGTGTGATTTAAATTCTCTGAAATGGTCAGAATCAGTTAAGCACAAACGAGATCATATATGCCAATAAATGAAATATTTGATGAAATGTCTGGCCCACATAATATTGTATTGCTCATTTAGTGTACTGTACTACATGTCACATATAAATAGCCTGCAGATATAATGGAATGTCTCGGTAGTCCTTGTCGACAGTAATTTCATTTTACTCCTACGGCCTCCTCCTATTATGGGTCCTGAATAGGAGCAGTCTAAGGTGTCTGATCGGATTAGGAGAACAAAAGTTCTCCTCTTTCTGCAACCCAACACTCTTTGCCTCCTTGTAGCTAACACTCTCAAGGAGTCGACAAGGCACAGACAAGTCTTAAGGAACCTCTCCAAAGTGATCTTGCTGTGTGTGTGTATGTGTGTGGTGGGTTTGTTCATTGTCAAAACTACTGTACGCGTTCCAAGGTATTTTTCTGTTGTGGTATTCTAACTACTATAGCCTACTAGTCTACAGTAAAATCGGGTACCATAAAATCCAGCTAGGTGTTTTTATTGTTGTTGTTGTTGTTGTTGATGTTATTATTGTTATTGGAGGTCAAAAGTGTTATTCTTAAATCTAAACCAGACAAGAAACAGACAAATCTTAAGGAACCTCTCCAAAGTGATCTTGCTCTGTGTGTGTGCGTGTGTGTGTGTGTGTGCGTAGTGTGTGTGCGTGGGTGTGTAGTGTGGGTGTGTGTGTATGTGCGTGTGTGTATAGTGGTGGTTTTGTTCATTGTCAAAACTACTGTACGCGTTCCATGGTATTTTTCTGTTACGTTGTTGGTGGTATTCTAAATACTATAGCCTACTAGTCTACAGTGAAATCGGGTACACTCACATCCAGCGAGGTGTTTTTATTGTTGTTGTTGTTGTTGTTTTTGTTGTTATGTTAATGTTATTATTGTTATTGGAGGTCAAAAGTGTTATTCTTAAATCTAAACCACCGTCATGTTCTCTGGATCCCATTCCCACTCCACTGTTGGTTGAGTCGTTAGATCAGTTGCTCCCAACCATAACCCACATAGTCAATGAGAGCTTGTCTTCTTGCGCATTTCCTTTTTCATGTAAGTCAACTGTCATCAAACCCTTACTTAAGAAGCCTAGTCTGGATAAGAATGACCTGAAGAAACTACAGACCTGTATCTAATCTGTCGTTTTTATTAAAGTAATTGGAAAGCTAGTCTTGAAACAACGTTTTGCTTACCTGAATGATAACTCCCTTCTTAGTCCAAACCAGTCAGCTTATAGACCTTTTCACAGCACAGAGACAGCTCTCCTGAAAGTCACCAATGACCCTTTGCTCGCTCTGGACAGCGGTAACGTCTCCATCCTAACCCTCTTAGATCTTAGTGCGGCCTTTGACACCGTTGACCATCACACCCTATTCAAAACCCTTCGAGATAACTTTGGAATTTCTGGATCAGTTTTGGCTTAGTTTCGATCTTACCTTTCCGATAAAACTCAGGCAGTCGCTGTGGATGGTTGTTTCTCCAGCAGAGCTGACTTGGTTTGCGGGGTTCCACAGGGGTCCGTTGTAGGCCCTGTTTTGTTCATAATGTACACCAAGCCACTGCTCCCCTTGCTGGAAAAGCATGCTGTTGAGAGCCAGTCGTTTGCAGATGACAGGCAGCTGTACAAACCCACTCATCCTTCTCTTGTTAACTTCGCTGTCCAGACCGTGCGGGAGTGCATTGATGAGGTCAAGTCATGGATGGTCATCAGTAGGCTGAGGTTGAATGACGACAAGACTGAAGCACTCCTTATCCACAATCACAAATCATCCTTTGCCTCGTCTCGCCCCACTTCTCTTCAAGTAGGCTGCTCTGACATACAGTTCTCTCCCTCTGCTAGGAATCTTGGCTACATTCTCTCCGATGAAATATCTCTCAACAATCACATCTCTCACATCTGTCGCTCTGCTTACACCGCCATCCGTCAGATCAGCTCCATCCGCCATTACCTCACTATTAGTGCTACAAAAACATTAGTCTGTGCCATCGTTCTCTCTCGTCTAAACTATTGCAACTCTCTTCTGTCAGGTTCACCTAAACACTTCATCGATAAACTGCAAATGGTCCAAAACTCTGTTGCTAGGTTAAGGCAAAAAAGCGCGATCACATCACTCCACTTCTCCACTCACTTCACTGGCTTCCCGTCCAAGCCCGCATCAACTACAAACTGTCCTCTCTCTGCCACAACTTCTTCTCTGACTCATGCCCCTCCTATCTTACTGATCTTCTGTCTAATCACCCTCTCGACAGCTTCGCTCCTCTGCAGATGCGCGCATTCTTTTTGTTCCCAAGACACGCACTAAGACATATGGTGAACGATCTTTCTCCTTCTGCGCTCCCAAACAATGGAATTTTCTCCCATCACACATCCGCAACATACCGACCACCCAGGCCTTCAAAAACGCACCCAAGACCCATCTCTTCAAACTGTACTATCCTGATTGACTCTCACCCTCCGACCGATGACGGACGCCGGCTGCGTGCCGTCCATGGCTTGACATGTGAATAGTCTGTACAATTATATCTGAGGGGAGGGGGGGGGGCGTTTTTATATATAATTATTTTTACAGAATTGTTTTGCATTAGTTTATACATTATTTACTGATAATATTTTATTTCTGCAAAAGGGATGAGGCGGGTCTTGCCTTTTCGTTTTATCTGATCATTGTCTTAATTAATTATTATTAGATTTGTTACATTTTAAATGTATATGGTGAATTTTTAGATTTTATTATCTTATTATTATCATCTAATACGACATTTGTATTTTAAAATTAATACTTTTTATTATGCATGTGAAGTGTATTGTATATGATGTTGTTCCCTTGTATGCTTTTGCGAGTACGGTTGGTGTGAATGCTTGCATACTTTTGTTTTTATTGTTCATATGTCTGTTCTGATCGGTGTACTATGTAACGTTTTTTTTTATTGTTGCTGGGCTCTGCACAATGGAATGCTGTAACCCTCACGTCTTATTCTATGGGAACCGCTAGTGAGTCACCCGGTGAATTACTTTAATACATTTATTTGTTTTGCTCGGTCTGTGTTAAGGCTGGGGTACAGAGAAAGATAGAAAAATGGTAAAAGATCACTGTCACACTAGCTTTCACACGGCTATGAATCATATGTAGTCCAGCCACTTCATAACAGTCAAAATCACACATTTATTTCTTCTACTCTATACACGATCTTCGAAGTACGAATCTAACTTAAAAGTTCAATTGTCAATGCGAATGGTTCGCTCGCTGATAGTCTAGGCAGCTATTTTTTCTTCATAGGGCACTGGCTACTGCCGTTCATGAAGAGTGGACTACTGTGGTCCTTTTGCTACAGTTTTAGTGCACTGTTTCCTGGGCACTTAACTGAATGGATTCGTGGTTGAAGCGATGCGTTGAGATAGCTTCTGGTACACGCTGGGTGGTCGTGTAGTCTTTGACTTTGGGTATGACGTTTGGGGCTATCTGCGCACGATGCTGTAGATGCCTTGGCAGCCAACTCGAATCGTAGATTAGGTTCTGCTCTTCTATTGAGTTGGGCCCACGATATCCTGCCTGCTCGTCTGTAACATATGAGACGAAATTCTGCACAACCCTGAATAACGCAGAGCGTCTCACTGAAAGTCAAAGTAGCCCTCAGTGATAGCTCCACATCTCTATACATAAGCGACGAACATTCTGCTAAGTCGGTGGTCCACTGGAATCTCCACTCTAATTTCCTATACATACATAAATATAAATCGTGGCTAACTATACACATAAAGAATTAATAATATTATATACATTCACTGGTATAGCCACTGGTCTGCAAGCATATATATAGGTTAAACAACAGTGGTTCCGTCAGATATACAACATGGCGTCAAAACCGGTCGTGCTTGACACGTGTTCGGCTTCTCCACGTGGTAAGGCAAAGTCGGACTAACAATTCAAACCTATGCATAGCAAATTCCACAAACATAATTTCAACAATAATATAAATACATCACGATGAAACAGAAGTATGTTCATTTACCTGTTCGACAATGTCAGGCCGTGGCTACTTGATTGAATTCAAGTATTCAACAAGCACTGCTTCCCTGTTCTATCAGTGGATATATTTCTCTGCTCGAGTGTAACTGTGTACTCCTCCGAGCTTTCCACACAACTGACCTATACTGGGCTTTGACTGAATCAGCCAGAACTGGTTCTAACCATTCTACCTGTGTCCTGATTGGATGAAACAATATAAGTGGCTATAAAGTTCAAAACTCGATCGTAGGCCGCGATGATGTCACTAAACGGCTCGCGTCAGCTCGCAGTGTGTGTGTACACAGCAGTTATACCTTAATCGTCTGCTATAGACATACATATATTAAAAGCGGTGAACCCAGCCCTGATCGGGGGTAGGCCTACCGCGCTATACAAGCCTACTTTATTATTATTATTATTATTATTATTATTATTATTATTATTATTATTATTATTATTATTGTTGTTGTTTTTGTTGTTGTTAAAATAAACATCAACTATCGCTTAAACAAAATTTAATCGTTTTTATACAGCACTTTTCCAGCTTAAAAACTGCTCTGGGCGCAGGCCGATATATGATCTAACTCAAGCCGCCCGAGGTCCCCACTTGCAAACCTTTGGGCGCATTTATAGCCTGACGACCAAACAACTGAGCACAACCCTGGACATAGACACCTTCACTATACAATCCACTTCTGCGGTTCTGGTTGAACACAGTCTTCGCTTATCATGGTTGGTGTTGCAGTTTTTTTTACACATAATTTTTATTTTGGTAAAAAGCAAGGCATTACATATAAGACATAAAGGCACAGAAAAACAAACTATTACTTTTACACGTCATTTATCAATGGTTGATTCAACCCCGATGTGTAATAAAGGTGAGGTTTTATGAGCTTGTGTCTTTTTTGTTACAAACCTTGTGAACTTCTGTCTTGTGAGCCTCTGTTTTTTGAGCTTTTGTTTTGTTACCGTTTATCATAGAATTGACCCCGGTGTCCCCAGAGCAAATACGATGACATGGGAGGTTGGCCAAGTAATGTTCCTGTGAAATTTGGTCAAAATGTGTTCCTTGGTTTTTTAGATATAGCGTAAGACGGAACGATAGAGGGACAGACATATGGACTGTACCGTACCGTTGTGATTATTTCAAAGTATTTCCAAATAAGTCTGGAATACAATAAAATGGCCACAGGGCAAAACTTATCCGATTACTTCTCAGCAGTAAACCATCCTTCCCTCTCTATCAGCAAGCCTACAGATCAGCTAGACCCGACACACAAAACTTTCAGGGTCACGATGTAAATATTTCAGGAGAGGATTTGGTCTGGAGTAAGGAGAATGGGAGAGAGGGGAAAAGAAGGAGAGAGTAAGAAGAAAGGCTGGAGAGAGAAAGAGAGATATGGAGAGAGAGAGAGAGAGAGAGAGAGAGAGAGAGAGAGAGAGAGAGAGAGAGAGAGAGAGAGAGAGAGAGAGAGAGAGAGAGAAAGAGAGAGAGATAGAGGAAATGGATTTAGGTATTCAGATGAAGAGTCTGTGGTGCTTAGACGCCAATGATTCTAAGTTTGCATGGGTTACAGTTACACTGTTGATAGTTCTCTTGAGGTTCATCCTCAATTGAGAGCGTGACAACGACTGGAAAAACGATAGCGAAGAAGAAGAGCAAACAACAAAAAGGAGAACAAGAAAACTGGTAGATGGAGAACAAGAGAGAGAGAGAGAGAGAGAGAGAGAGAGAGAGAGAGAGAGAGAGAGAGAGAGAGAGAGAGAGAGAGAGAGAGAGAGAGAGAGAGAGAAGAAAGGAAATTAAAAAAAAAAGAAACGTACGAGAAGAAGAAGAAGAAGAAGAAGAAGAAGAAGAAGAAGAAGAAGAAGAAGAAGAAGAAGAAGAAGAAGAAGAAGAAGAAGAACAACAACAACAACAACAACAACAACAACAACAATAACAACTCATTGGAATCATAACAAAATACTAATAATTGTCTTTATCACTCTTAATTCATTGGATCTGTTTGAACACACTATAGTTTCCTGTCAGTCGTAGCTCTAGAACCTCTTCCAAAAAGGGTTCCTTCCGGCAAGCAGCCGACCCTCACAAATTGGACAGTTTTGTCTCCCCTTCTTGTTGGGACATTTCGTCTGCTTTGTTGTGATTTCATTTTGAGTTCCGTCCCCTGATCTAGTTATTAAGGTCTAGAGACCACATGCGCGTATTGAACTGATCGTGATGAGGCGGAGGAGAAGGTGTCGTTGATGGTAATAAAAGTGTTGATGGTACTGACGATGATGCACCACCGAAAAAACTAGATTAAGCCAAAAATTCCCTCGTTCAAATCTTTTGAAGTAAATCGATACATTAATTGGTTTGTGTGCGTAATAATAGCATTAAAGTTGATTCTAAAAAAAATAGCACTGCAGCAAAAGTTTATATAGCAGGCACAATTGTTTGTGCACAGAGCAAGGAAGAGATGCTCCAAATTCAAAAGCGTAGCGGTCGTTTGGAGCACCGAATACCCATGATATTGCCTTGTTTAATATGAGAACAATGCCATTTCCCAAATACACTCATTGCCACACACAACATAAACAGACATCCTTGATGTCAGCTGGTCTTTTAAATGAAATAAGCAAAATAAAATAGTACTGAATGTGTACAAACATTTCAATAGATAATGTAAAAATGGAGAAAAGGATGTCCAGGAGCTCTCTACAAAATATATTAAAGGGAGACACCAGCCAGCATTCTCACAACAGTCACATGAGTGCTTATTAGGGAGAAAAAGAAAAACTCCTTCTGTGTGGAAATCCCTTCCATTTGGTGTTTTACAATCACTTGGCTCAGTCCCTTTTTTTTTCAAATGTGACATAACTATTTTTTCTTTTTTTTTTAATTTAATTTTAATTTTTTTTTTAAATTTTGGGGTTTGTTTTGAACCGTCTTCAGTCGGTAATCAGAAGGGACAGTTTAGACGCGGACAAGCTTCCTGCTAAGTTCCTGGCCTGCTAAATTTTTCATCCAAATCTCCTACGGTAGTTTTTGTGGACCTAAGTTTCGGCGGAAGAGTTTCTAGCATTTGGAACAAGGTCACAGGGGAGAAGGAAATTGGAAAGAATCGTAAAAAAACAACTGTTGTTGAGGTCGTTATTGTTGTTGTTGTTTCTGTTGTTGTTCTTGTTGTTGGTCTTGTTGTTGTTCTTGTTGTTCTTGTTGTTGTTGTAGTTGTTGTTGTTGTTGTTCTTCTTCTTCCTCATCAAATCCTTTTCTTTTTCTTCTTTGTCTTCATCATCATGATCTTCTTCTTCATCATGATCTGCTTCTTCTTCTTCTTCTTCTTCTTCTTCTTCTTCTTCTTCTTCTTCTTCTTCTTCTTCTTCTTCTTCTTCTTCTTCTTCTTCTTCTTCGTCTTCATTACCACATCATTTTCATCTTTTTCTTCTTCTTCTTCTTCTTCTTCTTCTTCTTCTTCTTCTTCTTCTTCTTCTTCTTCTTCTTCTTCTTCTTCTTCTTCTTCTTCTTCTTCTTCTTTCTTCCTCGTTTTCTTTTTCGTTTTCATCATTACATCATCATCCTCTTCTTCTTCTTCTTCTTCTTTTCTTCTTCTTCTTCTTCTTCTTCTTCTTCTTCTTCTTCTTCTTCTTCTTCTTCCTCTTCTTCCTTTTCTTCTTCGTCTTCATCACCACATCATTTTCATCTTTTTCTTTGTCTTCATCATCATCATCATCTTCTTCATCAAGATCTTCTTCTTCTTCTTCTCTTCTTTCTTCCTCGTTTTCTTCTTCGTTTTCATCACCACATCATTTTCTTGTTGTTGTTGTTGTTGTTGTTGTTGTTGTTGTTGTTGTTCTTCTTCTTCTTCTTCTTCTTCTTCTTCTTCTTCTTCTTCTTCTTCTTCTTCTTCTTCCTCATCACATCATTTTCTTTTTCTTCTTTGTCTTCATCATCATGATCTTCTTCATCATGATCTTCTTCTTCATCATGATCTTCTTCTTATTCTTCTTCTTCTTCTTCTTCTTCTTCTTCTTCTTCTTCTTCTTCTTCTTCTTCTTCTTCTTCTTCTTCTTCTTCTTCGTCTTCATCACCACATCATTTTCATCTTTTTCTTTGTCTTCATCATCATCATCATCATCATCATCATCATCATCATCATCATCATCATCATCATCATCATCATCATCATCATCATCATCATCATCATCATTCTTCTTCTTCTTCTTCTTCTTCTTCTTCTTCTTCTTCTTCTTCTTCTTCATCTTCTTCTTTCTTCCTGGTGTTTTTTTTCGTTTTCATCATTACATCTTCTTCTTCTTCTTCTTCTTCTTCTTCTTCTTCTTCTTCTTCTTCTTCTTCTTCTTCTTCTTCTTCGTCTTCATCACCACATCATTTTCATCTTTTTCTTTGTCTTCATCATCATCATCTTCTTTTTCATCAAGATCTTCTTCTTCTTCTTCTTCTTCTTCTTCTTCTTCTTCTTCTTCTTCTTCTTCTTCTTCTTCTTCTTCTTCTTCTTCTCTTCTTTCTTCCTCGTTTTCTTCTTCGTTTTCATCATCACATCATTTTCTTCTTCTTCTTTGTCTTCATTGTCTTCTCTTCTTCTTCTTCTTCTTCTTCTTCTTCTTCTTCTTCTTCTTCTTCTTCTTCTTCTTCTTCTTCTTCTTCCTCTTCTCCTACTCCTTTTCTTTCTTCTTCTTCATTCCTTCCTCGAGCCCTACTCCTTCTTTTCCGTCTCTCCCATGTTCTTGTTCTTGCTAATCGCCTGCGTCGTCTTCAGGCTTTCCTTCTCTTTCTGTAGAGAATTCAGGATACAATTCCGTTATACTAAGCAAAGAAGAAGAATAAGAAACACGCCCTTTTAAATCAATTTTACGATTATTTTCTTTAGGTAAACAGACCACAAGTAAACCCCCAAAATAATCGCATGTGCAAAGATGAATATTTGACGTTTTATTATTTTTTTATAAACTTTTTTTCTGTAAAAAAAACGATCATGCAAAAATACAAAAGCGCTTAAACAAATCTGATCCTCAACTTACCTCAGTTGTTACATACACATTATCAGAGAAAAATGAAAGCTTGTTAGATTTTTGCAGAGGATGAGAAGAAGAAGATGAAGAAGAAGAAGAAGTGATTCTGCTATTGATGATTAACATGAAACTGCGGTATCCGCTGCTGCTGCAGCTGCCGTTATCACATTGCTTTTGCTGCTGTAAGTTGTTGTTGTTGTTGTTGCTGCTGCTGCTGCTGCTGCTGCTGCTGCTGATGATGATGATGATGATGATGATGATGATGATGATGATGATGATGATGATGATGATGATGATGATGATGATGATGATGATGAAAAAACGGACGGGAATGTTTAATTTTCTTTCCCCTATCCCTAAATTGAGAACACAAATAATCCAGAACTAGAAGTTTACCTATTGATATTTCCATAAATCAGAACGTTGTTTGAGCTGAAGGAACAGATTGAATTGTAAATTGGCTGTCGCACTCCCTCACTTTTCGAAATTAGCTACCAAAGTGCAGTGCTCTCTCTCTCTCTCTCTCTCTCTCTCTCTCTCTCTCTCTCTCTCTCTCTCTCTCTCTCTCTCTCTCTCTCTCTCTCTCTCTCTCTCTCTCTCTCTCTCTCTCTCTCTCCCTCTCTGTCTCTCTCTCTCTCTCTTTCTTTCTTTTTCTCTTACGTTGTCACAGTTTGAACTTCGACGTATGCAAGACACTGCTTGCGTTGTCAATCCACGAACTTGTCTGCTTGAAAACTTTAAACTTCACCGTTTCCGGAAAGCCTACGGCACTTTGAGATATATATATACCAGTCCGCAATGCTTAATACAGCTGAGTGCTCTTACTAAGAAGCCAAAGGATAGTTTTGATATTTTGAGAAAAATAACTGATTTAATGCAGATCACATTATGCTGGAGGTGAACTTCGCTATTTCGCTTGCTCCGAAGGCATTGTTGAAGTCGACACTCCATTGAAATGGAACTTCGTGATCTGATCAAAATACCTCGACTTCACTTTTATTTTGTTAAATTATTAGTTTTTAAATTTATATATATAATTTATTTCAATTTACAGCCTTTCTACTTTTTAATGTAATATTACTAGCGAAATGTCATCAGCGAAATGCAAAACGTGTTAGTTAATGAACTTACGGTGAATTCCCACTTCACACAAGTCCAATATCCCAGATTGCAGTCAGTTTGCCAGACTCTGTTTACACATGACAAATTGTCACTCATGTAAAGTGCCACGTGCTAAGCTGCGCGAGCTGAGCAGTTGCGCCACGACAAACAAAAGCAAGCCAATTCTCGTTTAAACAAGATGCCAAGCCATTCAAATGTATCTCCAGACAGCCACACACTTCGCCAAAAAATAAGCATTTTAAATTTTTTAAAGAGTTATTTTTCTTGGAGCGGTTGCGACTCGGTTTGATTCTTACGAAACAAAAAGAAAACATGGAATGTGCACATACGAATTGAGTTATTTAATCGTTGTTTATAGGGCCCAGCGGACTGAAAAGAGCCGAATCAGGACCACAAAATCAGGACCATTGCTTAGTTGAAAGAAGACTCACCCCTGCACAAATACGATTGATCTAACATTCTTAGCTGTAGTTAAAGTATCGGCCTAGGAAAAAAAAGATGCCTTTAGGTTTGATGCCTTGAGTTATTGTGGAGATCGGCAAAACGTGTATTTTGAGCAAACATTCGGTGCGACGGACCGACGGACTGGCAACCGGATTGCCACTGAACGATGGCCCATGATTTGAAATTCCTCCATATAAACTGAATTCCCATAAATCATTTTCGCCGTTTTTGAGAGATTGAGCCAAACGTGTTTAGCTGCAAAAGGACTGCAGTCATCTTGAACTTTTTGGTAGAGCAAATATGATGGCACAGGAAGGAAGCCACTTACGTGGGTAATTTTGCTATACATTTCGGTCATAGATATGTAATGTATACATTTCGGTCATAGACATGTAATGTATAAATTTCGGTCATAGACATGTAATGTATAAATTTCGGTCATAGACATGTAATGTATACATTTCGGTCATAGACATGTAATGTATAAATTTCGGTCATAGACATGTAATGTATACATTTCGGTCATAGACATGTAATGTATACATTTCGGTCATAGACATGTAATGTATAAATTTCGGTCAAAATCTGTTCAGTAACTCTTGAGATGTGGCTTCCAAGGGACCGCCAGACAGATCGACACCGACATTTGGCTCGTTCCCCCTCTCCTTTCCCCTCCTCAAGACTATGTCAAAGTATTTCCAGACATGTCTTGAAAAACAAAATTAAATAATTAATTAAAAACACAACATAGGCCTCATTGTTTCCGCCCAGAAAGGTGCGCCATCACAATTATATAGCTCGGTTACTGTACAGATGACCTCATGGCGGATACAGTCTTTAATATGTTCAATTGTACAGATGACCTCATGGCGGATACAGTCTTAGATATGTTCATTTGTACAGCTGACCTCATGGCGGATACAGTCTTTGATATGTTCAATTGTACAGATGACCTCATGGCGGATACAGTCTTAGATATGTTCATTTGTACAGCTGACCTCATGGCTGCTACAGTCTTTGATATGTTCAATTGTACAGCTGACCTCATGGAGGATACAGTCTTTGATATGTTCAATTGTACAGCTGACCTCATGGAGGATACAGTCTTTGATATGTTCAATTGTACAGCTGACCTCATGGCGGATACAGTCTTTGATATGTTTAATTGTACAACTGACCTCATGGCGGATACAGTCTTTGATATGTTCAATTGTACAGCTGACCTCATGGCTGCTACAGTCTTTGATATGTTCAATTGTACAGCTGACCTCAAGGAGGATACAGTCTTTGATATGTTCAATTGTACAACTGACCTCATGGCGGATACAGTCTTTGATATGTTCAATTGTACAGATGACCTCATGGAGGATACAGTCTTTGATATGTTCAATTGTACAGCTGACCTCATGGAGGATACAGTCTTTGATATGTTCAATTGTACAGCTGACCTCATGGCGGATACAGTCTTTGATATGTTTAATTGTACAACTGACCTCATGGCGGATACAGTCTTTGATATGTTCAATTGTACAGCTGACCTCATGGCTGCTACAGTCTTTGATATGTTCAATTGTACAGCTGACCTCAAGGAGGATACAATCTTTGATATGTTCAATTGTACAGCTGACCTCATGGCGGATACAGTCTTTGATATGTTCAATTGTACAGCTGACCTCATGGCGGATACAGTCTTTGATATGTTCAATTGTACAGATGACCTCATGGCGGATACAGTCTTTGATATGTTCAATTGTACAGCTGACCTCATGGCTGCTACAGTCTTTGATATGTTCAATTGTACAGATGACCTCATGGCGGATACAGTCTTTGATATGTTCAATTGTACAGCTGACCTCATGGCGGATACAGTCTTTGATATGTTCAATTGTACAGATGACCTCATGGCGGATACAGTCTTTGATATGTTCAATTGTACAGCTGACCTCATGGCTGCTACAGTCTTTGATATGTTCAATTGTACAGCTGACCTCATGGCTGCCACAGTCTTTGATATGTTCAATTGTACAGATGACCTCATGGAGGCTACAGTCTTTGATATGTTCATTTGTACAACTGACCTCATGGCGGCTACAGTCTTTGATATGTTCATTTGTACAACTGACCTCATGGCGGATACAGTCTTTGATATGTTCAATTGTTCAGATGACCTCATGGCGGATACAGTCTTTGATATGTTCAATTGTACAGCTGACCTCATGGCTGCTACAGTCTTTGATATGTTCAATTGTACAGATGACCTCATGGCGGATACAGTCTTTGATATGTTCAATTGTACAGCTGACCTCATGGCTGCTACAGTCTTTGATATGTTCAATTGTACAGATGACCTCATGGCGGATACAGTCTTTGATATGTTCAATTGTACAGCTGACCTCATGGCTGCTACAGTCTTTGATATGTTCAATTGTACAGATGACCTCATGGCGGATACAGTCTGATATGTTCAATTGTACAGATGACCTCATGGCGGATACAGTCTTTGATATGTTATTGTACAGATGACCTCATGGCGCATACAGTCTTTGATATGTTCAATTGTACAGCTGACCTCATGGCTGCTACAGTCTTTGATATGTTCAATTGTACAGATGACCTCATGGCGGATACAGTCTTTGATATGTTCAATTGTACAGCTGACCTCATGGCTGCTACAGTCTTTGATAGAGGGTGGAACCGGTACGATTTCTCAAACCGGTTTTTAACCGGTTTTTCCAATAGAAAACCGCGGTTTAAAACCGGTTAACCGGCTAGAAGTTAAAACTGGTTACCCCGGGTAAAGGCGCATAGTAAGCAAGGGAAATAATCTCTGTATTGAATTTTTTTTGGGAACGGCTGAAGTTCTTTCACGATGAATTTTGTCACCTTTTCGTTGATTTCGGATGCTTTCTTGGAGTTAGCTGGATATACCTGCTTCTTTTTGAGTGCTTCACTGATTATTTGTTTTGTGTCGCCTTTACTTGTACTGGCACCTCCTTCAGTCACAATGCTCACGTCAGCGTCAGCGCTGCTGGTACACGGACTAGATCTAGCATGTAGGACTTGTGGGTTAGATCTATTGGGTGCAGGGCCCGCAGGCTTGGCTGGCTTCAGCAGCAGCAGCAAAGGGTGGTGTCGGCGAATGTGTGCATTCAGATTTGAAGTGCCACCGCCAAGTTTAATACTTGCCTTACACTCTTTACAGTAACAGGTATTATGGTCAACCTTTTCTGCTTCTGTCTCTCGCAGGAGAAAGAATCTCCAAATGTCAGCTTTCCCACGCGTGTTCGCTACGAATTTCTCTGTTTCTGCCATTTTGCTAGTGCTTTACGGGACGAGTGATGCCCCTTAGAAAAACCGCAGTTTTCCGGTTTTTTAAGGCCAAACCGGTTTACCGAACCGTGAGAAAGTCGAACCGATTTTAACCGGAAAACCGGTAAAACCGAACACCCCTAGTCTTTGATATGTTCAATTGTACAGATGACCTCATGGCGGATACAGTCTGATATGTTCAATTGTACAGATGACCTCATGGCGGATACAGTCTTTGATATGTTATTGTACAGATGACCTCATGGCGGATACAGTCTTTGATATGTTCAATTGCACAGCTGACCTCATGGCTGCTACAGTCTTTGATATGTTCAATTGTACAACTGACCTCATGGCTGCTACAGTCTTTGATATGTTCAATTGTACAGATGACCTCATGGCGGCTACAGTCTTTGATATGTTCAATTGTACAGCGTGAATGTAGGGATTGCGTTCTATGCTTCTGCTAACTGTGAACGCTGTTCTGAGATCTGTTCAAAGACCAATTAATCTATTCTTTAAAATATATCAGATGATTCCCCATCATAATATCCCTAATTCATACATTGTTTTGGCCAACGTGTTGTTTGCTTATGTGTTGTGTGGGTGGGTGGGAAGGTGTGGGTAAAGGTTTGGGTTTGTTTGTGTCCTTTGCTTTTCTTTGTATGTAGTTTTGTGTGCTAGCCATTAATCCCAGTCAATGCATGTGTCAGCCATTAATCCCAGTCAATGCATGCGTCAGCCTTTAATCCCAGTCAATGCATGTGTTAGCCATTAATCCCAATCAATACATGCGTGTTAGCCATTAATCCCCGTCAATGTAGTTGTTAACCATGAATCCCAGTCAATGCATGTGTTAGCTATTAATCCCAATCAATGCATGCGTGTTAGCTATTAATCCCAATCAATGCATGCGTGTTAGCCATTAATCCCAGTCAATGCATGCGTGAGAAAAGCGCTTTGAGCAAATATATTTCCAGATTTTGCGTTATATGAAATAAAACAGTAGTAGTAGTAGTAGTAGAAGTAGTAGTAGTAGTAGTAGTAGTAGTAGTAGTAGTAGTAGTAGTGGAGGTGGAGGTGGTTGTAGTAGTATATTATTCATAGTACATTAATTTGTTAATGTCAGATCTAGCGTGTAGAGCCCAGATGATGAAATCGTGTGTTGAGCTTGCGCGATAGATATTAGAGGGTGGAACCGGTACGATTTCTCAAACCGGTTTTTAACCGGTTTTTCCAATAGAAAACCGCGGTTTAAAACCGGTTAACCGGCTAGAAGTTAAAACTGGTTACCCCGGGTAAAGGCGCATAGTAAGCAAGGGAAATAATCTCTGTATTGAATTTTTTTTGGGAACGGCTGAAGTTCTTTCACGATGAATTTTGTCACCATTTCGTTGATTTCGGATGCTTTCTTGGAGTTAGCTGGATATACCTGCTTCTTTTTGAGTGCTTCACTGATTATTTGTTTTGTGTCGCCTTTACTTGTACTGGCACCTCCTTCAGTCACAATGCTCACGTCAGCGTCAGCGCTGCTGGTACACGGACTAGATCTAGCATGTAGGACTTGTGGGTTAGATCTATTGGGTGCAGGGCCCGCAGGCTTGGCTGGCTTCAGCAGCAGCAGCAAAGGGTGGTGTCGGCGAATGTGTGCATTCAGATTTGAAGTGCCACCGCCAAGTTTAATACTTGCCTTACACTCTTTACAGTAACAGGTATTATGGTCAACCTTTTCTGCTTCTGTCTCTCGCAGGAGAAAGAATCTCCAAATGTCAGCTTTCCCACGCGTGTTCGCTACGAATTTCTCTGTTTCTGCCATTTTGCTAGTGCTTTACGGGACGAGTGATGCCCCTTAGAAAAACCGCAGTTTTCCGGTTTTTTAAGGCCAAACCGGTTTACCGAACCGTGAGAAAGTCGAACCGATTTTAACCGGAAAACCGGTAAAACCGAACACCCCTAATAGATATCAGCAAATTATAAGGACACCTACCCCAAGAACCACTTTTCACATTTTCTTTGAATTGATAAGCCTAGATACATATCGATAAGTCATCACAATTTCAAACCAGCCAAAAGATAACACAACGATTACACTTTATAACACAAAATGTCGATTTTCTCCAAAATTAATTTTCCATGGAATTTCCTTACTTTACCGTCATACTGTGATACGGAGAAGCGGGAAAAAGACTGGGAACTACATTGCGACATTCCGGATGCTTGCTCACCACTTTCAGCTCCTACCTTCTGGCCGGCGCTTCCAAATGCGGATCTGAAGGGCCCGGGCTCGAGCCCTGTCCGGGCCATTGTGTTGTATCCCTGGGAAAGACACTTTACTCCCGTTTCCTACTCCTTCTGATGAGAGTATAAACCGAGGCCTAGTCTGTGTGTCGCATGCATACATTCCATCATAACGGACTTTAAAGATCCTGACGCTCTTGTCCTAGACGGGTGAGTGCCGGTAACAAGACTTACCCAGCATGCACTTTGTCCTTCTCCCCCATCCCTGGCTGGCCGTATAGTGCTCAGTTGTCCGGGCGTCAGACCATGCGCCCAAAGGCTGCGGGTGGGCGTCTCGGGCGGTTTGAGTTAGATCCTGTATCGGCCAGCGCCTAGAGTCTGGTCAAGTACGGCGAGATAAGTGCGCTAAAAAATCATCAATAATAATAATAATAATAATAATAATAATAATAATAATAATAATAATAATAATAATAATAATAATAATAATATAATAATAATAAAACGCCTAAGATTCATACCTGTAAAACTAAAAACAGTTTTATACCACATTCTGTACTTCTGATTAACAGATAATAAATTCAACCAGTTGTACAACATGTGTGTGTGTGACCTTGTGTTAGTAGGCAACTTGTATTCCTGCATATATTTCTTTTATTGATATTATGTACACCCCTTGTAATTTCTCATGGAGGTAATAACGTTGTCGTATTCGTATTGGTCTAACATGCAGTTTTGACTTTGGCTACAGTGCAAATCCTGAGAAGAACAAGACGACAGGAGTTAGATCTGTGCAATGAAACTGAGACAATTGTTTTGTCTTGGGAAGTTTGTTTGGGATTGCACAATGCACCAGTCCCTTGATGTTCAACGCAACGCATCAGACTTACATTATACTTCATTCCTTATCACGAGGAGAAGAAGAAGAAGAAGAAGAAGAAGAAGAAGAAGAATGATGATGATGATGATGATGATGATGTGATGATGATGATGATGATGATGATGATTGATGATGATGATGATGATAAAGAAGAAGAAGAAGAAGATCAACAACAACAACAACAACAACAAGATGATGATGATGAAGATGATGATGATGAAGAAGAAGAAGAAGAAGAAGATGAAGAAAGGACGATGATGGTGATGACGACTGTGATGATGATGGTGATGATGATGAGGAGGAGGAGGAGGAGGCGTGCTGGCATTGATTGGTGTATTGATAGTAGTCAATAAAAAGAAGAAGAAGATGCAGATGCAGATGATGATGACGCTGATGATGACGACGACGACGACAGCGACGGAGATGATGACGGCAAAGAAGGAGATGTAGAAAATCGTTTAAGAACACAACGGGAGGTTTTCATCATCCTGACTGATTATTAAATTAAGCCAACAATGAAGACCAACACACAACATGTATCGCTGAGAGAATGACGTGTGACGCTGCTTTTTATTGGGTACCAATGTCCAGTTTTCTTATTCAAAGCAATAACAATAACAGTATGAAAGAAAAGTAATTGTGGAAGTGTTTATTTAACATTGATCTATTTCTATAGCGCACGTTTTCACTTCTGGCGACAGTCTTAAGTGAGCAACTCCATAACCGTCACTTAGTCTCCAATGATGCAGGCAATTCCGCTGACAGCTGCCTCACGCTGTTCGACGATTTAGAATCGCACTCCATCGTCATGATGACGCGCTCCTTTGCACACGTCAATACCAATAATGCGTCATGTCACACAAACTTCATTTGGCATGATTGCCACCAATCTGAGCAGCAATGAGTAAAAATTAACGTAACTCGTGAAAATGAGAATGTGGAGTCACAAGACTATGCACATGACCTCTCTGTCTGTCTGTATTTTTAAATGTCTCTGTCTGTCTGTCTGTGTCTCTGTTCCCCCCCCCCCTTCGCCGCCTCTCTGTCTGTCTGTCTGTCTGCCTGTCTGTCTGTCTCTCTCTCTCTCTCTCTCTCTCTCTCTCTCTCTCTCTCTCTCTCTCTCTCTCTCTCTCTCTCTCTCTCTCTCTCTCTCTCTCTCTCTCTCTCTCTCTCTCTCTCTCCAAATGGAGCAATCCAGTATATTTGCCACAATGGATGTAACCTACAACACGAGCGCGCGTGTGCACGATGTAGAATTTGCCAACAACGACGACGATGATGATGAGGATTAGGATGAGGATGATAATTCTTCTGCGGCTGCAGCAGCTGATGATGATAATGATCACGATGATCGTGAGATGAGGATCATGATGATGCTTGCTGCTGATTATGATTATGATGATTTCTGCTGAAGCTGTTGCTGCTGCTGCTACTGATGATGATGATGATGATGATGATGATGATGATGATGATGATGATGATGATGATGATGATGATGATGATGATGATGATGATGAAACTGCTTTGTTTAGCGAGATTATCTGCTCTCTGAACAAAAGGGTGACATTGAAGAACAATACGTTAATTTAAATAGCAGGATAATTACCAGAGTACATAATATAACAATGAACTCGGGATGGGATAGTATTACACGCTGAAGGCCGTGATCAAGTTTCTAACAATCACACAGGAATCCTGAACTGTCCTGCATTAATCAATTTCCATTAATTCATTCAGTCATTCAACGTTGTCAGAAAGCAGCAGCAGCAACCTCTACTAAACCCAAAGGTCATTCGAGATGAACGAACAAGTACAAGAAGAAGAAGGAGGAGAAGAAGATGATGACGATGATGGTGATAGTAGTAGTAGTAGTAGTAGCAGCAGCAACAACAGCAGCAGTATTAGTAGTAGCGGCAGTAGTAGCAATAATAGTAGTAGTAATAAGAGAAGATAAAGGAGGAGAAAGAGGAGGAGGAGGTATTAGTAATAGTAGTAGTAGTAGCAGTAGCAGCAGCAGCACTAGTTGTAGTGGTAGTAGTAATAGAAGACAAAGATAGTAGTGGCAGCAGTAGTAATAGTAGTAGTAGTAGTAATTGTAGTGGTAGTAGTAATAGAAGAAGGAGAAGGAGAAATAAAAGAAAAAGGAACAGCGAGAGATCTCCAACTATACCAAATGGAGAACTACATATACCTGCCTGTGTATGCTATCGATCAATGCAACATTTCTTTAGAACAGTACTATGACTGAAATCATTGAAAAATAGTCTATCAATGTCAGAACTATTACTTTACTACAGATTGTCTCTCTGACTTCTTAACGGAAGCATGTCTATGGTTCTAACAGCAATCTGTTTTTTCGGCTCTATATTCCCACAACTCTATGTTTCCCACAGGCTCTATGTTCCCACAACTCTATGTTTCCCCTAGGTTCCCAGTTGTTGTTTTTTTTGTTTGTTTTTTTAGCTCTATATTGCCACGGTTGAAAAATTCCCATCGTAATTTACATTATCACCGACCTGTGAGTAAAATTAGGCTGTGAAAACAGATAGCTTGACAGATTGTCAGTAAACCGGAACATATTTTGGCCGATGAGTTTGTACTTCTGCCTTCAAAACGTCGTTTTGCTCAACCCATTTCGAAAACTAAAAGATATTCAAACTCATTTGTACCCTCTGCTGTCCGCCTTCTCAACGCCTATACTATGTAATAAAAGGTTGTGTTTTTTTGTTGTTGTTGTTTTTAATTTACTATTGATTTTATTGATTATGTGTCTATATAAACAATAGATATAAGCTGCTGTGTGAGTGGGTGAGTGTGGGTATAATTCCAGAGAGAGCGAGGAGATTTTTGCTGGTAGAAATTATTATCTGTGATATTTGTTTTATAGTTTTATAGGTTATATTTTATTTTATAGTTTATTTATGCATTTAACAGCACATTTATTTATTGATTGGGAGTATTTCTGTGTGTATGTAAGGTCATTTTTAATTTTTATTCTAATTCTTATTGGTTATTTCTGCGCCAACGCTGCCTTTGTAATCGTATTGCCCAGCTTGAGAGGAATGAAGTTGTGTGGCATTGTTTTGTGCTGTATTGTGTTGTGTTGTATTGTATGGTATTGGATTGTATTGCTGGGATGTACATCTTGTACTGTAGCTTTCTGCGGAGAAACTTGTGGTATATCGGGGCAGTTTATCTTTTATGACTTTTTATGACATTCACCTCTAGTTTATTGTATGTATTTAACTGTATGTTTTGTTATCTATTTGTTTTATTTATTATTTTTTGATTGGACTATTTCTCATGTGTATGTAATAATATTTTTAATTCTTTCTGGTAATTGTGCTGATGCTGCCGTTGTAATTGCTCAGTTTGAGATGAATAAAGTTGTATTGTATTGTATTGTAATTCATTCTACTGCCGTTTTGAACGCGATGACACAAAAGACGACGTTGATGATATTATTTCTCGTTTAGAACAAGACGTGGTTGATGGGGATGCTGACTTTGAGATCGATGGTGCCACAGTTGAGTCCATGTTTAAAAGACTGAATCTGAGAAAGGCCACTGGTCCTGATGGTATAGGGGGTAGGACCTTGAAGTGGTGCGCTGCACAGTTGTGCTTAGTATTCAGTCAGCTATTCTCGTGGTCAGTCAGGGATTGTGTTGTACCTAGTGTATGGAAACACTCTATCATCTGTCCCGTGCCCAAAAACAGTAAACCCAAAGAACTCAACGACTATCGCCCTGTTGCCCTTACATCCATAGCTATGAAATGTCTCGAACGGATTCTTCTCTCTCGTCTTCTTTGTCACACTCAGCCTTTCACTGATCCTCTTCAATTTGCATACAAACCCAATCGTAGTACCGACGACGCTACTCTGACGCTTCTTCACAATGCGTATGATCACTTAGATACCTCTGGTTTATTTGTCCGTATTCTATTTATAGACTTTTCTTCTGCTTTCAATACCATACAGCCACACCTCATGGCTCAGAAGCTTTTGTCTTACACTGTCCCTCAAAGACTCGTCCTGTGGATCGTTCACTTCCTCGTGTCCAGATCTCAGGTTGTCCGCTTTCACTCTGCTGTCTCATCTCTCAAACAAACGTCCACTGGAGCTCCTCAGGGTACGGTTCTTTCTCCGGTACTTTTCACGCTCTACACAAACGACTGCAGAGGAACTGATGCCTCACCGGTCATAAAGTACTCGGATGACTCTGCCCTTGTGGACCTGTCCAATTCAAATGCTGTGTATTTCTCTGCAGTTGATAGGTTCAGCTCCTGGTGCAAACAAAACTATCTGGACTTAAATGTCAAGAAAACTAAGGAACTGGTAATTGACTTTCGTAAAAACAACACTCTCATTCCAGACCTTGTCATTGATGGTGTTACAGTCGAGAGAGTCACCCAATACAAATACCTGGGAACCATCATTGACGAGAAACTGAACTTCACTGCAAACACCCAGGCCATACACAAAAAATGTCAGTCTAGAATTTACTGCCTTCAAAAACTTCGAAATCTCCAAGTCAGTAGCCGCATCCTTCAGACCTTTTACTCTTCTTTTATTGAGTCCCTTCTTATCTTTTCTTTTATCTGCTGGTATGGAAGTTTGTGTGTAAAAAACAAACGTATGATGGATCGAGTAGTGAAAGTCTGTGGGAGGGTTGTGGGAGTGAAACAAGAGAGTCTGCAGGTGTTGTATGAAAGACGTGTTGTGCGGAAAGCTATTTGCTTTGTGCTGGATAGCACTCATGTGCTTGCGCACCACTTCCAGCTCCTGCCTTCTGGAAGGCGCTACCAAACACCAAGGGTCAGAACTCTCAGAACGAAAAACAGTTTTATTCCAAAGGCTGTCTCATTACTTAATAAATGACGTGTGTGTGTGTGTGTGTGTGTGTGTGTGTGTGTGTTTGCCCAAAATAATCTCATTTCACATTTGCTGTCGTTTAATGTTAGCATGCATAAGTGTAATTCTATTCATATGAGACTGTGCATTTTTATCCTCATTGTCATTATGATTGTTGTTATTATTATTGTGATGTTTATTCCTTGTTGATTGTAATTGTACACCACAATGTAATTTCTTGTAAAAAATAATAAAGTTGTCTTATCTTATCTTATTGTATTGTATTGTATTGTATTGTTGTGGTATGACAAATCAAATCCAGAAACACCAGTTTTGTGAAACAAATCATCCTTTTCTGTTTTGTTCAATTTCAGTTTATTTTAAACAGTTGTGTATTATTGTGATGATAACAAGCGGATTATTAATTCACTAGTGTAAGCAATAATTCACTGTGAATATAAGTGTTTTGGTAAGTAAAATATTCTACGTATTTCGAAAGTGAATTTCATGGACTTGCTAGGTTTTGTTAGATTTTTCAGAACTTTTGTTTTTACATGGGTTGCTATCTTGGAGTCTAAGCAACCAAACTTTGGAAATTGCACTTAAACACGCCCCTAATTTTGTTTAGTTTTAAATCTACTACTAAAACTTCTTTTTTTAATGGACATGCTTTAATTTGCCTCATTAAGGCAGAGTGAGCGCATACACAAAACTATGACAACATAGAGTTGTGGGAACAAGAAGGTCTGGGAACATAGTGTTGTGGAACATAGAGCCGTGTACACATACAGAACGTAGAGATATGGAAACATAGAGTTGTGGGAATATATACAGCTCAGTTAAAATAGAGCTGTGGTTTGATGAAGCTGTGAGAACATTCTAGATTTAAGAATACCTTATTATTGTTGTTGTTGTTGTTGTTGTTGTTGTTGTTGTTGTTGTTGTTGTTGTTGTTGTTGTTGTTGTTGTTGTTGTTGTTGTTGTTCTTATTATTATTATTATTATTATTATTATTATTATTATTATTATTATTATTATTATTTAACTTCCATAAATCGCAGTGCATACCAACACAGAACAGTACGTTTCAGTGAATTGCTATCCATAAATCAAAACAACACTTACACAGTCAAACAATGCATTGACAAGTAGGTAAAGGTAAAGGTAGTCCCATAGCCTTGTGGCCGTAGGGGAGCGTGATGTTGGAGATCACACTTATCTTGGGCCAGCGTAATGAGGGTGATGCCCAACTCTCTCTCTCGCTGCTTTACCTTCCCCACTCTTAAGAGAGTAGGTACTCAGTCACAGTTGAGTCAACTGGGGCGTTGGTATTAGTCGCTTCACGTTTTGCGGTCACCCATCCAATTGCTAACCGCACTGGACGGTGCTTAACTTGCGACACAGTAGCGAGTGCTCCAACCACTGTGCTATCCGACACCCCGCATTGACAAGTTAAAGAAAGAAAAAGGAGAGAAAGCAAGCAGCCCAATACTTTATTATTTCAAAAGGAACAATTACAACACGCTTTGTTGACCAGTACTACAACAAATTGCAATAACTATATTTAAAAAGGCAGTTACAAACATTCTCTGATTAAAGAAGTATTTCAAAGGATGTAGACTTAATACAACATAATACATGTCATAACATAGAAAGTAGCAATAAGGGTGTAACGAAAGGGGTTTATCTCAAGAACTGCGTGTCTGCATGCGTGAATAATCTGCGTGTCCTCCCGTCTCACACTTTCTAACTCTCAAGAATATTTCTGTTGTCACACCCCCTTCTATTACTAGAAAATAAACCAACACAAATTTACATTAGTACAATCAATCCAATAAATACAATCAATCAAGAATAGATAAGAATACAATAATACTTCGGTACTCACATACTTTGTAGGGGTAATCCGTGAATTACACACACTCACAATAACACATAAAGAGTCCCGGTCACCGTCCACAGAGAGAATTAACGAACGAGTCTCATTGAGAAAATGTTTGATTATTTGTTCATGTATATCCTGTCTCTGTCTATGCACTTTCTTTCGTTCCCCTCGTTTTCTCCTTGTCCTTATTCTTCTCTCTGTCCTAGACTTTCTTCCCTCTCCCCCGTTCCCTTCTCCACCTTTTATGCTGCTACTGTTGCTGCTACTGTTGCTGCTGCTGTTGCTGTTACCGCTCCTCGTCTACTTCTTCGTCTTCTTCTTTGGCTTCTTCTCTGGCTTCTTCTTTATGCTACCTCCTTTCTTCCTCCTCTGCTACTTCTTCCTCTTCTTCTTTCGTCTTCCGTTCCTTCTGCTTCTTCTGCTTCCCTTCTTCTCTTCTGCTTCTCTCTCTTCTTCTTCTTCTTCTTCTTCTTCTTCTTCTTCTTCTTCTTCTTCTTCTTCTTCTTCTTCTTCTCCTCCTTCTTCTTCTTCTTCTTCTTCTTCTTCTTCTTCTTCTTCTTCTTCTTCTTCTTCTTCTTCTTCTTCTTCTTCTTCTTCTTCTTCTTCTTCTTCTTCTTCCTCTTTTTGACACTTCGTCTTCTTCTTGACTCTCTTCTTCTTCTCCTTCCTCTTCTTCATCTTCTTCTCCTCCTTCTCCTTCTTCTTCTTCTTCTTCTTCTTCTTCTTCTTCTTCTTCTTCTTCTTCTTCTTCTTCTTCTTCTTCTTCTTCTTCTTCTCCTTCTTCTTCTGCCTCGAGGCCCCCAGCCGGGAACTTCTGTAAACACACGAGTTTACCAAACTAAATTTCTTGATACAAAGACTTTCTTTTGATTACTACATAAACCTCTCTCTCCTCTCTGTGACGGGACCGGACCAGTAATATAATTCAAATCTCGTATGTGTCGAACACAGTTCACACATACGCAAATTGTAAAACTAATTATAACAACTGATTATTACATCTTGACACGATTAATTTCATTCACAAAATAAATATAATGCTATACACTGCAAATTGAGGTTTCAACTTCAAATCAAATAATAATCCAACTTCAATTCGTTAATCAAAACGATACAACATCCACCATCCTCATCACCTCCGTATTACATCCTTCATACTAATACCAAAATTATTTATTATTAATTCTATTCCACAACAAGTAGAATATAATCATTGTAAAATACTATTATGTTTATAATACAATATTTCAATGACAAACAATATATACCTGCAGACACAGCTGCCAGAAGTTCAATACAACCACTCCGTGGTATAGTCAAGAAAAGAATAAATATAATTTTGAATGTACAGTGGTGAGCCGTCATGTGACTAGCTCAACCAATCAGAATTTAGCTATCAACAAAAAATATTATCATTTATATCTTCTCACAGGAAGAGACTACAATACATAAAGTCATCGGACCGAAATACTATAAAACCGGTCAGTGACAAAAGGAATATTAAGCTGCGGCCAATTAGGTAAAACATATGGGGGGAACAAGATGCGGGAAAAGATATCTACGTTTATGGGAACAATTACGGATTGGAAACGAAGCGCTAAGTTTGGGAAACCGTAAATTTGTAGGAAAGGTTGATATATGACAAAAAAACCGTTTTGAACCTGTGGCACCATAGAGCTGTGGAAACACAATAATGGTGGGATCACAGAGCTGTGACAACAAAGGAGCTAGATTGGTAGTATGTCATTAAACAGCCGTTTGGAAATAGAGATGACACCTCCTGGTCGATGCGTTGGTCTTATCGATGATCTAACAGTGAGGTGATTCCTGACAAAAGCAGATTAGCGGTCTGTCAGTTGTTATCGATCACACACACAATCGATCATCGAACATGACAGCAGAACGCCATACACTCACTTCCGGTCCAATTTTCCTGCCACATCCTGCGTGTGAAAGTGACTGTGAGGTCATATTTATTTTTGAGTAGGATGAGGATAGAAGTTTTATAGAACCGCAGTTTGAGGTGAGAGCTCTCAAATAAGAGTGTACGCAGCTTTACAACAAATTCCTTCCTTTTTATGACGTCCCTTCGCTAGTTCGTTCCCTACTGTGAAGTCATTACACGTCAAAACCCTGCGACAGGCCGAGTTCACAAAGTCACATGGAAACAGCCAAAACTAAGCTGCCAGTAGTATAATTGTGGGCAGCTGTTCGCACATATAACTCCAGGTTTTTCGCGCCTGTAATAGTATTAAAAATACCAATCGTCCCCTATACGCTTATGTGTCCGGGGACGTTAATCTATTTTAACTAACTAAAAAAGCCTGTATTACGTTCTAGGGCGGTACAGTCACCCTGTGCTTACAACATACGACTTTTTTTTGGATGGTCAAACATGACGTTTAGATTCAATTTTTGCAAACATTAGAAAAACAAAGTATGAATATATAATCAAATAGTCATATCTTAGCGTGAAGGTGGATTAATGGTAGAGCTTTGGCTTGCGGATCTGAAGGTCCCGGGTTCGAACCCAGGCCGGGGCATTGTGTTGTGTCCTTGGGAAAGACACTTTACTCCCGTTTCCTACTCCTTCGGATGAGAGTATAAACCGAGGTCTAGTCTGTGTCGCATACATTCCATCATAACTAACTTTAAAGATCATGACGCTCATGTCCTAGACGGGTGAGTGCCGGTGACAAGAACACACCCAGCATGCACCTAGGTCCTTCTCCCCCATTCCTAACAAGCTGAACTAGTAATGTACGCTAAACTAAACTAAAGTAATCTAAACTACCATATACTAATATATACCATAATATCATCTAAACTAATTCAAATTAAAGTTACCAACCTAACCCAACATAACTCAACCCAATCTGAGCACAAACCGAAACAAAACTAAACTACTTTACTTCACTTTACTTAACTACTTTACTTCACTTTACTTAACTTTCCGCTAAGTACGGGCAAATTACATTGCAGCAGAAAATGCTTTCAGCATGCAGGGAAAGCGTAGATGTTACCGGCAATCTGTGTATTCAGTAAATACGTATATTGTCTATTAAAAAAGAGCAGTTAATTCGTGTTTTGACTGTGACCACTAGCCAATACATGTAAAGACTAAAATTTCCAGTCAATACGTGTATTGTCTTAAAAAATGCTTTGGTCAATACACGAACTGACTGAACTGTCACTCGGCAATTTTAATTGCAACTGGTTGTCAACATAAATGACCACACAATAATTTGTTGTTCTTTTACTTCAGTACGCACATTCACAGGAACACATCCACACAAATAAATCATGTTAAGTAGTAGTGCTATATCACGCCATTTTTTTCAGACTGTGAACTGTGAACGTAGCTATTTATCAGTCGATTTGTGCTTCATACGTCTTGCAGCTTGTTCAGTGTTTTGCAGTGTTGGTTCTTTGCTATTTGTATCTGTGCATTATACAGGTGAGGCGAATTTGTGAACAAAAATGAACACAATAAACAAACCAAATAAAAACACAGACATCTTTTTACAAATATATTTCTAAACACATTGCTGCTTCAGTACTGCTGAAATACATTGTGTTCTTGTTATTCTTCGTAGCCGCTGTTACTGCTAAAATTAACCTTGTATGTCCTGTTGTGTGATTATAAGTTGGTTTTTGTTGATCTCCTCGTGCTTTTTGTGTGTGCTTACACGACTGATAGAAAAACTATAGCGCAGAGGTGACACAGAAATGGTAGTGTCACTGTTTACATCCAGTTATGTCTGACAATTCGAAAGATAATGTAGGGGCGAGGGAGAGAGTAGAGAAAAGAAAACTTTTGTCGCCTTTGCAGGTGCAAGAGTCAGAAAAGAAGCATTGTGTAAGCGATTCGCCTGTGTCAGTTTCAAGCGAGCAAGACAATACCATCATTTATTCACAGGATAGTACAAATCTTGAGTTTTTGCACAGTACTCTCATCGACTGCCCTAATTCTCCTGTCCCTGAGGCCACCAATCCTACCTCAGGTCGTCCTGTATCGTACGCTGATGCAGTTATGGACAGCATGTCCAGTACCAACGCACCTGTCTTGACCCAGTCATCGCCACTGTCTAGCACCATGCGTGAGGCTTTGAGATCTGAACTACGAGCTGTGCTGTTTGACCCTATGGTGCTGGACATCCAGTCTAAAGCTGTAGCAGCTGAATTGCAGAAAGAAATCTCCTGTCTTAGAAGGGAAATCACACGCCTAAATAACGAAATAAAGGTGCGTGATGCCAAAATTGTGGCTCTGGAACGTAAGACTGATGACTTAGAGCAGTACACAAGAATCAACAGCATACGCATTACCAACATCCCAGAGTCCGACAGTGAGAAAACGGATGAAATCGTGGTGAAAGTGGCGGGGGCGATCGGTGCTGAAATCGACGTCGAGATGATCGACCGAAGTCATCGTGTAGGGCCAAAGAGTGCTGACGGCATTCCCAGACCGATCATCGTGAAGTTTGTTTCTTACAAAGGAAAGAGGGAGATGACGGAGAATAGAAAGAAGTTGGGGAAGGTGAGAGGGGAAGTGTTGTTCCCGTCGCTGGCCTGGCCACTACCTGCTTCTGCTAGGGATCGGTCCGGTCAGCCCTTCAATCGTAAAATATTTATAAATGATGATCTGACAAAAACCAGAGCCCAGGCTGCTGCCAGGGCCAGAAAACTTCAGAAGGCTGGCCGGCTGAAAAGGGTGTGGATTCGTGGTGGTTCGGTCTGCGTCAGTGACAGCAGCGATCACACTTATGTGACGAACAAGTCTTCTGACCTAGACAAGTTTGATGTGTACTCACATCAAATGTCCCCATGAACTGCTGAACGAACAACACGAATAAATATGGACATTCAGTAGCAAAAATAACAAAAGACCCGTGAAGCTGAATAATAAACGAACAAGCACGAACTATGGACTAAATGTAAAACACAATTATTTACCAACAGACTAAAATTTTAAGTGATGCAAACTGTGAATGAAAAACAAACAAATATCAACAGAAACAAATAAAATAGGAATAATATTAATACAAGGAATCAAGATTATGGTCTACAAACTGATCGTTCATTCTAAATCTATGTGCGTATAGTAACACAACTTAGTGTTGTATATTCCATGTGTCCTTGTTGATGTTTTGTTTCGTAGTATCCACGTGGATTCTGTTTACGTGACCTTTATGGCGATTGGCTCTTGTGAAATGTCAAAGCTTAACGGGCGAATCGGTAGTGACCCCCTTTCCTCACCACCACCCACTCTCATGCATTTATAATTGTAGTAATCTTTTGCTGACAGTACTCGCACTAGTCCTTTCTTAGCAATTTTGTTACTTTTATTATCTTTATAAAAAATATATTCTCCAATTCCTCTTGTATTCTTCAACTTCAACTTCAACTTGACGCTCCTGCCATGTTGATTATTGAATAATAAATGACATTGTACTTGGCTGTGTTGATGTTATCTAACTTTATGGTGTTGATGGTTTTGCTGTTTTGATTTTATCTGCCTTTATGGTGTTGATGCTTTTGCTATATTGATGTTATCTGCCTTCATGGTGTTGATGGTTTTGCTGTGTTGATATTATCTTACCTTTATGGTGTTGATGCTTTTGCTGTGTTGGTGTTATCTGCCTTTATGGTGTTGATGCTTTTGCTATGTTGATGTTATCTGCCTTTATGGTGTTGATGCATTTGCTATGTTGATGTTATCTGCCTTTATGGTGTTGATGCTTTTGCTATGTTGATGTTATCTGCCTTTATGGTGTTGATGCATTTGCTATGTTGTGTGGTGTGTGATGTTATCTGCCTTTATGGTGTTGATGCTTTTGCTGTGTTGGTGTTATCTACCGTTATGGTGTTGATGCTTTTGCTATGTTGATGTTATCTGCCTTTATGTGTTAATGCTATCGCTATGTTGTTGTTATCTGCCTTTCTGGTGTTGATGATTTTGCTGTGTTGATGTATCCTTATTGTGTTGAAGTTGCTTGCTCATGCTGTGTTGTGTTATTTATCTCTTGTTGTGTTATTTATCTTTTGATGTGTTGATGTATTCCTACTGTGTTGAGGTTACTTGCTCCTGCTGTGTTGTTCATTCATTTGTTTCTGCTGTATTGAGTTAACAGCTTCTGCTTTGTTGATGTTATCTGCTTTTGCTGTATTCATGTTTAATTGTATTTGCTGTGCTGATGGCTACTTTTCTTACTATGTTGATGTTATATAACCTTACTGTGTTGAGATTACTTCCTCTTGCTGTGTTGTGTTGATTGCATCTGCTTTTGTTTTGTCCATATTATCTGCTTTTGCTATGTTGTTTGCATCTGCTTTTGCTATGTGGATTGCATCTGCTTTTGCTATGTTGATGTCATCCGCTTTTGCTGTGTTGATGTCATTTGCTTTTGCTATGTTGATGTCATCCGCTTTTGCTGTGTTGATGTCATTTGCTTTTGCTATGTTGATGTCATCCGCTTTTGCTGTGTTGATGTCATTTGCTTTTGCTATGTTGATGTCATCCGCTTTTGCTGTGTTGATGTCATTTGCTTTTGCTATGTTGATGTCATCCGCTTTTGCTGTGTTGATGTCATTTGCTTTTGCTATGTTGATGTCATCCGCTTTTGCTGTGTTGATGTCATTTGCTTTTGCTATGTTGATTTCATCTGCTTTTGCTGTGCTACTCCTGTGTTGATCCAAATAGCCCCTTTTGATGTAATGTCGATTCAGATTGAATTAACTATTTTGTGTTAATCTAAATATTCTCCCACTTTGTTATTAGATGTTTTATTTGATCTAAATAAATTATTCTTTATTGTTACAATGCTGATAGACTTTAAATGATCTTTTTAAAAATATAAACTACTTGTCAATTTTAAAAAAAATGTAATTAATTTATTTTTATTTTTATGTTTACTTACACACTCTTAAAACTTGTGTCCTGATCCAAATTATTGATAATTTCGCACACTTTTGCTGTGCTATTTGACTACATATTGTTTGCCTTATCCTGCTGCTTTTTATGTGTTGATCTAAACTTGATTCTTTGAAAACTGTATTGTATTTTTATTTTGATCCAACTTTATCGTTGCTCTCCTGTCCAGTTGTTTGCTTGCTGTGCACTAGACTTCAGCTTGTATTTGCTTATATATATATATATATATATATATATATATATATATATATATATATATATATATATATATATATATATATATATATATATATATATATATATATATATATATATTGTTAATGTCTATACCTATATACTATACATGGCACGAGCGTTCCCCACACATGTCGCAATACTCATACCGTCGTTGATTTTGCATATTTCATTCTTTTGATTTTTCTTTCTTGTTGACTACGATTTTGTAAACATTTTTAATACATTTTAAGTTTATTAGTTTTTGTTTATTGTCCCCTTTTTCATTTGTTATTTTGCTTAGCGATGTTATTTCCGACCCCCACTCCCCCTCAGAGAGAGATTTTGTGGAGAGACACAAATATTTACACTACCAAGACAAAGTTTTACCTATTATCCCTGGCCAACTTCCTCTTCTCAATACTCTCGAGTACAATAACTTAAATGACTTGCGACTTATGTACCTACAGAGCCAGGGTTGGATACTTTTACTCTCAAGCGGTCAGCTGTAATAGTAAGATATTCCACAATAAGTTTGATGTCGCAGCTTTCCTCATTTTCTTGTTCAATTTTAACCAAAGCGGTTTATCGTTATCCCTCTTTGTTTTTTTCCTATCCAACAGTACTCTATTCTCTAACATCATGCTCAGTTCTGAACCAAATAGGACATGGAGTGATCCCTTGCCACCAACTACTCAAACACCAAGCTCACACTCTTTAAACTCTTTGCTTGCTTTAGCTCTGCTACTTTTGCTGGTCTGCGGAGATATAGAACTCAATCCAGGGCCTAACCCATATCATGAACTTAAAATTATTCATTTGAACTGTAGAAGTTTTCCACGACATAAAAGTTTAATTGAAGCTGAAAGTCACAAGTTTGACATCATTACTTGTTCTGAAACGTTGTTTAATCCTTCCCACACAAGTAATGAAACTGACCTCCAGAATTTCCATTCCCCAGTTAGATTAGACAGAGTCAACCAGGGTTGGGGTGGTGTTGCTATCTATGTTAAATGTCATCTCGTTTGTAAACCTAGACCAGATCTCTATGTACCCAACTTAGAAACAATATGGATAGAAACCCAGCTTAACAACGAACCATTACTAATAGGATCCTTTTACCGTCAACCTAGTCTGTCTGTTGAATACTGGAATTTAGTTCAAGAAAGCCTTCGGAAAGTCAACAACACGGGCTGCAAATTCATAATACTAGGTGACTTCAATGACGACTTCAATTCTCCCTCTAAACACTTGTTAGATACCCTCGATATGTTTAGTTTAAATCAGCTTACAAACTCAGACACAAGGATAACTGAAACTACTAGCACCTGTATTGACTTAGTAATGACACAGAGCACCAATTTAGTTAAAAACGTAGAAGTACTTCCTGAAATTTGCAGTGATCACTGTGTACCGTGCGTTACAGTTACCAACAGTATCAACACAAAATGTTCATATACAAGAACTATATATAATTATGATAAACTAGACTCTGACCAATTCTGTAATATGCTCTCAGAAATAAATTGGCACGAAAAGATCACAACAGGGAACATACACAAATGCGCCGAAGATTTCGCTGCGTCTTTCTTTGATATAGCCTGTAAATGTATGCCTGTGAAAGTGGTCACTATACGTAGCAGAGATGCTGCCTGGTTAACTAATGAAATCCGCCACGCCCTTAAAAGAAGATATACATTATTTAAACATGCCAAACAAACCAATAAAACCAACGATTGGAAAGCATATCGACAATTTAGAAACCAGGTGACGCATAAGATTAAACAAAGAAAATTAGATTTTTTAAACGAATTAGACCAAAAGGCATCTGACCCTACACAGTTTGGAACCAAAGACTGGTGGAAATTAGTTAAAAAGCTTTTATGAACAAAAAGGGCATCTCCGATAGCATACCACCAATCCTATTCAACGGAAAACTATGCAATACCAATGAGGAAAAAGCAAATGCTTTTAATGAATATTTTATCCAACAATCAACCTTAGAAACACCTGATGACGACCCTCCTGAGCTGCCTTACCTAGAAAATGAACTTAATGAAATTGTAATTACCCCATCAGAAGTAGCCAAAGTTATAAAACATCTAGACCCAAATAAAGCTGTTGGCCCAGACAAAATTCAGAATAAATTACTGATAGCAGCGGTTGATGTAATTTCTGAACCGTTAAGTCTACTTTTTAACCGCTTTTTGTCGGAAGGACTGTTCCCAGAAACTTGGAAAACAGCACATGTCACGCCAATTCACAAAAAAGGTCCCACTGAATTATATACTAACTACCGTCCTATCTCACTTTTAAGCTGCATCGGAAAAATCCTTGAACGTTGTATCCATATCCATTTGTATTCATTTTTGAACAATAACAATATTCTAACTCAATCTCAGTCTGGATTTATACATGGCGATTCTACTATTAATCAGCTAATTTTTATTTATAATGACATATGCCTGGCCTATAACAAAGGAACAACAAACCAATCTATCTATTTCGATATATCCAAAGCTTTTGATAGAGTATGGCACAAGGGATTATTAGCTAAACTAGCAGCTATAGGTATAAGAGGCAAACTTCTTCAGTTTTGTGTTGACTATCTTAAAAACCGTAGACAAGCCGTCGTCATCAAAGGCAGCAAGTCAACCTACAAACCCATCTCCGCAGGCGTACCTCAGGGGTCTGTCTTGGGACCTTTATTATTTCTTGTATACATTAATGATATTGTTGTAAACATTGAATCCATCATCAAACTCTTTGCTGACGACACCAGCATATCTCTAGCCCTAAAAAAACCTGACATTCGAGCCGAAATTCTAAATTCAGACCTAGAGAAAATTAGTAATTGGGCAAAAAAATGGAAAGTAATTTTCAATGAACAAAAAACCGAACTCTTAACCTTTAAACGTGACACATTGCCAATCTATCCTCTAATATTTAATAGCACGACTTTGTCTGAAATTGATCACCATAAACATCTAGGCCTGACATTGCAAAACAATTGTAAGTGGGATATACACATAAATAGCATAATTAAGACGGTAACTCTTCTACTGGCATGCTTACGGTCATACAAATACAAACTGTGCAGAAAAGCCCTCGAAGTCATGTATAAGTCCTTTGTTTTACCTCATTTTGATTATGGCGATGTAATATGGGACAATTGTACTGACGCTCAAGCTACTTCACTTGAAAAACTTCATCTTGAAGGGATTAGAATAATTGTAGGGGCAGTAAAGGGAACTAGCCATGAATCCTTGTACAGGGAATCCGGGCTTTGCCCATTGAAAGAAAGACGTAGGCGGCACAAACTACTTACCTTTCATAAAATGGTCAATGAGAGCTTTCCTGAGTATCTTTCCGACTTGGTCCCACCGCTTGTCTCGTCAGTTAATCCTTACCACCGTCGAAGGCCTTTCGAGCGTAGAGTCCCCGCACACAACATTGAAATCTACAAACATTCCTTTGTCCCCTCTTCTACTATCATGTGGAATGAACTCCCTGAGGAAATTCAAGTCAATCCGTCAGTCAGCCTATTTAAACGACATCTCTCCAAAGACGACTCTGCAGTCCCGCCTTTTTATTATCATGGTGCACGACAACAACAAATTATCCATTGCAGGCTTCGGCTGGGTGTAAGCAACCTTAACTACGACATGTATCGTCGCCATTTGATAAACGACCCGATTTGCCGTTGCGGACACCCGGCCGAAACGTCTGAACATTTCCTGCTTTTTTGTCCTTTGTTTGACGATGCCCGTATTCAAACGATTGGTCTTCTAGATCCTATCCTAAGGGAAGTTAATACCTTACTCTTTGGAAATGCAGAATTGTCATTGCAAGAAAATGCCAAGACGTTTTCAACTGTTCACACATTTTTACTTTCATGTAACCGATTTTGACCGCATATTATATTATATTATATTATATTATATCATATTATATTATATTATATTATATTATATTATATTATATTATATTATATTATATTATATTATATTATATTATGTCATTTTCAACGACTTTCCACGTACTTCGCTTTCTAACTTTGATCTTTAACACACTCATTAGTTTCTTCCCACAAGTATAACTCTCTCACACCCGCCCCTCCCCCTCCACGCCCTACCCCTCTCCCCCACCACCATCATGCACCCCCCCCCTATTGTTTTTTTTTGTCTTCCCCTTCACTTGGAAATCTTTTTTTGTCTAAAATTTTCTTTTCTTTTATAAAAATTTCTTTTTTTTAATTTCTTGTATTTCTATCAATGTTCTGTTGTTGTTTCCTGTCGTCCGCCAGTGATATTTTGACACATTATTATGATTTGGGTAGTACTTATTTAAGCCTTGTGCTTTTGTGCGCCCTGATGTTTTGCCTTGTATTAATATCTGGTTTGTTTGTTGAATAAATTTATGTTAAAACAAGTAGAAGTTAGTAAATATTAAAAATTACATTAAAATGCACAAACTTCAAGTTTAATCTCTCTCTCTCTCTCTCTCTCTCTCTCTCTCTCTCTCTCTCTCTCTCTCTCTCTCTCTCTTTCTCTTTGTCCTTCTCTGTCTGTCTGTCTCTCTGTCTATCTATCTAATGGAAAGTAAATATTAAATATAAGCGTTTAATGTAAACACTTAAGCTTAAAACTCTCTCTCTTTGTCCCTCTCTTTACCCCCACTCTCTCTCTTTCTCTCTCTCTCTCTCTTTCTCTCTCATGCAAAGTACATATTAAAAATAAGTTTAAAATGTACACATTTAAATTAAAAACTTTATCTCTTTGTCCCTCTCTGTCCCTTTCTCTGTCTCTTTCTGTCTCTGTCTTTTTGCTTCACTGTCAATTACATCTAATTCTTGCAATCGGGGAAGCCATACCATCATTGAAGAGAGAGAGAGAGAGAGAGAGAGAGAGAGAGAGAGAGAGAGAGAGAGAGAGAGAGAGAGAGAAAGAGAGAGAGAGAGAGAGAGAGAGAGAGAGAGAGAGAGAGAGAGAGAGAGAGAGAGAGAGAGAGAGAGAGAGATCTGTTTCGTTACGATTGAGATGCGCACAATAGATCCCAACGTTTTATGATTGATTTGATTCTGCGTTGTTGGTAGAAAAAAGCTTTGTATAATTTTGATAATTTTCGTTAGTCAATATTGTTGTAGTATCGTTGAGAATTTTCTGGAATTACTCATTTATTATCGCTCGAAAGTTCCAGACCTCTCTGTTAATAGCTAGGCAATTCTTCTAAACTGAGGAATGTTCTATGTCGCAAGACCGTTCCGGTGGTGAGTTTTATTTTGATTGGGTGTTATTGCGTCACTCTGGATTATTCTAAGCTTTACTGGATTGCAGAAAGGCTATTTCAGTAATGCATTGTCTGCTTGAAAAAGTGAGTTTTGGAGGGATTTTCGGAAAGCGATCTTGTATTTAGTTGTTGGGGTTTGCTGAATAAAGTTGAAAAACTATATACAGCGACTCCTGCCTTGTTGCTGAGTGAACATATTGCGTGGATAAACGAATTCGAGTTACACATATCAAGGTTTAAGCCTTGGGGCTGAATCGACTATTTCGTTAACAGTCGTAATATTTTGCCTTGGTCAACAGTCAATTGGAATCTTTCATCACTATAATTTCGGAAAGCTTGTTTAAAAACTTTTGTTCGTTTTCGTTCATATTCACCATTCGTGGCGAGGAGCCGGCAAAGCAAGTCTAGAGTTAATGATCGACCGTGGTATTGTCGCGGTTTGAAATCGCAATCGTCATCACGAGATTTTCGCTGAAAACCTAGTGATTTATTCTCAAACCAGACACTGGACACTGGACCTTATCAGTTACATGCCGAATAACACATCTCAAGGCTTATGATCTGAGCGTTTCAAATTTCGGTGTAATGTTATTAATGCTCTACGCTCGCATATGCTCTGAAACATTGTCAGAAGACTTGACTGAGCGAAACACGCATTGACTAAAATGAACTGTCAGTCAATGTGTGTTTTGAAGTGGGTCAAAATTAAGACAATACACGTATTGACTGGAAATTGTAGTCATTACATGTATTGGCTAGTGGCCACAGTCAAAACACGAATTAACTGCTTATTGGATACACAAATTACCGGTAACATACACCTTCCTCATGAAGCTTGCCAAGAGAAAACAGAAGCCCTTAATGGCTCTCTTCCATATGTTCGAAAGATTATATAATTAAATTTTTTTTATAGATATTTACCTACGAAAATTTAACGATGGGAGCGAGAAGAAACGGCGAACAGTCTCTTTTTCAACGATGACTGCCTTATCAACTTCCTCTGTTCCCGAAATAGATGTGCTGGCTGCCTTATGTGCATCATCTGACGCCCCAGACAACTGAGCACAATCCTGGGTGACTAGGGATGTGGGAGAAGGGACCTAGTGCGTGCTGGGTGTATTTGTGTAGCCGGCACTCACCCGTCGAGGACATGAGACTCATGATCTTTAAAGTCCATGCGATGGAATGCATGCGTGAACAGACTTGGTTTATTCTCCAATCCGATAACGCCTGTGTGTGGACCTATACATACAGAGCTGTTGGATTATGCGCTATATCAAATTGACTTAAATAAATAAATGAATAAGACGTGCTAGGTTTGTGCGACAAATTCTGCAAGCGCCGTACGCTGGTCTTCGAGCTGTTCCGTGGGCGATGAGCTATGCTTTAGGTGCGGAATATGCGTTCCACATAAAGCAAGAGATCATCGTAGGCGTCCCGAAACAATAGCTAAAACCTATACAGAAACGTGTAAGTAGGTGTCGCAATAGCCCAGCTGTTACAAAGCTTCTCTCTACAGGTCCTTATCGTTATTTGTATCATCAGGAGCATCGCTGACCTTGTCTTTCCACATCATTATCGCCGTCACCATCATTATCACAATTATGATATAAAACGTTGCCCACTCCAAATCCGCCTTCTCCTCCTCCTCCACATCATCATCATCATCATCATCATCATCATCATCATCATCAGCAGCAGCAGCAGCAGCAGCAGCAGCAGCAGCATCGTCGTCGTCATCATCATCCTCCTCATCCTCCTCATCCTCCTCCTCGTCATCAAATCAGTTAGCACTATTATTAGAAGTAAAAAGAAGCAGCGAGAGCAATGCTGAAATGTGACCAAGTCTATAATTACTACCCTTGCGAAACAACTCACTGCATTCCGGAACAAAAAATGTACAAACGAACCATTTTAGTATTATAATTTCTTAGCACACTGGCAAGTTGACGCCGGTTAACGAAAGTAGTCTATTTATCATAGTAGTGGTAAGACCCTCCCCCAATTTGCTTGTCTGACACGCAGGTTATTAAATCCCCAAAATGACCAAAAATAGGGGACGAAAATTACTGGTGTGGGAGACTGACATTTTTGACAGGTGGGATTCTGTAACTGGCCGTAATTTATAGTCAACTCTACGGTTGCCAAAAAAAAAAGTGGTCGCAATTATCATCTTCTCAACGAGAACTCATTACATGGAGACTATTGATCCGTTGTTAGACTGCAACCTGGTTATATAGGAAGAGGACTAAAATGAACAGTCTAGAGCACAGGCGCTCGTAAAGTCGTGTTAGTAGTGGACTCTACTCGTCTCACATGCCGACACGCGCGCCTGTGGTTTACCAGTAGCATCCAGGTAAAGTACTGTAGAACACTAAAGTCGCTGTGTAAGAGCATTCACACTCGCGGACGTATGCACAAGCGGGGGTTCGTGGTTTGCATAAAACTTTAACCGCGTGTATCAATACGCTCGTTTGCTTATGCAGATCTATTTTAGTCTTATGCGTAATTAAGCAAGCTCGCTCGTATATGTGATGCATTTTTCGCCTACGCGGCGCCTCGAAAATATTATTGTTTCGCTTTTTTTTAAATTTTCGCCTACACACTCATGCTCATTTTGCTTACAGGAGAACTCGTGGTAACCTATGGGAGCGTGATTGTGTTCCCTTACGTTTTTGTTCTTAAGTTTCTTACCTACAGGAGAACTCGTGGTAATATATGGGAGCGTGTCTGTGTTCCCCTAAGAAGTTTTTGTTTTTCCAGGTCTATTATTCACCTGGTCCTTCTTGTTTCATACACCCAGGTCCATGTCCCCCCCCCCCTCTCTCTCTTTCCCCTTCCCCAACACAATATATTTGGAATCATGCAAGGCGTTAAGCAGGACGGATGAACAACAAGCTAACGATGGTGATGAAGAGGTTATTAGCGTCGCGTGATGCCTATGAATTAGACCGTGTGGGAGGGAGGAAAAATCATTTTGTGGCGATGGGTGGCTGATTGTTGGTGCCAAGTGGTTAGCTTGTAGGAGGGTAGGTTGTGGAGGGAAAGGGTAAAAGGGTAGAGTGCGTACTGGTCAGATGAGAAATGGGGTAGCGTTGCCGACAGGGTGGCGACACTATTGTGTACCTGCTTGTATAGCTCAGTATCAGAGGGGAATTTATACGGCCAAAAATATTATGTTAAGGCCTCGTACTATGTGCGAGATTCTTACAAAGAAAAACAAATGCTCGGGTTCTGAGTCTGTATAAACTATTAAAATCAAATCTGTACAACGAAAGCAAGAAATCTGAAACAAACTTCTTGTTCTTGTTCTTCATGTTTGTTTGTTGTTGTTGTTGTTGTTGTTGTTGTTGTTGTTGTTGTTGTTCTTCTTCTTCTTCTTCTTCTTTTTCTTCTTCTTCTTCAAAGACAACAGTAAACTACTACAAGAGCAATAATATTAACTACTACTACTACTACTACTACTACTACTACTACTACTACTACTAAGCCTACTACTACTACTACTACACTACTACTACTACTACTACTACTACCACTACTACTACTACTACTACTACTACTGCTACACTACTACTACTACTACTACTACTACTACTACCACTACAACTACTACTACTACTACACTACTACTACTACTACTACTACCACTACTACTACTACTACTACTACACTACTACTACTACTACTACACTACTACTACTACTACTACTACACTACTACTACTACTACTACTACCACTACTACTACTACTACTACTACACTACTACTACTACTACCACCACTACTACTAGGCTTACTACTACTACTGCTGCTGCTGCTACTCGGGTGGCGTAGTAGTGTAGTGGTTTAAGAATACTCTAGTAATGTTTCATGGTAAGCAATGTCGAGGAGGGTTAGTACTTGGATGGGTGACCATACTTGGAAGACAACACCAAACCACACAAAAAGATTGAAACAAGCACATGACACACCTCAGTCCACCCAGCTGTCAATGGGTAGCTGGATCTGTTTAGAACCGAGGAAGGTAAAGCAGATCAATCAATCAATTTATTTAAAGTCTGTTCACAAATTATGTGATTTTAGACTATTAAACAAAGAAACAAAATAATATAAATGATAAGGTGGAAAAAGGGAATACCAATAAATAATAATGATAAAAAGAAAACAAAATTGAAGAAAAAGAATAAAGCAGCAACAACAAACCCATAAGAACTTATACTGATTAAACAATGTAACCTAATGAAGCACCATCATCTTAACATCTAAAATACATTGAATAAAATAATTATATAATTTTTTCTATCTGTGTACACGATATAATAGATGCGATTGTCAGCATCAATTCATTATCAGGTAATATTTTTTTACATCATTGTACTGTGTGATTAACAGTATTAATATTATTTTCTAAGGTAAAGAAGAGAGGGAGAGGAGAGGCTCCATCCTCATTAAGCTGGCCTAGTAAAAAGGGAAGTCCTAAACGCATCTCTCTCCAACCACCGAAAGGTTACTGGGACACCTTTACATTTTACCATTCTTCTACTCCTCCAACTTTTTATTGTTGCTGTTGTTCTTCTTCTTCTGCTTCATGATCATCATGATCATCATTACGATCATGATCTTCCACCCACTGCACATAGCTGCGATCGAAAGAAAGTATACTCCAGGCACACGCTGCGCAGCAGGCCAAAGTATGTCCCTTGTCCCTTGAAGGGAGGTAAGCGAGGTTAGCAGCCTGCTCAGTTACAGTGTCGGTGAAAGACTACAAACGGAAAAGTAAGTTTCGTCTCCTCCAAGGCGACGAATTAGGTCACGCTGTATTTGTTTCTAGGTCGACTGTCTTTTACGAACCGTCTGAGAATTTTTTCGAACCGTTTATTGACGCCGGATAGTGTCCTCACTTGGTTTCATACAATTTAAGAATCCAAGAAGGCAAATGGGTTTTTGGGGCGGTACAAGCATTTTTGTAGAGAAAAGGGTTAGGGCAAGGGCTAGGGATAGATCTCAAACTGACCCTTACCCGAACCCTTGTAGCAATATTCCGCTCTTTCCGTCACTTTTAAACAGTAGTGCGCTTCGCATCCGCGGCTAGCAGCGAGCCCAAAGTATACTTTGAAGGGATGGAGGGAATACTTTCACCTGCTGCTAGCGGGAGTTTTGTATTACCTCGATCTTCTTCTTCTTCTTCTTCTTCTTCTTCTTCTTCTTCTTCTTCTTCTTCTTCTTCTTCTTCTTCTTCTTCATCATCATCATCATCATCATCATCATCATCATCATCATCATCATCATCATCATCATCATCATCATCATCATCATCATCTTCTTCTTCTTCTTCTTCTTCTTCTTCTTCTTCTTCTTCTTCTTCTTCTTGGTGGAGAGCTTTCGGTTTTACCACTAGGGTTGTTTCAGCAGATCTTTTATGCGGATCGGGGGTTGTCCGGTCCTGATTTGGCTCGGAAGAGTCCGCTGGACCTAAAGCAATAATAATGTAATGTAATGTAATGTAATGTAATGTAATGTAATGTAATCTTCTTCTTCTTCTTCTTCTTCATCATCATCATCATCATCATCATCATCATCATCATCATCATCATCATCATCATCATCATCATCATCATCATCATCATCTTCTTCTTCTTCTTCTTCTTCTTCTTCTTCTTCTTCTTCTTCTTCTTCTTCTTCTTCTTTGTCTCCGTCGTCTTTGCTTCGCCTATAACCATTCTGTCTTCTGGTCGTGGTAATCAGTCTTCTCGCTGTTCTGTAGATCGGCGGCTGACGCACAGAGCTTGGTGACCAAATCAGTTTCTTTAGGCCAGAGGTAAACTGGCATCAGGTCCACGCAGCAATGGAACCAGATGGCCTGTGGTCACTGACAGCAGCATTGATAGAAGGATAGGGGCAAACTTGGAGACTCGAACCTCCCACTTTTGGAACGCGAGTCCGCGCTCTACACACTGCACTATTTGTCGTTAACATGAAATTCTGTCTCGCCTACTATCAGATTAATTCAGTGGTGCAGCAGACAGACCCTCAGGAGACGTAGGGGTTAGGGCGGGCCAGTGATGATAATACAGTTGGCCATTTTGGTCCCCTTAGCCTTGATCAAAGGGGGATAATATCAGTGGTGTTAAGGTATTAGCCGGAAAATTATCTGTGTAGTGCGTGGATGCGCAACTATCACAATCTGTAGCATTTTGTTTTCATTGACACGATTTGCAGCCACAATCTGGTAATGGCGTCCAGACACACATCAAAGACCGGACATTAAACTTGGCTAAGAAACTGGATGATCAACGGTGAACATCCGATGATGGGTGTCTTCCATGCGGTGTTGAAAAGTGTTGAAGGGAACTAGAGCGCTCCTGTACAGGCGGACAGCATACTCAAGTCACGTCAGCATTCGTGGATGCCCACCTGTTTGTTGATAGGTATTATTCAGCCATATAAACCAGGCCCAATACTTCTTGTTCTCAATGGGGTCCGCGATTGCCGAGTGAGAAACGGCTGCTAAGACATTGAAGGTTAAACGAACAGAGACTGAGTGCGGGGAAAAGGCTGGTCAAACACGCTGGCAGCTGGTCGTATCATAGCTGTGTGTGCCGAGAGTATAAACCAACGCCTATAGTCTGTCATTGCACTGACTTTCAAGATCTTGAGGCCCATTTCCTAGATGGGTGAGTTACAGATATACACCCAGAGTCATACCCCAGCAAACACTTTAGATCCTATACCCGCCACCCACTCATGTTGGCTCAGCTATCTGGGACGTAAGAACATGCGCGTCGCAGCAAGTTGGGGCTTCGGACGGCTTGAGTTAGATCCTGTTTTCATCCATCGCCTTGAGCATCTCTTTGAGCTGGTAGGCCTACGTGTGCTATAGAAAAATTAGTCATTTTATTCTATAAACAGCTGCAGGTCTCATGGAATGGGTCCAAAGGTTCACTAGGAAAAAACGATTCCTTTCTTTCCATCTAGGTGAACTTTCATGACAGCTGGAGAGGTGATCCTTTCCGTCTTACGGTCTGTGGGTGTATGTGGTCTAGAACTACGCAGTGACAGTGACGGGTGAGGTGAAGGGCAGAGAGTGAGAGAGAGAGAGAGAGAGAGAGAGAGGAGGGGGGGGGAGGGAAGGGAGAAATAGAGAACCAGAGACAATGCCTTGTTTATTAAGCTCAGCATCTTCATTTTCACCATCATCATCGAACTCATTATCTTCACCACCATCATCATCATCACCATCATCATCATCATCATCATCATCATCATCATCATCATCATCATCATCATCATCATCATCATCATCATCGTCACCACCATTACTATCATCATTGTCATCACCACCACCATCTTCATACGTCTGCAACGATAACAACCCCATTTTAACTTTAACTTATGTTGAACTGTACTGAATGGATAAAACAGATACTGACTCTCAACATTCACTACCTGTATTATATAACACATGTAGGCGACGCGTGACGTTTGTAAGAAATGTAAGGGCTGTTTGCGTGTTCTCAGTGGCAGAGATTGCAACTGCGCATATTTGTTTTTTGTTGGTCTCCAAACTAAGTGCATTGGAGGACATGTCCTATAGCTGTGTCGCGGGGTTGTGCTTTCGCATTCTGCCTCTATTCACACACCCGCGCACTCTGTCCGGGCCACCGGGAATCAAACCCGCAACCTTTGTAACACGAGCTCACCGCTCTACCACCTGAGATATCCCGCGCTTCAACAGGCATAGCCGATTATCAGGGTCATAGTTCAGACCGAATCGTGTTCTTTATTCTGATTTTATTTTGATCAAATCAAATTAATGGGGTTGGATGATATCCAAACTAAACTCACAACTGAAAGATTAACTTGAAGTGAGCTGCGTTATTGTTAATAGAGCGTGTGCATCAATGAAGAATCAAATATGAATCAAATGCTTAAAAAATATTCTTGTAACCACATCAAGTATCTTTTGCATCTACTTTCATGCTTCCATAAATACCTCGCTAAAGATGAACACCGCGTACCGACCTTGCTGCAAATGTACGTCCAGCATTGGATGGTTTTTACGCTCAGTTACAATAGAAAAGTAAATACATACATAAATAAATTCCCCCCGAGGGAGTGTCGGGGGTTTCTGTATAAATAGTATCCCCATTTTCTGGAAATTTAGTGCATTAAATAAATTCCCACTGTCGCTGTCTCTCTCCTTTGTTCTTTCTCATTCATATTCTGTTCTATCAATCTACTATACTATCTTCTTCTTCGCTAGACCAGTCACCTACATTTTTTCTTGAAAACTCTTCCGGGACAAAACTCATCATGTGTGTGAGGTCTGTTGGATCAGCTTGGAAATATTGGACGCTTTCTGCGAAATGGTTACTGGGGCTTCCTATGATATTATTATTTGGCAATGTAGGCATTTTATATGTATGTGTTTTGTTTATATTTTATAATGATTGTATTCTATTTTGTTTTTTGTAAATGGGGGTTCGATAAATTAGAGTATAGCCTCAGGGTCCCCTGCGTGAGATGTCTTTATTGTAAAGTGACCGGCTGGTGGAGTGCCTTCAGTGTTACCACTAGGGTTGTTTCGGCAGATCTTTTATGCGGATAGAAGGTGAGTCCTCTTTCAGCCAAGTAGTGGTCTTGATTTTGTCCTGATTCGGCTCTTTGCAGTCCGCTGAACCCTGTGAGCAATGAATAGCTAACATAAATAAATAAATAAATAAATAAATAAATAAATAAATTTTAAAAAATGTAACGCTCAGTCGCTCGGCCGGTCGTCCGCATGCCTTGATCCAATCTAGGTGATAATTATACTTTCCAGATTTGACAAAATGGAATAAACGTTTCAGGATATCTGGAGTCAATTTTGCATGTTCCCCATTCATGCTTTACTGTCTGCATCTTTTGCAGAGGCAGAATATAGCCCAGTCGCCAAGGGTGTTCTACAAACTAAGAGAGGTAACCCCAACGAGCAAGGACTAGGCCTTTTTAAAGAAAAGACCAGTTGTCTGGAATAGAGTAAGATTATTTTATCAACCTATAACGAAAAACCTTACAAGCAATAGTTTTAACGGACTCAGTCTGTTGCCGACTTTGGTAGCTGTTATTATTAGCTCCACACTGTTGGCTGGCTACTCCACACTGTTGGCTGGCTACTCCACACTGTTGGCTGGCTACTCAACACTGTTGGCTGGCTACTCCACACTGTTGGCTGGCTACTCCACACTGTTGGCTGGCTACTCCACACTGTTGGCTGGCTACTCAACACTGTTGGCTGGCTACTCCACACTGTTGGCTGGCTACTCAACACTGTTGGCTGGCTACTCCACACTGTTGGCTGGCTACTCCACACTGTTGGCTGGCTACTCCACACTGTTGGCTGGCTACTCCACACTGTTGGCTGGCTACTCCACACTGTTGGCTGGCTACTCCACACTGTTGGCTGACTACTCCACACTGTTGGCTGGCTACTCCACACTGTTGGCTGGCTACTCCACACTGTTGGCTGGCTACTCCACACTGTTGGCTGGCTACTCCACACTGTTGGCTGGCTACTCCACACTGTTGGCTGACTACTCCACACTCCACACTGTTGGCTGACTACTCCACACTGTTGGCTGGCTACTCCACACTGTTGGCTGACTACTCCACACTCCACACTGTTGGCTGGCTACTCCACACTGTTGGCTGGCTACTCCACACTGTTGGCTGACTACTCCACACTCCACACTGTTGGCTGGCTACTCCACACTGTTGGCTGACTACTCCACACTCCACACTGTTGGCTGGCTACTCCACACTGTTGGCTGACTACTCCACACTCCACACTGTTGGCTGGCTACTCCACACTGTTGGCTGACTACTCCACACTCCACACTGTTGGCTGACTACTCCACACTCCACACTGTTGGCTGACTACTCCACACTGTTGGCTGGCTACTCAACACTCCACACTGTTGGCTGGCTACTCCACACTGTTGGCTGACTACTCCACACTCCACACTGTTGGCTGACTACTCCACACTCCACACTGTTGGCTGACTACTCCACACTGTTGGCTGGCTACTCCACACTGTTGGCTGGCTACTCCACACTCCACACTGTTGGCTGACTACTCCACACTGTTGGCTGGCTACTCCACACTGTTGGCTGGCTACTCCACACTGTTGGCTGGCTACTCCACACTGTTGGCTGGCTACTCCACACTGTTGGCTGGCTACTCCACACTGTTGGCTGGCTACTCCACACTGTTGGCTGGCTACTCCACACTGTTGGCTGGCTACTCAACGACTGTTGCTAGTAATAGGCACCACAACACCATGGAATTTGTTCATTAAAAAACAACAACTATACTTTATAAAGAGTTGTTTATTTTTGTAAGTTTTTCCGTGGAGAAACACTCACTGTGAATGTTAAAAGGATCTGTGGAGGGGGACTGGCCAACGTGGGCCTCTTTAAACTACACTATACGTAAATGGGGTGTCGGATAGCGCAGTGGTTGGAGCACTCGCTACTGTGTCGCAAGTTAAGCACCGTCCAGTGCGGTTAGCACTTGGATGGGTGACCGCAAAAACGTGAAGCGACAAATAACAACGCCCCCAGTTGACTCAACTGTGACTGAGTACCTACTCTCTTAAGGGTGGGGAAGGTAAAGTAGCGAGGGAGAGAGATGGGCACCACCCTCATTACGCTGGCCCAAGATAAGTGTGATCTCCAACATCACGCTCCCCCTACGGCCACAAGGCTATGGGACTACCTTTACTTCTACCTTTTACCTATACCTAAATCAGAGACATTGTACCAGCCTTGCACTCGTATTCCTCAAGTTGCCAACAAAACCTCTTCATGTGGACAACAAAAAAAATACACGTTTTGTTGTAACTGAATTTGGGCAGAAACAGAAAATTCAAAATAACGAGACCAATAAATCCACAATGCATCGGGACACTGTCACGAACTGGCTAGTTTTAACTCTGCTTATTACTATTTAGCCATGTGTAGTATTTGTAACAGTAGAGAGTCAGTAGATTACACACAGCGAGCTAGCCACACACAACGCAGTGAGTCAGCACTTGAGCTTTGAATCTGCCCGTTTTTAACCAATGAGAGCTCAGCCAAGCGGGTAGAGCAGTTTGACTGTGTCAAATCCTAAGACAGTTTTAATCAGTCGTGTGTGAGACGAGGTAGAGTCAACATCTCCACAGTAGAGAAATCTCTTCACTCATAGACCAGGAAGCAGGACTTTAGAATCTTAGCATTCTCTCAAGTCATCACGGGCCTGAACTTGTCAAACAGGTAAATGAACACCCTTCTGTTTCATCGTGATATATTTATATTATTGTGGAAATTATGTTTGTGGAATTTGCTATGCATAAATGTGAATTATTAATCCGAATTTGCCGTACCACGTGGAAGAGCCGACCACGAGGCTCAACACGACCGGTTGCGCCGCCATGTTGTATGCTGTACGGAACCACTGTTGTTTAACTTATATGTATGTTTGCAGACCAGTGGCTGTACCACTGAATGTTTATAATATTATTACTTCTGTATGTGTATAGTTAGACACGATTGATATTTATGTATGTATAGGAATTTAGAGTGAGATTCCAGTGGACCCCGGAAGTAGCAGAATGTTCGTCGCTTATGTATAGAGATGTGGAGCTATCACTGAGGGCTACTTTGGCTTTCAGTGAGACGCTCTGCACAAACCGATTATTCAGGGTTGTGCAGAATTTCGTCTCTTATATTACAGACGAGCAGGCGAGCTATCCCGAGCTATCCTGTGCACCCCACTCCACAGAAACGACTAGTTGGTTGAGGAGCTTCTACCGCACAAGTCGGAAAGAGCTACCTTGAAAAACACCCTGTCAGACCCCACAGCGTGGCAAGGGAACCCAACTACACAACGACAAAGGTGTACCAGAAGCTACCTCACAGAAGGACTTCGACCGCACCATCAGAAAGTTAAGTGTAATCGACGAAGGTGCACTTAAACTCTTCAGAAACTGTAAAACGGACCACAGTAGTCCAACTCTTCAGAAACTGTAAAACGGACCACAGTAGTCCAAATCTACATGAAATATAATAGCAAGTGCCCGAGGAAGATATAACAGCTGCCTAGACTATCAGCGATCGAACTATTAGCAGTGACTGAGACTTTTTAAGTTAGATTAGTACTTAGAGAACCTTGTATAGAGTAGAAGAAATAAATGTGTGACTTTAACTGTTATCAAGTGGCTGGACTACATATGATTCATAGCCGTGTGAAAGCTAGTGTGACAGTAATCTTTTACCATTTTTCTATCTATTTCTGTACCCCAACCTTAACACAGAACGAGCTAAACAAATAAATTTATTAAAGTAATTCATAGGGTGACTTACTAGCAGTTCCCACCGAATAAACGTGAGGGTCCATAATTCCATTGTGCAGAGCCCATAAACCCCACGTGACACTTTAATTGGCGAGCCTAGCCAGGATCTGTGTAATAGGAATTGGGTATAACCGGATCTAAGTACAATAAAATTAGATAACAGCAGTAGTAGAATAACTTAGAATACTTGTAACAAACACTGATCAGTTTGGGTGCACTATTCTTTAGTTAAAAACTTTTTTGCTTCAATTATTTTTGTGCCTGTATGTTGCATTGTTCTTTTGCAGGTTTTGCTTAAATAACTGTTGTATGCCATTTGACTCTTGTTTTATTCTATTAGTGATTACGAATTTGATTGTCTTTGCATTGTTGTTATTGACTTGCAATATTGCTAGTGTTTTGGGTATTCCACGTGATTCAGAGGTTGTTCATAGACACTTTTGACAATGTCGGACCCAGTGGCCTTGAGATTGCGCTTCAAGGAATTGGGAGAAGCTTTACACTTAGCAGGGGGAGACCTAATTGCGTATATCAATGCAGAGGTAGAGAAACAGGAGGCTAAGGCAGAGAGAGCAGCAGAGAGAGAGGCAAAGAAGTTAGAAGCGGAGAGAGAGGCAAAGAAATTAGAAGCTGAACAACAGAAACTAGCATTAGAAGCAGAGCAAAAGAAAGCAGAGTTGGAAGCAGCAAGAGAGCAAAAGAAATTAGAATTAGAAGCAGAGCAGAAGAAATTAGAGGCAGAGAGAGAAACGAGGAAATTAGAGCTAGAGGCAGAAAGAGAACAGAAGAAGGCAGCATTAGCAGCAGAGAGAGAAGCAGAAGTTAGGAAATGGGAGTATGAGAGGGCAGAAAAGGAAAAAGACAGACAGCATGAGTTAGAGCTAAGAAGATTGGGATCAGGAGCTTCAAGTTCTTCCTCAACCCCTTCCCACTCAGATCAGCTAGAGGTAGCATCCAACCCTGTACAAGGAATGTCATTTCCACTGGGAACATTCAATGAGAGAGAAGAAGGTCTAGATCTCTATCTGACTAGGTTTGAGCGTCTAGCAACAGAGTACAAACTAGATCCCACTCATTGGTCTTTTAAGCTTAGTCAAGGGCTTAGAGGAAAGGCTTATGACATCTACAGTAAGCTACCGACTGACAGAGTGACTGACTATCACAAAGTAAAAGAGGCACTCCTAACGGGATTCGAACTGACAGGAGAATGCTACCGGCAAAAATTCCGCACCAATCGGAGAGTGAAAGGAGAGAGCTATGCGCAGTTCGCGGATAGGTTGTCCACAATGCTGGATAAGTGGATTAGCCAGTCAGCCACGGCTAAGACGTATGATGGACTGACAGAACTGTTAGTATGGGAACAGCTACGGGAAACCATGACCCCCGAGCTGAGAACATTCTCAGTAGAGCAGGGCGCGGAAAGACTGGAAGATCTGGTCAAGGTCGCAGATAGGTACGTGGCCGCACACGGAGAAGCCAAGAGCTTCAGGCGAGACCTAAAGCCTAACGGGAAAGAGGCACAGAAACGAAGCCCTAACCGGGAAGAGCGCACCGCGAATAAGCCGAATAACCCCAGACCTGGGCAAAATAAAGGACCCAACACGGAATTCGGGAAAAGAGGTCCCGCAGAACAGAGACGGTATTGTTCGTTCTGCAACAGAAACAATCACTCCACCGCAGAATGTTTCAAGTTGGCCGCACAACGTAGGGAAGAGCGCGAAAGCCGGCCAGCGCACAGAGTTCTAACTCAAAGCAGCGGTAACAAGCCACACACTATCGGAGATCACCCATCGGTGACAGACACGGTCAAGGTCAACGGAAAAGAAGCGAACTGTCTGTATGACACAGGTCTATCATACGACGCGATAGTTAGCGAATCTCTTGTATCGCGCGCGGACTTGACGGACAAGACAGTCGAACTACAAGGAGCAGACTTGACGAAACCGACGACTACTTGCCCAATAGCTTGGATCGAAGTAGAGAGTAGGTACGTCACAGGACGAATCCAAGCAGCTGTTTTACAGAAACCCCTGTATGATCTAGTGCTAGGTTGTAGGTATGTGTTCTTAGGCACGCCCCCTAAAACTGTAGAGATAGCTGCAGTGCAAACCAGGGCCCAAGCTAAAACCCAACCACCCCAGCCCGAGTTCGCTCCGAATCCAGGACTCGAAGAGATCAAAACAGCACAGAAAGAAGACACCTCGATAGCGAAGTGCTTCCAGAAGCTACCCAAGGCGCACACACCCCCGCACAAGGGAGACTTCTACATGGAAGAGGGAGTTCTACATCGTCAAGGAGATGGAGATCACACCCAACTAGTACTACCAGCCACCCTTCGAGCCCAAGTACTAGAACTAGGCCACAGCATGCCACTCAGCGGACACATGGGAATTGGAGCCACAGTGCAGAGAATCAGCGCACACTACTATTGGCCAGGAATCACGGAGGATGTCAAGCGCTACGTGAAATCTTGCCACCAATGTCAACGATATTCCCCGCGACATCACACCGTACCAGTTACCTTAGGACCGTCGGTAGTAGTCGGCGTGCCATTCCAGCAAGTCTCAGTAGACATAGTAGGACCACTGCCCATGACCAAGAAGCGGAACAGATTTCTACTCACACTCGTCGACGCATGTACGATGTGGTGCGAAGCAGTCCCGTTGCCAGCGATCGACACCAAGAAGATCGCAGATGCACTCATCGCCATCTTTACCAGAGTCGGATTCCCGGACAGCATTAGAACGGACAACGGATCTCAGTTCACCGGCCGCCTGATGCAAGACGTGTTCGAGTTGATACAAGTTCATCACATTCGCACACCACCATATCACCCAGCCAGCAACGGACAAGTAGAAAGACTGAATGGAACCCTTCTCACCATACTCAGGAAAGTCGCCGACGACAATCCAGAAGCGTGGGACACCTACGTGAATGCGGCACTGTTCGCATACCGAGAAACGCCCCATGCAGCCACAGGCTACACCCCGTCAACATTGCTATTCGGCAGACCTCTAGCAGGACCGCTAGAAGCCCTACGCAGAAGTTGGACGGAGGCCAAGATAGACGACGCACCAAGAGGTGCCACCAAGTACGTCGCAGACCTGCAGGAAACCCTCAAAGCAACGTGGAAGAAAGCTGGTGAAGCACTGAAGAAGGCAAGAGCCCGTCAGGCGAAGTACTACAACCGCCACGCGAAGGACCGAGAACTGCAAGTCGGCGATCAAGTGCTACTCTTACTTCCAAGTGGAACCAACAAGCTGGACATCGCTTGGAGAGGACCGTACCGGGTGACTGCCAAGAAATCCAAGACAGTCTACCAAGTAGAGGTGAACGGGAGAGCCCGATACCACCACATCAATCTCCTCAAGAAGTATACGGACCGACCAGCGACCCCCAGCACTCACAACTTGTTAGCCATCGCCATCGCGGAAGAAGGAGAAAGCATGGAGACCAATGCAGTAGAGTATCCCCTGCACTCCAAAGAAACCTACAAAGACGTGATACTCAACGGAGACCTAGCCGCTAAACAGCAACAGCAAGTACGACAGGTCATTCGACAACATCAGACTGTGCTCACAGACCGACCAGGGAGGACAGACCTCGTCGAAGTAACCTTAACGGTGACCGACCCAACACCCGTCCGCCAGAAGCTCTACCCGATGCCACTGTCTCAGCAGCGAGCCATCAAGGAAGAGATAGACACCTTACTGGCAGCCGGAATCATCTCAGAGTCTACTTCACCCTACAGCGCAGGCACGGTATTGTTGCGAAAACCCAACGGAGAGCATCGACTGTGCATCGACTTTAGACTGTTGAATGCCGTAACGCAGTTCCAGCCAGAGCCACTCCCGGACCAGACAGACCTATTTGCCAAGCTACAGCGAGCGAAGTACTTCTCACGCATCGACCTCAGCAAAGGATACTATCAGATACCAGTACAACCACAAGTCCGAAAGTACCTAGCTTTCAGCACTATGGAAGGACACTTCGAATTCAACGTGCTTCCATTCGGACTCCACAACGCACCCAGCATCTTCAGCGCCATGATGCGAAAACTCCTGGCACCCCTGAGCAGCGAGCACCTACACTCGTTTATGGACGACATCCTCATCGCTACGCCTACGTGGGAGGAACATGTCACGCTCCTACAACAACTACTCGCCCGCCTCAGAGACACGGGATTGACGGCAAGACCCACCAAATGTCAGATTGGATTCACAGAACTAGAATTTCTGGGACACACCATCAGTCAAGGAAGCCTGCGACCGGTAGAAAAGACAGTGAAACGCCTACTCGACGCTCCTAGGCCCAAGACCAAGAAGGAAGTACAGTCGTTTCTAGGACTCTGCGGCTTCTACCAGAAGTTCATCCCCAACTACAACAGCATCGCCGTACCACTGACAAATGGAACCCGGAAAATCGCCCCGGACAAAGTAGTTTGGACAGCCGAATGCGAGACAGCATTCCAAACACTCAAGGACAGAATGACATCGGCGCCAGTACTCCACCTACCCGATTTGACTCAGCCATTCGTTCTTCGCACCGACGCAAGCGACTTAGGCCTCGGAGCAGTACTGCTACAGCGTGACCCCAAGAATGCAGAGACGTTATTCCCTGTCGCCTACGCCAGCAGAAAATTGAGACCCGCCGAGACCCACTACGCCACGTCGGAGAAAGAATGTCTTGGACTAGTCTGGGCCATACAGAAATTTCAACTCTACCTGTATGGGACCCACTTCACAGTTCAGGTGGACCACCAACCACTATCGTTCCTGGCAGCCTCCAAATCCTTGAACTCTCGCCTGATGAGATGGGCACTCACCCTTCAGGCGTACTCATTCCAAATCGAGTACATCCCCGGCAAAGAGAACCACGGAGCCGACTACCTCAGTCGCCATCTCGTGGAGGACACAGCAGCTGTCGCCCACCCAACACCACTAAGGGCCACAGCACCAGAATTCGTCCCCGTCCAGTAAAACCCGGTCACTAGTGTCCATAGCTACCTGGCACAGCATTGCAGCTCAGGTAGAGCAACTTAATTAGTTTGTAAATAGGACCCTAGGATAGTGCAGTGTTAAACTAGGCTCTGTAGTAGAAAAAGGTCGAATCCAGTAGTCATCGCCTTTTTTCAGTTGAGGGAGCCTGTCACGAACTGGCTAGTTTTAACTCTGCTTATTACTATTTAGCCATGTGTAGTATTTGTAACAGTAGAGAGTCAGTAGATTACACACAGCGAGCTAGCCACACACAACGCAGTGAGTCAGCACTTGAGCTTTGAATCTGCCCGTTTTTAACCAATGAGAGCTCAGCCAAGCGGGTAGAGCAGTTTGACTGTGTCAAATCCTAAGACAGTTTTAATCAGTCGTGTGTGAGACGAGGTAGAGTCAACATCTCCACAGTAGAGAAATCTCTTCACTCATAGACCAGGAAGCAGGACTTTAGAATCTTAGCATTCTCTCAAGTCATCACGGGCCTGAACTTGTCAAACAGGTAAATGAACACCCTTCTGTTTCATCGTGATATATTTATATTATTGTGGAAATTATGTTTGTGGAATTTGCTATGCATAAATGTGAATTATTAATCCGAATTTGCCGTACCACGTGGAAGAGCCGACCACGAGGCTCAACACGACCGGTTGCGCCGCCATGTTGTATGCTGTACGGAACCACTGTTGTTTAACTTATATGTATGTTTGCAGACCAGTGGCTGTACCACTGAATGTTTATAATATTATTACTTCTGTATGTGTATAGTTAGACACGATTGATATTTATGTATGTATAGGAATTTAGAGTGAGATTCCAGTGGACCCCGGAAGTAGCAGAATGTTCGTCGCTTATGTATAGAGATGTGGAGCTATCACTGAGGGCTACTTTGGCTTTCAGTGAGACGCTCTGCACAAACCGATTATTCAGGGTTGTGCAGAATTTCGTCTCTTATATTACAGACGAGCAGGCGAGCTATCCCGAGCTATCCTGTGCACCCCACTCCACAGAAACGACTAGTTGGTTGAGGAGCTTCTACCGCACAAGTCGGAAAGAGCTACCTTGAAAAACACCCTGTCAGACCCCACAGCGTGGCAAGGGAACCCAACTACACAACGACAAAGGTGTACCAGAAGCTACCTCACAGAAGGACTTCGACCGCACCATCAGAAAGTTAAGTGTAATCGACGAAGGTGCACTTAAACTCTTCAGAAACTGTAAAACGGACCACAGTAGTCCAACTCTTCAGAAACTGTAAAACGGACCACAGTAGTCCAAATCTACATGAAATATAATAGCAAGTGCCCGAGGAAGATATAACAGCTGCCTAGACTATCAGCGATCGAACTATTAGCAGTGACTGAGACTTTTTAAGTTAGATTAGTACTTAGAGAACCTTGTATAGAGTAGAAGAAATAAATGTGTGACTTTAACTGTTATCAAGTGGCTGGACTACATATGATTCATAGCCGTGTGAAAGCTAGTGTGACAGTAATCTTTTACCATTTTTCTATCTATTTCTGTACCCCAACCTTAACACAGAACGAGCTAAACAAATAAATTTATTAAAGTAATTCATAGGGTGACTTACTAGCAGTTCCCACCGAATAAACGTGAGGGTCCATAATTCCATTTTGCAGAGCCCATAAACCCCACGTGACAGACACACGCTCGACATATTAGTATTTTCCATTTCTACTCTCGTTGTTCCTCAAATACATGCAGACCTTTATTAAAATGCTCTTAAACGATGTGGAAATTATTTTTTTTTATCATATCATAGATGCTTTATCATCCTATCATAGATGCTTCGTTATTATATCATAGATGCTTCATCAATAAGACGTTCATAACACAACCAAGCAAACAACAAACACAGACGCTTAAACATTTCCAAATGTTTCATCATATTGCTTGTCAGTTCATATTGAATACCAAGTATTCTAATAAAGAAACAGATAGTGTACAATCGTGAAACAAATGAAAGCGATTCAATACTTCAGAAGTAGTTTTATTTGTGTTTTTGTTATTGCTTATAAATCAATGTTTTAAAACGTTTCTACATTTTCGCATGTTTTATCAAAGTGTTTTCTTTTTATTTTACGATGTATTTTAATTTAAAAACGGCTGCTCTACAATTCGTGAAACTAGATACTATCTTTTAAATCTAATTATAGCTCTCTTTCCGTTTCACAACTGTAAGCATGTCATTGTGTTGTCCAATGGCGTGTGTAATGGTCTGTCGGATATTGTCATTGGATTGTGTTGGGCATAGGAAATGCCCAGAAGTCTTCTGTAGCACATCACATCCATGCTTTGTATTATTTGTTGTAGGTTTGTTGTGTGGGTGCAAGTTGTATGTGCTATCCTGGAGAGGACTTCCTGTCGGGTCCCTTTGTCTGATACAATTGCTCCTTAATATTTGAAACTGTGCACTGTGTTGAAAGATTGGGCTTGGACCTTGTCCTCCATGTTGATGCAATTGCTGTTGTTGGTCATCATTTTGGCCTTCTCTGCACTTATTTCAATTCCGAAAGCTTTGGAGGTGGTGTCAAGCCTCTGTACCAGCTGTTAGTTTTTTTTCCTCTCCAGCCAATCCATTAATTTCATCCGAAAAACGGAGGTTAGAGATTGCTCTACCCCCTATGCTGACTGTGCCTTCGTAATCTGCAAGGGCATCTTATATGATGCGTTCCAGAAAGATGTTGAAAAGCGTTGGAGAGAGAAGGCATCCTTGACGCACGCCGATTGTTGTTCTGAACCAGTTCCCGATGGCGCTGTTGTGGAGGACTGCACTGATAGCATTGTCATACAGGTTTTTGATGACTTCAATAATGTTAGGGCTGATATTGTACACTCTAATTTTTGCCCACAAAACTGCATGCCAGACTCGGTCAAACGCGTTTTTGAAGTCTACAAAAACATGATATAGATGTTGGTGGTGCTGCATAAGTATTTCTCGCAGATTATTCTGAGGTTAAAAATCTGCTCAGTGGTACTTCGCCCTGCCCTAAATCCTGCTTGTTCTTCAGCTATGATTTGTTCAGCTTGGGATTTCAACCTATTGAGTATTATTTTCAGGAGACCATTGCTAGGAGGGCTATTGAAGCTAATGGTGCGGTAGTTTTTACACTCCTGAAGGTTGCACTTTTTGGAAAGAGTGATGACAAGTGACTAGGTCCATGGTGTAGGTCACTCCCAACCCTGCGAGATCTTATTACAGATAATGGTGAGGGCATCAATCATCGATTCTCCTCCGCTGGTATGTTGTTCACTCCCTCTGACTTCCCCGTCTTAAGCGATTGCACTGTTGCCTCAACTTCTCAGAGATTTTGGAGGATTTCTTCTTCTCTGTTCTGAGAACATGCTAGAACTGATGGGTCTCCGTTTAAGGTCTGGTTGGAAAGTTCAGAGCAGACTTCTTGTTCCTCAGTAAGGTATAAGCCAGACTTGATTTGGATCGTGGAGACCCTTGGCTATTTGTCAGCCGCTTCACAATCTGTTAGGCCTTCTTGCTGTTGTTTTTGTTCAGATTGTTCTGTATTTCCTAGCAATGATCTTCTATCCAGTTCTCTCTTCTTATGTCACTGTTGATTTTTCGGTAAGCATAAGTTCGCTGTGAGGTGTACTTTTCCTTTTCATTTCTCTTCGTTTGTTACACTGGTCCAAAAGTTCAGGTGTGATCCACGGTTTCGTCTTTCGGCGGTGATTGTCAAGGATGTCATTAGCGGCATCTGTCACAGCAGTTTTGAAGGTGGTGGTCATGTGTCGACATCTACTTCACCAGCTGCAAAAATTAGCAGAGGTGCAAATTTCCCTCCAATTGTGGCTTGGTATATTTCTGCCACCTCCGGGTCTTGCAGTTTGTCCAGGTCGAACTTCAGTCTGGTGCACTTTGCTGTGTTTACTCTTTTAAAGTGGCGCCGGAAAGACATCATCACGAGATCGGGGTCACTTCCGATGTCTGCTCCTGGAAAAGTGCGTGTCTTTCCAGTGTTGACGCTTGATCTGAAGCGTTTTTTGTATTCGATCTGGTTGTGATGCGCCCCGCTGAGATTGTGCCAGGTCCATCGTCTGGATTTTTTGTGGGGACCAAGCATGTTTGCCAGTATCAGATTATTGTCTCTGGCAAACTCCAAGAGTCTCAGACCTCTGTCATTTCTCTCGTTTTTGCATTTGGGTCCCCGTGTGTCTTCCCAGTTGTGGTACGCATCTTTGCGAACCTTGGCATTCCAGTAGTTTTGCACTATGACTATGTCCTTCTTCGGCACTAGGCCAAGGACAGCCTGCAGATGTTCATAAAAATCCTCGACTTTTGTTGTCGTCACAGTCTGATGTTGGGGCGTAGGCCTGGAAGGTGATGTTGAAAGGGGCTGCTCTCAGACGGATGGTAATGAGTTTACTGAAGACTGGGCGGCAACCCATGACAGTGGCCAGAATGTCTTTGTTGACCAAGAATCCAGTGCCGTTTTCGTGCCCGTCATCTCTCCCTCTGAAATAAAGCTTGTGGCAATTTGTCGATCGTGGTTTCGCCTAGGCCTTTCAAGCACAGTTTATTGATATCTAAAACGTTCCATCGATAGTGGTCCAGCTCATGGGCCAGTTCTTCTAATTTTCTCTGTGCAGTTAGGGTCCTGACATTCCAAGTTGCTATGACGATGTTGTCTCTCGTGCGGATCTTGCTTAGTGTCCATCATGTCATTAACCCACTTATCACCTCTATCCTTTAGCACTTTTAAATGTTTCATCTTATTGTTTGCACCAATACATTGAATGCGATATATTCTAATTTAAACCAAATCCTAAACTGTACACTCCATGACCTTTATTTTAAACAAAAACAAAACAAAAGGACAAAGGCCATTCATTGACTGGACAATTCAGTTTTATTCTTCATTTTCCTCCATTCCTGATCCTTCATCACTTCCTCCTCCTCATTATCATCATCATCATCAATCATCATCATTATCATCATCATCACCATCATCATCATCATTTGTTGTTATTCATCATAATCATCATTATCATCATCATCAGCAGCAGCAGCAGCAGCAGCAGCAGCGTATTCTTCTTCTTCTTCTTCTTTTTCTTCTGCTTTCATCTTCTTCCTTCTTCTAATTCTTTTTCTTCCTCTCCCCCTTCTTTTTCTACTTTTTGCTTCTGCTTCTTTTTATTTTCTCCTCGTTTAGCTTCTTCTTCTCGTTAGTTTTTGTATACAGACGTTTTACTTGTTAAAATAAACTTTCCTGAAGTAAAGCTTTTTTAAATCTTTAATTTCAAACATAAGACATAGCTGTTTGTTTTTACCTTTGAATTCTGGATGAAGAAAGGAATAACGAGAAATCAAAGGAAACAGAAAATGCATACAATGGGATATGGAATAACAACAGGTTACCATTGGCACACACGCTCCATGTTTTAATTTTCCATATTCCCCTGAAACTCTCGAGGGGAAACAAAAGCAACTGAGGTGAATAATTTTCAAAAATCGAACATTCAAGGAAGAAAGAAAGGAACGGAATAAAACCTCAACTTCATCTTGACACAGTCACAGTGGATTTCGCTTCCTTTCGATTTTCTTCGTCCTTCTTTTTTTCTGCTTCATCCTTACGCGTTCTTCTTCATTTTGGGACAAAGAAATAGTCGGTAATCAGAATGAGCATTCAAGATCATAGATCCGATCATTTTGTTTTGCAAAGCATGCAATAATAACGTGTATTCACCTTTGATTTGATTTTGCGTTGTTGCTAGAAGAAGCTTTCTATAACGTTGATAATTTTCGTCGGTCGATATTGTTGAGACGTTTCTGGATTACTTGTTTATTATCGATCGAAGCTTCTAGACCTTACGGGTAAAAACTGGTCGAATGTAAACATTATATGACGTAAGGCAATGCATAGTTCCGGTGAAGAGGTTTATTTTGGATGGGTGTTATTGCGTCAGGCTGGAATGGTTCGAATTTTGTCTCCATTGCAGAGAGGCTATGTAAGTAATGCACTGTCTGCTTGTAGGGATGATCTTTGTACTGATTTATCGGAAAGCGATCTTGTATACAGTTGTTGATATTTGCTGAATAAAGTTGGAAAACTTCATACGACGACTCCTGCCTTGTTGCTGAGTGAACAGGCTGCGTGGATAAACGAATTCTAGTTACACTTATCAAGATTCAAGCATCGGGGTTGACTCGGCTATTGATAAGTAACCGTTTAACACGGTCAGTAGTCTAAACATTGTTATGAATATTTTTATGTCTTACGTCTTGCTTTACAAATCGTATTTGTATTTCGTTTGTAATTAAATGACACCATTTTGAATTAAATGACGTAAACTGACTTGGTAGATAAAAGTAACGCGTCCTTGTAACCGATAAAATTGCGTAAAATTTGGTGACATTCTAAAACTCTTCAAGCACCAATTAACAGTCAGTCAGCAAATTACAAATTCAAGCAATGTTTAAAAAATATATATTTATGTTTCTTAATACCACAATCATGGCACTAAATAAATCAATAACTTACGCGTTCTTTTCTTCTTTTTTGTTGTTTTGTGCGTGTGGTTAAAACAAAATTAAATGCAGGAAGTGACATTTTCTCAATTTGTAATGAAATGGACTGCATTACGATTTGAGAAGCACAAATTACTTACGAATGTGTTGTTTTTTGTTTTTTGTTTGTTTTTTTGTTTTAATTTTGCGAAGCGTGCAATATATTCTATTTATTTACTTTTGATTTGGTTGTAAGTTTATGCTCATTGCCTTTCGCTAAAAAAAAAATAATATAATGACCAAAAAAAAAAAAAATAATAATAATAGTAATAATAATAATAATAATAATAATAATAATAATAATAATAATAATAATAATAATAATAATAATAATAATAATAATAATATAATGACAACTGGGCTTTGTTTGCTAGGGAACGGACAAGATTTCAAGCATCGGGGCTGAATCTACATTGGCGTGTAACAGTCTGCAATATTATTTTTTAAATTATAAAATAAGTGGTCATTGAAGTTTATTTACAACTATCTATCCCTATCCTATCCCGTAACTCGAAGGTCGTTGGGGCACCACCGATGATCGTTTAACCAGCGTACTCCATCTTTCTCTGTCCTCAGCAAACATCATGGCTTCGCTCAAAGTCAAACCAGTCCATTCTAGAGTGTTGTCCTCCCACCTCTTTTTCTCTCTCTCTTCTTCTGTCTCCTTACACCGTGCCTTGCAGGATGGTCTTTGCAAGGCCTGATGACCTGGTGGCGTGGCCATACCATCGGAGTTTCCGTTTCTTCACCACGGTGAGCATGTCATCATGAGGTCCAAGGGCTTGTGTGATGGTCTGTCGGACATCGTTGTTGATGATGTGCTGGGTATAGGAAATGCCAAGAAGTTTTCTATAGCACCTCATCTCTATGCTTTGTATTCTTCGTGGTAGATCTGCTGTGAGGGTCCATGTTTCGCAAGCGTATGGGAAGATGGAGATGACAAGGAAGCGCAGCATGTAGACTGATGGTCTTGTCTTTTGAAATGGGCTTCAACCTCGTCAGGGTCGCAGTTGTTTGTGCGATCCAGGAGAAGACTTCCTGTCGGGACCCATTATCTGATACAATGGCTCCTAAATATTTAAAGCTATGTACTGTGTTGGGGGATTGGCCTGTGACTTTGATGTCCATGTTGATGCCATTGGTGTTATTGGTCATTATTTTGGTATTCTCTGTTCTTATATCCAATCCATAGGCTCTGGTGGTGGCGTCAAGCCTCTGTACCAGCTGTTCAAGTTATTGTTCCTCTCCAGCCAATCCATCAATGTCATCCGCAAAACGGAGGTTGGAGATTGCTCTACCCCCTATGTGATCTGCAAGGGCATCTGACATGATGCGCTATAGGAAGATGTTGAAAAGTGTGGGGGAAAGTAGGCATCCTTGACGCACACCGATTGTTGTTCTAAAGCAGTTCCCGATGGCGCTGTTGTGCAGGCCTGCACGGATGACCTTGTCATACAGTCTTTTGATGACTTCAATAATTTTAGGGCTGATATTGTACACTCTCATGATAGCCCACAGAGCTGCATGCCAGACTCGGTCAAAAGCTTTCTTGAAGTCTACAAACACATAATATAGAGGTTGTTGGTTTTGTAGGTTTTTCTCACAGATTATTCTGAGGTCACAAATTTGTTACGTTTGTTAAGTTTGCCCTGAATACTTCTTGTTCTTAGCTGTGATTTGTTCAGCATGGGGTTTCAAACTATTTTCAGGAGGATCTTGCTGGGATGGCTGATGAAGCTGATTGTTACGTTGAAACGCGAACGAAAGTATGTCGGAAGCGTGTACTATAGATCTAATCGTTTCGTTTTGCAAAGTATTCAATAATAGAGTTTATTTACCTTTGATTTGAGTTTGCATTGTTGTTAGGAGAGGCTTTGTATAACGTTGATGATTTGCGTTAGTCGATATTGATGTAGAATATTCTGGATCTGCGTGTTTACTCTCGATAGAAATTTCCCGATGCATGTCGAGGCAAGAGGACGTTCGGGAAGGAGAAATAATAATGTATGACGTAAGTCAGTGATGACGATCTTTAGTTCGATTGGTGGCAGTGCGTCATTTCTACCATGTACCAAATTGTTCCAGAAAAGAGAGAGGTTATTTAATCGTGTGCCGAGTTGCTGTTGAGAGATAGTAAAGTTGTTGATAGTGATTTGGAAGAGTTGCTGTGAAAGTTGTTGAGTTGAGTTGAGAATTGTATGCAGTTGTTGGTGTGTGCTGAATAAAAGTGGAAAACTTCATACGTCGACTTTGTGACTTGTATGCTGTTTGGACGGGTTGCGTGAATAAACGAATCTGAGTTACACAACTATCAGGAATTCAAGCATCGGGGCTGAATCAGATACTGATAGAAAACACCATCATCGAACTGAGTGTAACATTTTGGGGGTCAAGCCGCGATTCACGCCATAGCCAAGGGTTCAACTGCTACAACAAGCGAGTCAACGTTACGAGAGGCAGTCATCGAGGGTAGCCGCCATCAAGTTGCGTCGAGAGGGGCCAACGACTGGGACTACATCCGATAGGTTCGGGTTGACTGCAAGGGCGTGTAGTCGCTGAAGAGTTGCTTCGTGAGCGAACAACAGATCGGGACTACGTGGCTACCGTAAGACTACGTCGAGGGACAGTCTCGGAGCTACATCGCCAGTGTTACAGCGAGCGTCGAGCGGAAGTCGCGTCTACTTCAGCACAGGAGCGTATACATCAACACCAGCGTGGTGCAGCGTCGCATACGACGAGGACAGCGGGGCCTGCGTCTACGAAGGCGACTAGTGACAAGCATCAGCGCTACTGCAGAGAGCGTGCTGTTCTAGAACAGTCTAGAAAGGTACAGCACAGTCAAGAACTTTCAAGAAAAAGAACTCTACAGTCAAGAACTTTCTAGAAAAAGAACTTTCCAGAAAAGAACTTTCCAGAAACATCAAGATGGCTGACTTCTGGCAGAAAGGGGTTGAACTGAATCTAAAAGGGAAACAGTTGACGGAGTACGTCAAATCCCAGGAGAGAATACAAGAACGAGAATTAGAAGAGCAGCGTCGCCGAGAAGAAAGAGAATTGGAAGAGAAGCGTCTAGAAAAAGAAATAGAACTAGAACAGAAGCGTCTAGAAATTGAACAGCAGCGGCAAGAAAAAGAAGAGCAACGACGTCGTGAAGAAAGAGAAATAGAGGAGCAGCGACGTCGTGAAGACAGAGAATTTGAACTGAAGCGTCTGGAAATTGAACAGCAGCAGCAAGAAAGAGATCGTCAGTACCAGCTAGAGTTGGCGCGTATCCAGAACAATCAGCATGCGCCACAAGTCACCAACGACCATACGGCTCCAAAATTGCCAGCTTTCGTCGACGGGAAGGACCAGATCGACAGCTATCTGGCGAGATTCGAAAGGTTCGCCGAAAGCTCCAATTGGCAACCTCGAGACTGGGCGATTCGACTGAGTGCACTTCTGACGGGGCAAGCTCTCGAAGTTTACACCAGACTGTCGAACGATGACGCCAAAAACTACGACGTCTTGAAAGAGGCCCTGTTGCAGTGCTACAACTTTACAGAGAAGGGCTACCGTAAACGCTTCCGTGAATGCCGGCCTAAGTCAGACGAGACGCCAAAGCAGTTTGTGGAGTGCCTGTCGTCATATCTACACAAGTGGGTGGAGTTATCAGGCGAAATGAAGTCTTACGACAGTCTCCATGACCTGATTGTGAAAGAACAATTTCTCAATGCCTGTCACAAGGACCTAGCGACCCACTTAGAAGAACAAAAGCTGCAGACGCTTAAAGATGTGACTGAGGCTGCTGAAAGATATCTCATCGCTCGTGGGAAAACCCTGGGGCCACCCAGCGCGACGAAACATTTTCAGAAGACTGCAAACCATGGGAACCAGATCCAAGGGAGCCAGACGAGCCAGAGACAGACGGACTCCACGCCTCCTCCCAGGGAAGGGCATTCAAGAGGCTGTTTCACCTGCAACGCTACAGACCACAGAGCAGCTAACTGTCCTCAAAACAAAAGTAGTGGACAGCGGAGCAGTACGGACAACGCAGCGGCGGGCAACCGGCAGAGGCGGTTCTCCAATCAACGGCAAACCAGTAGATCTGACCATCAAGTGTGCGGCGGGAGCGTCATTCTTCCGAGTGAGACCAAGCGCACAGCTACTCCTGCGGACGTGCAAGAGTGCATGACCGATGGCCAACTTCTCCTTGCCAACGGAAAATCCATCCCCGTCGTCGCCAGCGCAGCTGTGACCGTCCAGAACATGCCTGTTTCAAAGGGACGCGTCGGAAATCATGAAGTGACTGTCTTAAGAGACTCTGGCTGTAGTGGGGTCATCGTCAAAGAAGACCTAATCGCTAAAGAACAGTTCACTGGCGATTCAAAATGGACACTCATGGCCGACAGCAAATGTGTGAAAGCGCCAGTTGCAAAGATTCAAGTCAGCACCCCTTTCTACATAGGCGAAGTCGAAGCGGTTTGCCTGAAGAAGCCGCTGTATGATTTGATGATCGGGAATATCGACGGCGCGAGACGACCCGACGACCCCGATCCAGAATGGAGTCCTGCCTCAACCCAACACGTCGAAGTTGTGGAGGAGGATCCATTGCCATTTCCCGATGGAGACCTTACAGAGCTGCTACTGGACAATGTGGTTACTCCGGCTCAGCCCTGCCGACCAGAGATCGTCGGTGCCGTTACTACCAGGGCCCAGGCCAAGAGAGACAAGACGTCTACGCCACTGAAGGTCGCCGACAACTCTAAAGCTGCCATCGTGGACAGAGATAAGCTGATCCAGCTCCAGGAAGCTGATAGCACTTTAAACAAGTACAGGAACCGCCACGACCAAGTGACCAAAGGCAGTGGTACGGTCTATTTTGAGGTGAAGGCCAAGATCCTGTACCGAATCTTCCAGCACCCGAGGGTCAACGGAGGGAAACCACTACGTCAAGTATTGGTACCATTACCCCTAAGGCGCCAGGTGATGGAAGTAGCGCATGACTCAATCATGGGAGGTCACCTGGGTATCAAGAAGACGTCGGATAGAATCCAGGCGGTATTCTACTGGCCAGGACTTCATGCGGACGTCAGCCGTTTCTGCCGATCATGCGACATTTGCCAGAAAACCATACCTCGAGGAAGGGTCCCGAAAGTGCCTATGCAGAGGATGCCTCTGATCGACCGACCTTTCAAGAGGGTGGCCTTAGACTTAATCGGCGAAATAAGACCTCCAAGTGAAGAAGGTCATCGATGGGTACTGACTTTAGTGGACTATGCGACTCGGTACCCAGAAGCAGTGCCGCTGAAGAAGATTGACACTGAAACTGTAGCAGAGGCACTGGTGGACATGTTCAGTAGACTTGGAGTGCCTGAAGAAATTCTGACAGACCTCGGGACACAGTTCGTCTCTGACTGTATGAAGGAGGTCAACAGACTGCTGAGCATCCGGCATTTGACTACGACACCCTACCATCCGATGTGCAACGGGCTTGTCGAGAAGTTCAATGCTACGCTGAAGTCCACCCTGAAGAAACTGTGCAGCGAGCAGCCCAGACAATGGCATCGTTACATCAACGCCTTACTGTTCGCCTACAGAGAAGTGCCGCAGGAGTCCACCGGCTTTTCTCCGTTCGAGCTGCTGTACGGAAGAACCATCCGAGGGCCGATGCACATCCTGAAAGAACTGTGGACGAAAGAAGTAGAAACCCCAGAGGTGAAGAACAGCTACCAGTACGTGTTTGAGCTACGGGAGAAGCTGGAGCAGACTTTTGAGATAGCCAGAGAAAACCTGAAGAAGTCCCAAGACTGGAAAGCACTACTACGATCGTAGGGCTGTGAACAGGAAGTTCAAACCTGGCAACAAAGTGCTGGTGCTGCTACCTACCGATCATAATAAGTTGCTGATGCAGTGGAAAGGCCCGTACGAAGTGGAGACCGTGGTGGGGATCAACGACTATAAGGTGAAGGTCGGCCAGCATTCCAAGATATACCACGCCAACCTCCTTAAGCTGTACGTGGAAAGGCCATCAGAGACTGTGCACGCAGCCACAGCAGCTGTGACCGACGACAGCTTTGACAGCGAAGAACTGTTGGAACTGGGAGACTTCCACAGCAAAGAAGGCATCGATGATGTTAAGCTAGGACCAAGCTTGACGGAAGGTCAAAAGATGGAGCTCAAGGACCTTATGGGCGAGTGTCCCCACAACTTCAGCGATGTCCCTGGCTCTACAACTTTGGTCGAACACGAAGTCCACCTCACTTCGAATATCCCTGTTCGATCCAAGCCCTTCCCGATCCCTTTCAAGGCCCGTGAATCCTTGAAGAAAGACATCGATGAGATGCTGAAGATGGGCATCATCAGGGAGTCCAGTTCCCCCTACGCGTCCCCTGTCGTGGTCGTGAAAAAGAAGGACGGGAGCAACAGAGTATGCATCGACTACAGGAAGGTTAATAAGATCACCGTCTTCGACCCTGAGCCGATGCCTACCGCAGCAGACCTCTTCCGCCAATTATCGGGGAGTAGAATCTTCTCAAAGATTGACCTCAGCAAAGGTTATTGGCAAGTCCCCGTGCGTCAACAGGACATACCAAAGACTGCTTTTATAACCCCTGATGGGACGTACGAGTGACTAAGGATGCCCTTTGGCATGGTCAACAGCGGAGCTACCCTAAAGAGAGGAATGAGGAAGATGCTCAATGGGATGGACAATGTCGTGTGTTACTGGGACGACCTGCTGGTCCACACTCGCACCTGGGAAGAGCATCTGCAGACCTTGAGGGAGCTGTTTCACCGTCTCACAGAAGCCAACCTGACCGTGAGACCCAGTAAGTGCATTCTGGGGACTGACAACGTAGACTTTATCGGCCATTCGCTGAAAGAAGGACAAAAGGGGCTTCTACTAGAAAACGTCACCAAGATTCTGAACGCTCCACGTCCCCAAACCAAGAAGCAGGTGCGATCTTTCCTGGGGTTGGCTGGATATTACAGGGAGTTTGTACCAAACTACTCCGCCATCACAGCACCCTTGTCGGACCTGGTGCGGAAAGGCTGTCCAAACCAAGTGCAGTGGGGACCGTCTCAGGAGAAGGCATACCAGACTGTGCGCGACCTCCTTTCGAAGGATCCGGTGCTACGACTGCCCGATACTTCCAAGGAATTCGTCTTAAGGACAGACGCAGCGGACGAAGGCATCGGCGCCATACTGATGCAAGAACACGAAGGGAAACTATTTCCGGTCAGTTACGCCAGCAAGAAGCTGTCCAGGGCTGAGAAAAATTACTCGACCATGGAGAAAGAGTGCCTTGCCATCATATGGGGAATCCGGAAGTTCGAACTGTACCTTCAAGGAGTGAAGTTCGTGCTGCAGACTGATCATAAGCCGTTAACTTACTTGAACTCTGCCAAGTTCGTGAACAGTCGCATCATGAGATGGGCTATGTACTTGCAGAACTTTAACATGCGAGTAGAATCTATCAAAGGATCAGACAATGTTGGTGCGGACTTCCTCAGCAGAGTGTGTGAGTAAAAAAACATTGACCGTGTAGATAAACTGTGAACATTGACAATATCCAGACAGATTTCAAGATGAAAACCATTGACTCTGTGTGAATGAGCTGAGAACATTGACAGTGTTTAGACAGTCTGAAATAAGTTTTAATTCTGAACTTTGTGCATTACGTTTCAACGTTGTTGAAAGAAATTGGGTAAATTTCTTCTTGAGTGGGGGGTTATGTTACGTTGAAACGCGAACGAAAGTATGTCGGAAGCGTGTACTATAGATCTAATCGTTTCGTTTTGCAAAGTATTCAATAATAGAGTTTATTTACCTTTGATTTGAGTTTGCATTGTTGTTAGGAGAGGCTTTGTATAACGTTGATGATTTGCGTTAGTCGATATTGATGTAGAATATTCTGGATCTGCGTGTTTACTCTCGATAGAAATTTCCCGATGCATGTCGAGGCAAGAGGACGTTCGGGAAGGAGAAATAATAATGTATGACGTAAGTCAGTGATGACGATCTTTAGTTCGATTGGTGGCAGTGCGTCATTTCTACCATGTACCAAATTGTTCCAGAAAAGAGAGAGGTTATTTAATCGTGTGCCGAGTTGCTGTTGAGATATAGTAAAGTTGTTGATAGTGATTTGGAAGAGTTGCTGTGAAAGTTGTTGAGTTGAGTTGAGAATTGTATGCAGTTGTTGGTGTGTGCTGAATAAAAGTGGAAAACTTCATACGTCGACTTTGTGACTTGTATGCTGTTTGGACGGGTTGCGTGAATAAACGAATCTGAGTTACACAACTATCAGGAATTCAAGCATCGGGGCTGAATCAGATACTGATAGAAAACACCATCATCGAACTGAGTGTAACATTTATGGTGCTGTAATTTTCACACTCCTGAAGGTTACCCTTTTTTGGAAGAGTGATGACAAGCGACTGGGTCCATGGTGCAGGCCACTTCCCATTCTGTCAAATGTTGCTACCGATAATGGTGAGGGCGTCAATCATCGCTTCTCTTCCTGCTTGAAGCAATTCCGCGGGTATGTTTCCACTTTCCCTTCTTCAGTGATTGCAATGCTGCCTCAACTTCTTCTTGGAGAATTGGGAAGATTTCTTCCTCTTTTCTGTTCTGGGAACATACTAGAACTGATGGGTCTCCATTTGGTTTAAAATTGCCCTGTTCAAAACATAATAATTTTCTGGATGGTGGCATTACTTCATGGAAGTTTGTTTAAAATTTGCTTGTTCAAAACGTAATAATGTTCTGGATGAAGGCATTGTTGCATAGCGGGTACCATTCCAAAGGTAATTTTCTACTGTCATAGAAGAATAATCTAAAATATTTAGAATTGTATAAGCTAATGATGTATATAATAAACCTGTGAATACAGTGCACGAAATGGGAGGACTTGGATTAGATGGTGTGTTTGATTGGTGCGGATCAAAATGCTCCCTACTAATTAATAATTATGCTTGTGTTATTTGTAGCCGATCGGTGTAGTTGACTCCGGTCTCTCGGCCACCACCTTGGGAACATAGCCCAATCCGAGCTGTTATTTTCTATTATCCCTCAAAAGATAAAAGATATCTCCTAAAGCAGTGGAGAGGATAGAACCCACGACCATGAAACTTCACAGCAGCCCGTGGAGTATCGTAACCGATTGGGACCACCTCCGCCGAGATATTAAATAATTGTCCTGACTTCCGCTTTATTCAGAGACCTCGCCATTGCTGACGCAAGAGGGTAGAAACTGACCTCACCGGTCTGTTCTGCGTACTGCATGATGACGCTCTTCAGCATGAAACAGTTGGGAAAGAAGAAACAGTCATTGTAGGAGTAGAGCAAGGTACGTTTGTTTTTCCTCCTTTTTGGTTTGACTTTCCAGCAGAAGTGTGGTGCGCACTTATTTCCCTGGAACGTGGGATTGCTTTCAACCCAGCATATTCGTAGTGTAGATGACTTTCTCCTGAAATTGGAATTGCCTCCTTTTCGGAGATGGGAGATGAGTAGCGCGGAGTTATCTCCCTTGGTGTCGGAAGAACCGCAATTTCAGCGGAAAAGCTAATTGAGGTTCTGTCCACTGCAGCTGCCGCTTCCTCCCTTTCAGGACCACTGTTTGGAGGTGGTGAGTTGCAGCCAAATATCATCTGGCGTTGAATGGAAGAATTAGTGGGACTGGCGTCATTCTGACGGCTGAAGCTGACCTCAACCGTACGGCGTAAAATGGCGTCATTTGATGACAAATCTTTTAAATGAATTTTATCATTACTTTTTTCGAAGATTGATTCGACTTGGTCCCACCACTACAACAGCAGACAACAACAGAACAATTGACAACACCAGGGGAAGTACGCGAATGTACAGAAGCATCTGTGGATCCTTTGCCTTTGGCAACTGAACTTGTATTGGAATATTCCAGAAGCTGAATTTTTGCTGTTTCGCCGTCACTCAAGTCGACATGTTCTATGCAAGGTGATGTCTCTGAGGGACGAGAGCTTTCATCCGAGTTGTTCAACCTATTATTAGAATCAACAACGTTACAAAACGCCTCCTTATGAGTATTTTCTGCCCCGATTTCTTCTTTTCCTATGCTGAAGGGTTTCCCAAGCGCAGAGGTCATTTTCGCACTGCTGGCTTTTCCTGCTCTTCTTTCTTCCTCTTTAGAGGTACAGAATCTTCTTGTCTTTCTCGTGATGCCTTCTGTAGGCGTGTCTTCTTCGTCTCTATCGCTGGAGAGTAGTCTTTCAAGAATTTCTGTCTGTAATGCTCTTTCAGTGCGATTGCGTTTTGATTATGTAGGTCCGGTAATTTCTTTCAAGTCTTCCCTGCAAATGTCTTTCTTATGTATATTGTGACGATAATCTGTTATTTCTTTGTGTCCCGCAGTAACTCCTCCTCCTCCTCCCTCCTCCCCCTCTGCCTCCTCCTCCTCCTTCTTCTTCTTCTTCTTCTTCTCCTCCTCCTCCTTCTGCTCCTCTACCTCCACCGCCTCCTCCTTCTTTTCTTTCCTCATCTTCTTCTCCTCCTTCCACTTTCTTCGTCTTCTTCTCCACCTTCTGCATCGTCTCCTTCTCCTTCCTCCTTTTCTCCTCCTTCTGTTTCTCCACCTTCTTCTCTTCCGCCTCCTCGTCCTTCTTTTTCATCCCCTTCTCCTTCTCCTCGTCCTTCTTGTTCAATGCACTGTTTTGTAGGGCTCTGTTGCCATAAAGCAGTGGTGCTGTGTAACTGGTTTGGCGTGATGCAAGATGTACTGGATCGTCTGAATGCACAGTCGGCAATCTCTTGCCTTCAGTCTTATCCTGCAACACACGCATGGACACAAACAGGCAAAATATGAGACTTAGTACGTTAATTCAATAAACGTTGTCAATAACAGAACATTTTTAACGTATAAGTTGTTAATTAACAACATTGCATACCAATATATATTTTTTTATATGATGGCAGAGATGGCTCAGTGGTTGATTTTGGGCACAAACCTTGTCTTGGGCGAGGCAAGTTCGAGTCCTCTGTCTGAGCAAACTATATTGTGCATACTGGATACCAGTGGCCATCGCCTTGAGAAGCTCTCCGAGCTTCATAGAGCAATATTTTTTTAAAGGGACTAATAACTCAGAGCCACAATGACCACTTGCCAGTTTTTTGATTGTCTCTGGAATGCAATGTTGATGGGAATAACAGCTTACTACTACTACTACTACTACTACTACTACTACTACTACTACTACTACTACTACTACTACTACTACTACTACTATTACTACTACTACGACTACTACTACTACTACTACGACTACTACTACTACTACTACTACTATTACTACTACTACTACTACTACTGCTACTACTGTATACAATTAACACGCTTTTTCCTTAAATCACCAATCAGTCTTAAGGCGCGGCGATCTGTACTAACATAGGCGCTCACAGTCAATACAATCTAAATTTCAAAACTACAAAACTAATTTCCGTTCTCCTTCTAATAGTGATCTCCCTGCCTTTACCCCACATGTTTGAGTGATGACTATGAGTTTGTCGTGTATGTGAGTGTGCAGAGCATGTGAGCGTGTGTTCGTACAGATCACCGCGCTTTAAGCCTGACTGATTAATTGGAGGTGAGCGCGAATCCAGTGTTATTGTGAAACGAGTAGCAACCTGCAGCAACCAAAGTGCTCGGTGAAGCTGACGATTTCGCGACATTTCTCTCGCTGAATACGCTTGCACTTCTGAACAGGGCCCAGTAGACGCTTAAACACCAAAGCGTCCTCGACCGAGACTTGAAAGCTACCGCCTCCACAGTCGTCGGTTCCTGTCGCCGAACGGCATCTCACTGGTTCCGACATCTAGAGGTACGCCGTTGTTCATCATTATGTTGATTTCGCGAATCAATGGAGCGTGCTGAAATGAAAGCCGAAAGATATGGAACATTCACAGCTGGAACCTTAATAGCATTACTGACTCCACCTTTGCCTCCTTTTAACGTTAAGTCAGTTTCTAATTTTGTAGAATTGTAAACTTGTATCTATGTGAATTTTTTATTTTCATTTTTCTTTCTCATCTGTAGGATAACTTACGGAAGAACTGAATGACATGTTGTGAATACTGTTCGTGCATGCAAGCAAACACAAATTTTCCTATCCTATCCTCCTATCCTAAACCGTAACTTGGCAGTCGTTGGGGCACCACAGATGATCGTTTAACCAGCGTACTTCATCTTACTCTATCCTCAGCAACCCTCATGGCTTCGCTTAGTGTCAGGCCAGTCCATTCTCGAATGTTGTGTGTTGTCCTCCCACCTCTTTTTCTGTCTCCCTCTTCTTTTGCCTCCTTGCACCGTGCCTTGCAGGATGGTCTTTGCAAGGCCTGATGCTCTGGTGACGTGGCCATGCCATCAGAATTTCCGTTTCGTCACCACTGTGAGCATGTCATCGTGTTGTCCAATGGCTTGTGTGATGGTCTGTCGGACTTTGTCGTTGGTGACGTGCTAGGTATAGGAAATGCTCAGAAGTCTTCTGTAGCATCTCATGCTTTGTATTCTTCGTGGTAGATCTGCTGTGAGGGTCCATGTTTCGCAAGCGTATAGGAAGATGGAGATGCCTTACCTTGGAGTGTAAAAACGAATTTTCAGCAAAACATAAAATATGCAGAATTTGTGATTTCAGCTCTTTTATTAGATAAACTCCCTACATTTCTCTCTATACTTCACTCCCTGAAGAAAGATCTAAGGTCTGAAACGTTTGAGTGCAATCTTTTTCGTCTTCTTCTTCTTCTTGGGTTGAGCAGCAACAATCAATATATTGATTTATTTGCTTTTATCAAGGGTCATCCTTACCACCAAAAGCTTTTACGTTTTCCAGGTCAATTGATCCTGCAGACAGTCTTTACTCTACTTAAAATACGCTGTAAGAGCAGATATACTTTTGAAAACAACGAAATTGTTTGGTTCTCGATATAGGGTTGTCTGACTATATTGAGGTGGGATGGGATGATAGAAGATGTTTAAAAAGATTAATAAGATCATGCTATAAAACTTAAATTATAACTCCAAAATAACACTATTGTTCTTAAATATTCAAGTATATAACAAGATCCCAAATAGGGTGGACAACTTGCATCCAGAGTGAGCGAGAGAGAGAGAAAGAGAGAGAGAGGGAGAGGGAGAGAGAGAGAGAGAGAGAGAGAGAGAGAGAGAGAGAGAGAGAGAGACTCACGTACAATACAAAGACACAAATATACACACAAACACACACACACACACACTAGACACGCATACGTACGCACACACACGCGCCACGCACACACATGACACAGGCAGCGAGACTAAGTCAGCAAAACCCGTAGCGTTTCCTGTCCTCAATTTCAGACTTGAAATGAAAGACGTGTGTGGGACGCTGAAGCCGGCACGAGAGAACTTCCCTTTAAGTATGTTCCCAGACAGTCAGAGAGAGAGAGAGAGAGAGAGAGAGAGAGAGAGAGAGAGAGACAGAGACAGAGACAGAGAGAGAAAGAGAGACAGAGAGAGAGACAGAAAAAGAGACATTTAGAGAGAGAGAGAGAGAGAGAGAGAGAGAGAGAGAGAGAGAGAGAGAGAGAGAGAGAGAGAGAGGATTGTGTGTCGTTCTTATTCTTAAACAGGGACATTTCTAGAGATGTGAGTGGGGTGGTATCTGTCTTGCATTGAAAGAGTTACGAGTTCCAGTCTAACTCTCAGTTGCCCCATTACGTTTGTTCAAAACTCTTTTTAAAACATCCGGCTTTATAGGGTGGTAGAGAAAACACTAACTGTGCCCTAATCGCTGAGGCAGACGACGGCAATAGTTTAACTGTGGAAACAGTCTCGGATTGGGGGATGGATGCACATAAACGAGTTCAAAAGCGCTATAGAAACGGATAAGATTTAAACGGGAATATCCGAGGTTGAATATTTTTGAAAATGGTATTGGCCATCCATGCGAGCAAAATGTTGGGTCCTTCCTCATCGAAAGCATTGCAGCCGAAGAGCTGCGCCACCCTGGAAGAGAGTGGGGTGGAGGGAATGGAACGTAGTGTTTGCTCAAAGTTTTTGTATTTAGTACTCGCCCGTATGGGACTTGAGCGTCAGGATCTTTAAAAGTCAATGTAATGGTATGCATGTGTGCGTGCAGTCTTCACCTCGGTTTATTTTTTCATCTGAAAGTATATATATAATATATATAGAGAGAGAAAGAGAGAGAGAGAGAGAGAGAGAGGAGAGAGAGAGAGAGAGAGAGAGAGAGAGAGAGAGAGAGAGAGAGAGAGAGATTGTTCACATTATTGTACAGGGAATATAGTAGCGGTATCATAAACCTCTTCATTAACAATATAGCTACAGAAAACTGTTTAAGCAGATTACGATAAGAATTGACAAGATACGTTGAGTCCATTAGCATAAAGGAGGCACGGTGGCCTAATGGTAGAGCTTTGGCTTGCGGATCCGAATGTCCCGGGTTCGAGCCCAGGCCGGGAAATTGTGTTGTGTCCTTGGGAAAGACACTTTACTCCCGTTTCCTACTCCTTCGGATGAGAGTATAAACCGAGGTCTAGTCTGTGTCGCATACATTCCATCATAACGGACTTTAAAGATCCTGACGCTCATGTCCTAGAGGGGTGAGTGCCGGTGACAACAACACACCCAACATGCACCTAGGTCCTTCTCCCCCATCCCTGGCTGCCCAGGATTGTGCTCAGTTGTCTGGAGCGTTATTACGGTGCGCCCAAAGCCTGCAATTTGGCGCCTCGGGCGGGTTGAGTTAAATCCTGTATCGGCCAGCGCCTTGAGCAGCTCTAGAGCTAAAAAGCGCTATTTAAGAACGATTAAATAAATAATAAATAAATAAATAAATAATAAAGTAGATAAGATAATGTAATAGCAAAGTAATCCATCAACTGTCGTCTATTTAAAGGATAACTTAAGATAACATTGAAAAAGATCATTGATTAGCATAACGGATAATTAAGTGGGTGTAAAGATATAAACGTAGTTTCTCAACGCTTCAGTCGTTTTAAACGTAGAGGATTTAAACTATAAATACAGAAGAAATATACTCAAAGTGTGATAATATGTGTGGACGGATTAGTATAAAAATGAGTACGTTATTTATTGATTAGAGGAGTAACACAGATAATAAAGTGCACATTAACGGATCAGGGCAACAGTTACTCGATTGTGGAACCGCCCTAACGTAGAGAGCTGGGTACCGTGGGTCAAAGTCGTACCGGCATTATCGCGATATTTTTAGGTCGTATCGGTATTTCGTACCGGTATACCGCGATTTTAAGTGTTACAATAAAATGGGATATGTCACTGACAGCAAATGCCGACGCAAAAGAAAGATTGTCATACATTTCAAAACAGTTTCAAAGAACCACACTTCCATAGAAACTGAAGCTTTATTATTGCTTGAACGCCTTCAAAAGAAATTATGATAAATCACTGTTTAGAACATCAGCAAACTTTAAACCACAAAATCAGAATAAAACAAAAACATTCAACAGGAAAGGTCTTTAAGAACTTTAAGTGTTCAGAAGGATTGGCGACTGGTACCATGCTCAAACACGTGGATAAGCTGCTGTTCTTATAAGTTCTTCTTCAAGAGCATCTGCCTATCCACGTGTTTGGGCTTTAGGCTCGCTCTCTGGGCGGACAAGATGTCGCCCACTGTCGCGTTATGTGTTGTCGAGATTTCCCATTAAACCGGACCTTGGACACCCGCACCGGTATACCGTACCGTCGCGTTTCCGAACCTGAATACAGTTACGTATCGGTTAAACCCGTCCAGCCCTAGTAGAGAGTATACAGTAATAAACAATAATGCAGCCCACAAGTAAGCCTACTTGCGTAACCCGTCTTCGAGAAGACGGATGGATTTAGGATGAAATTGGAAAGGTAATCTGATTGATCGGTATAAAGACTAATTTCATAGAGCTGAGAAAATACTGAGCTTAAGGAAGGTACAGCTCACTGATATGTCTATAGTATACTCCGTCCAAAATCTATACTATCTTCAAGGTCCACTCACCGATCGTTTATTATTAAGTTTATGTTATAAAGAGTCATTTTATAGAGCTGAAAAGGTCTGATGGATTGAAGGGGAGGGGGAGGGGTGAGGAAGGTGCTGTTTTATGTCAATCCTCTTACTGTTTATTTACTTTCAAGCGTACTGCTTCAATGTCTACGTTCCTTTGGAGTCTACTTCAGTTGCAATACAGTATGATGATGATGATGATGATGTGATCTTGTAAGGCGCCAAAAATCCATGTGCGTAGTTGTTCATGCTCTATGCGCACTGAGACGGTGATTCAGCCATATTAAAACAAGTAAGTTTTTAGTCCTTTCCTGAAGCTTGGCAGGGATGGAGCTTGCTTCAAGCTCAGGGGAAGGGAGTTCCACAGAGTGGGTGCAGCATTTTTGAAGGGGCGCATTCCAAGAGTCTTTTTGGTTGTGTTGCTTGTGCGCACACTGGGGGTTTCAAGTCTACACTGAGTCCCTGACCTGAGTTCGCGTCAGGCAGGGTTCATACGCGCCCTTGAAAACCTTGAAAACCCTTGAATTCTGAGATGCCTTTTTCAAGACCTTGAAAACCCTTGAAATTTAATCAATCCCTTGAAAACCCCTTGAAGATCAAGCCTAGGCTAAAAGTAGAAATGAAAATGAAGTTAAGACAATAAAAATGGAACTTTAGACAGAATTTTTATTATGAAAGGCCGTAAAGTAGAAGCTATGTACCGTGATGAAAACGGCGTCTGCTCATAAAGGGACATAATCACCGCAGGAAGTTGTGATAGTTATTGTGTAGCACCGGAAGTCACTTTGTGTTCGAGAAAATTCGTATTTCTATGTTAAAATTTTAATCAGTGCGAAGATTAAATTTGTAAATATCGTGACTTATGTATTTCACGCCTCAGGAATTTTCACAAAAAGGCCCTTGAAAGCCCTTGAAGTGTCCTGGAATTTTGCGTTCAGAAGTCTGTATGAACCCTGTCTGGGTTGGTAAGGGGAGACCAGTTCTGTGAGGTAGGTGGGAGCAGTGCTCGTGAAGCACTGATAGGCCAGTGCCAGGATTTTGTAGTCCAGTCTTTTTTCAACGGGCAGCCAATGAAGAGAACGAAGTCCAGGTGAAATGTGCTCATTCCTTTTTTGTTTTAGAACAATCCTTGCTGCAGTATTTTGAACAAGTTGTAGTCTCTGCAGTTGTGTTTTAGGTAGTCCCCAGAGGCAGCTGTTACAATAATCCAATCTAGAGAGGATGAGAGAAGTTGCAACTGATCTGGCTGTTCTAAGATTTAACAATGGGCGAAGTCTGCCTAGCATTCTGATGTAGAAGTAGCATGTCCTCACGATGAAACTAACATGCGTTGACAAGGTTAGTCGGCTGTCAATGTACAAGCCTAAGTTTCGCACTACGTCAGATGGTGTGATCTTGGCCTCTCCAATTTGTACAGAGTCGATGCTGGTTTTCGCTAGGTTGGTTTTAGACCCACACAGCAAAATCGCTGTCTTCAAGTCATTCAGTTTGAGCCTATTTGATGACATCCAGTTCTTGACTTCCTCACAGCAATGCTCCACCGATGTCACTGCCTCCTGTGCTGCCTGTGCTGTAGGTCTGAATGCTGTGTAGAGTTCTGTGTCGTCGGCGAACATTTTTCGATTGAGGCCATGCCTTTCGACAACAGAGCCTAGCTGACAAGTGTAGATACAGAACAGCAGAGGGCCCAGTACTGAGCCCTGAGGGACTCCACATGATAGTTCCATCTCTGGTGAGGATGCATGGTTGATTGTGACATACTGGGTTCTGTTTCGCAAGTATGATACAAACCAGTCCAATGCAGGCCCAGTCACTCCAACTTCACAAGACATGCGATCAAGGAGAACAGTATGATCAAGAGTGTCAAATGCCGCACTGAGATCTAACAAGACGCAAAGCGTCAAGTCACCGGCATCAGCATTGCACAAAAGGTCATTCATGAGGCGTAACAGCGATGTTTCACAACTGTGATGGGCACGATATGCTGACTGAAATCTATCTGAGAGATTGTGTTAGTCTAAGTGGCTGATCATTTGCTTCGCGATGACTCGTTCAAGTAGTTTTGAGATATAGGGCAAGTTTGAAACTGGCCTAAAAATTTTACATTCATTTGGGTTTAGATTGTGCTTTTTCAGCAGGGGTTTAATGAGAGCCGTTTTGAAGGGAGTAGGAACAACCGACTGACTGATGCTTCTATTTACTATTTTCACCAAAATGGGCAACAGGATGTCAATATTGTCCAGCACAATCTTAGTCGGTACAGGATCAACAGGTGAAGAAGTGGGCTTGCATCGAGCGATGATCGTCTTCAGTTGTTCGGCTGTGACAGGGGCAAAGTGAGATAACATTTCACCTATGAAAGGCCGGGTGATGTTCACATTGGGGGGGGTTGATTGTCGTCCCGAAAACTTTGCTGGATTTCTTCAATCTTGGCTTGAAAGGAAGTGATTGAGAGTCGTGGCTGCAGCTTGACAGTCCATGTCAGGAAGTATCGGACTTGATGCTTCACCTCCCAGAAGTCTATTGACCACTGAGAACATCTTGCCCGTGTCTGATCCTGCATCTTCTAAGGCTTCCTGCACATGGTGAGCTCTGGCCTTGTTTACCACCTCAGTGCACTTGTTCCTAGCCTTACAGAAGCACTGCCTGTCTACTTCCAGCCCCGTGGCGCGCCACCTCCTTTCCGCCCTGCGCCTGGCCTTCTTTGCGTCATGCACAGCGGGCGTCATCCAGCCGGTGTCGCCTCTCTCCGTCACTTGCTTCTTCCTCTCAGGTGCATGCTTGTTTAGTAATGACAAGAGCGTTTCGTTGTACAGAGACACCAGCTCCTCAACATCGTCAGGGGGAGAGAGAAGAAGGTTCGAATCCTGAAGGTCCTTTCTAAATGCTTCCTTTCTCATGCCTTTGATGTTTCGAACATGAATAATTTTCTTGGGAGGGTTGGGACGTGACATAATAGTTTCAGCGGTCACAAGGAAATGATCCGAGAATTGCTGGTCTTCAACATCGACAGTCTTGACCAAGGCAACGGTGGATCTCGACATGACCCAGTCAAGGATGTGACCTCTCCTATGTGTCACCTTGGTTACCAGTTGAGAGATGTCGAGCGAATTCAGCAGCTGGCAAATGCGTTTGGTGTCGGAATCTTTGGGGGAGTCATAATGCAGATTCACGTCTCCAAGCACAATGAAGTACTTGTGAGAGGCGGCGATGGCTGACAACACTGGGGTGAATTCATCAAAGAATACGGAGGTAGGTACTCTATGCACTTTGGTATAAGGTCGCCTATAGACGCACATTACATGCACAGACAGCTTTTCATGAGAAAGTATGAAACACAATGATTCAAAAGAAATATGTTTTTCTGCTGTTAGGAGTCTCACTGTAAGAGAGCTGTTGTGGATGAGGGCAATACCTCCCCCACAGGTGTTCGTGATTCTAGGCTGATGAACACACGTGAAACCCGCTGGTGTCATTCGAGTAAGAACTAGTTCGTCTCCAGATTCCTTTAGCCACATCTCTGTTATCACAAGTATATCTAATGATTTCTCTAAAATCATATCATGTATCATGTCAGCTTTCTTTGATGTAGATTGGGCATTGAACAAACCCAACAGCAATTTATTTCTTTTCCTGATGGAGGGAAGGGAAGGAGAGGGGGGATTGGAAGATCAAAGTCTAGTAGTGCACTTTCTTGGCCGTCCTGCGATACATGTAGGTCTGCCAGCCGGAAGGGCAGTAGTGGTGGTGAAGGGAGGAAGGTGGAAGCGTCAAAGGTATCGACAGGGAGGGTCGCTGTAGGTGAAGTTGTAGGTGGGAAGTTCTCAATAGTATCACTATCACACACTATCTGATTGAGACTTTTCAATTCAGTATCTGAATTAGAAGATGGAAAACTGTATGGAATATTCTCTCTATGACTAGTGTCAATTTTTTGTAGTGGCACAAGTGCCTGTGGTTTCTGTAATTGCTTCACTTTTCTACCAGATCTCACACCCCTAACACTCTTTCTCTTTACTAGGCCTAATTTTCTACATGTTGATACCACACAGTTACTTAGTACATCAGATGTTCTGGATAACTGTTTGAGAAATGATGCTGAGTATTGAAAAGTATTCATGCTACTCTGGGTGGCAATCAGAATGTAATTAAAACCAGGCTCAGTAGCTCTGTTCAACCATGCAATGTCAAAAACATTGAGATGTACTCATGTATCCAACACAAAGACTACAGAAATGGCTTCCCTGAAAACTATTTCAAACTTCTTTTACACAAAATGTCCACAATATCATAAAAATTCTGCCCAAAAATTGTATCACCATGATCAGCATGATCTTACAAAGCACTGTACCAAAAAACTAGCACAAAAATGAAAGAGCTGATGGCTGAAAACACCAAGAGTTTATGAGAGACATTTTTTGCTGCTACCTAGCGCATGACTAGCCACTCACTCTGAGTACTTCGAGTTATGTTTTGTCACGATAGCTCTTCTCTGCAGATCTGCGATTTGGTGTAAAATTTGGTAGAATTTTTGACCCACCGCGGTAGCTCATTGGTAGAGCGTTGACCTGGCACACCTGATGACCCACCGCGGTATCTCAGTGGTAGAGCGTTGACCTGGCACACCTGATGACCCACCGCGGTAGCTCAGTGGTAGAGCGTTGACCTGGCACACCTGATGACCCACCGCGGTAGCTCAGTGGTAGAACGTTGGCCTGGCACACCTGATGACCCTCCGCGGTAGCTCAGTGGTAGAGCGTTGACCTGGCACACCTGATGACCCACCGCGGTAGCTCAGTGGTAGAGCGTTGGGCTGGCACACCTGATGACCCACCGCGGTAGCTCAGTGGTAGAGCGTTGGGCTGGCACACGGATGACCCAGCTTCCAATCATGTGGAGGGCGATAACAAAGTGGCCATTTTTTCACCGTCCATCTTAGCAGTATGATTGCTCCAGTGGTTCAGTGTTGACATCGGTCCCTCCCCATCTTTCTTGGAATGGTTATCCCCGTCTGCCATATCGCAGTCACCGAGGGATTTCTCCGCGTACTGGTATTGGATGTAATCTATCTAAAATTTCAAATTTAAAAAAAAATAGATTTTTCCTTTCCGCCTTTTAATAGCTACTTTCCTTTACACCAGTTTGATTGATCAATTGGTTTTGCTTGCAGCAGTGTCTGTACCATGTCAAACAGATGTTGGTTACAGATTACCGCCCTTTCAATCTGTTTTAGGAATAAGGCACGTATTATTATTATTATTATTATTATTATTATTATTATTATTATTATTATTATTATTATTATTATTATTATTATTATATTATTATTATTATTATTATTATTATTATTATTATTATTATTATTATTATTATTATTATTATTATTATTATTATTATTATTGCTGTTGTTGTAAAATTGTAGCATCTTATAGGTGGCTAAAAACAAGACACAAGCCGAAAAGCTGTATTTGTTCATTAAATCGTTCTGAGCATGGAGGGTACTTCTCAGTAGTAATAGATGTTAAGGATCGTGCGACAAGGAAAAAAATTAGACTTCGTAGGAATAGAATTAATGGGACGTTCCCTAGGCAGCTGCTATCTAAAGCCCCTCGCCAAACTTAACGGACAGTGTTTTTTTTTTGTAAACCTGTCGCTCCAGACGAATTCGTCATAAATTTCTTCTGAGGACCTTTGGGTTCAGGATTAAGCGACAGTGACGCCATTTAGTGTTCCCTAACGTCAGTTGATGACGTCATTTGCTATCAAGCATTAGACAGTGTCTCCTTTATTTGTTTATGTGATCATGATTTATTTATTTACGGGATTATTTATGTAATTGTTTATATGTTTATGTGTTTATTTTGACATGATTTAAAGTGTGGGTTTTGCGTTGTACAGAGATAAGTACTTGTTATAAACTCATTTAAAGTTCAGACTTCACATTTATTTATTTATTTATTTATTTATTTATTTATTTGCTTTTTTATTTGCTAGGTTTTGCTGTGTATTGAGATAAGTACTTGTAATAAACTCATTAAAACTCCAAATTGCAATATTTTTAAAAGTTTAGGACTCCCCTCTCGCCTCTTCTCCCTCCCGCTCCCGCTCCCGCCCCCTTCTCCCCCCCTCCCCCATCTCGCTCTCAAAATAAAATTTTAAAAAAGAAAAAAGGTTTATAAAAAAAAAAAGAAAGCCGACCTTCCGACCCAATTTGTTCCCATATGTTACCGTGACGGTGGGTCTATTGTTGCTGGGTTCTGCACAATGGAATGCTATTACCCACTCGTCTTTCGTCTGCAGAGATCGGCCAGTTAGATCGCCTTATGACTAATCTTAATACATTTATATGTTTAGTCCGGTCTGTGTGTGGGTATGGTTACAGAGATAGGGAGAAACGTGTAAAAGATTCACTGACACACTAGCTCTCGCACGGCTATGAAACATAGGTAGTCCAGCCACTTGTTAACAGTAAATATCACACATTTATTTCCTCTACTCAATATTTAATTTTCTAATCACTACCTTAACTTAAATGTCCAAAACATAATATAACTAGGATTAACTTAACAGTCCTGTTACACTGGATGTTGTTTTTTCTCTATCAGTAGTTGATTCAGCCCCAATGCTTGAAATCCTGATAGGTGTAACTCAGATTCGTTTATCCACGCAACCCGTTCAATCATCAACAAGTCAGGAGTCGTCGTATGTAGTTTTCCAATTTTATTCAGTGAACATCAACCACTGCATGCAATGGTTTTTTTCCACTCTCAACTTTCCACTTTACAATACTCAACTATCAATCTTACAATACAAACTACTTTCAACTCTCCCTCATTTTGAAACAGTGCGGCACTTATATAGTCTCTACATACTCCAGAACAAGCGAGAATACCCCACATGAAACACCACAACCAATCAAAAGTAATTTCATCATCTCTGTCTCACGTCATACAACCTTATTTGAATGGAAGCTTCTATGGTTACCACTAGAATTATCCATACGCTTCGATCGATAGTAAACAACCGACTCCAGAAAATTCTCAAATAATATCGACCAACTAAAATTATCAACGCATACCTGTCAAGTGCTACGGATTTTTGCGTAGCGCTACGCATTTTAAACATTTTCCCATTGCTACGCGTATCACAAAGCTGCTACGCAATTTTTCAAAAGTGACGATAATATTTTTTAACCAAGGGGGTTTTTGCGCGAAAGTAGTCTGTTCCGGTCGAGTCCGGTTTAAAGACACTTAGTTACTCATATGCTATTACTAAACTTTATTGAGTCTGCTGATGCATTAAAAAAAATTGTATTCCTTACCAGTGCTAGGAAAGTTTAGATCTACATGGAAACCATGTAAATGATGTGATGCTGAACCTGGTCTTGATACAAAATAGGAAATTTTCCTACCGATTTCTTTTTTTATTTTTTATTTTTTTGTGCATTTTCACTTTTATTTTGAAAAAACGTACATGAAATTTGAAAATGTTTATAATGATAATGGTAATAGCTAAGGTGTTGTGCATTAACAAGATTTTACAATAAATTTGTAAACACATTGGATGTGTGTGTTTATATTGGATGCAGAAGTTTCCAGTTTTGTTGCGAATCGCGTGATTCACATTAGTGCTACACCAAACCTCCATTTGCTATGGTTTTTCTGATAAATTGCTACACCACAACCCCAAAAACCCTTGACAGGTATGTCAAAGTTATACAAAGCTTCTTGTAATAACAACGCAAAATCAAATCAAAGATGAATACACTCTATTACTGCATGCTCAGCAAAACAAAACGATCGCTGATCTATCGCGCGCGTCACACACGCAAGCCTATTCACACTTTTCTGCTATCCTATGCACCAACGGGAATCCCCTCTATGAAAAATACTTCCGGTTTTTTTTCTACGCGTGTTTTAGTGAGTTATTTCCAAATATTCAAGAATAATAACATGTGTCACTGGCCACATGTATCGTACCCTCACATATTTTTTATTTTTTTTTTGCTGCAGTTTATTATCCCTTTCTATCGCCAGTGGCGCGCCTAAACCCTACCTACCTAACATTATTTGTGAATTTTTGAAAAATATTCGGAAAAACATAACGCCCAGATGCTGGCTCGAACCCACACCTGTCAGGCGCACAGCTTGTGGACAAGGCAAGTTAGTCCCGCCTTAGCCCACTTGGCCACAACGCTCGCCTAAAATAGTCAGTGACTTCGTGTTTTGTGAAGGTTGCGACGGCGAAGCTATGGAAAACTACAAGAGTTTTCAGGTCCTGTTTCACTTTCTGTCGATGATCGACGCGCCTCCGAAGTCGCCACAAATACAAGCCTCTACGATTGTTTTTTGCATTCTTTCACTGAGCATGTACTTCCTCCACCGTTTTTATACTTATCCCACTCGTTTTCTGGCTCTAACAATCGTCGTTTTCGGCAATTTGCCATATTTAAAAGTCACGCATCAAGCTTTGATAAAAGCAAAACAAGCCAAACCGGAACTTGGTTTCATATAACCTCGTTTTAATTTATAATGACGATACCCACGAGTTTTTATGAGAGGTGCCGGAAAGTTGTGAATTATTGTGCGCATTTCACACGTAAGCCTACCATCGCACGCGTCTCCAACGTAACAAGTCCAAAAGTCACTTCGAGTGGTTCGGAGAATGGGTAGATCTTTGATGGATTTATTCTGCTACTGTTCTCGATACTTGTTACTGTTTCATCACAATGGGCTTTGTTCTTGTTTTGCCTAATGTTCGTTTTCAGGAAGAGTGGACTATCGCACAGTCCCTATAGATCAGTGTTCGTGCACTTCTTCTAGAGCACTTAGCTGTATCGTTGAGGTGCGGTGCTGTTGTCTCCTTGTCTTGTTTGTTGACTACTGAGCTATCGGAGCTCAGTGCTTGATGCTCCGCTTTTGCAGGCCACGTGTACGGGATGACTCTCAATGGGGTCTATCTCCTGCCTCGGACTAAGCCTGCTCGTCTGCAAAACATAAGACGAGTTTCTGCAACGCCTTGTTTACAAGGGTGTACAGAGCGTCTCACTGTTGGCAGAAACAGCCCTCAGCGAGTTCATCTCCACTTACACAGATAAGAACAATCTTCTAAGCCCGTGTTCCACTGGAATCTCCAACATAATTCCTATACATATGCATACATCATGGCTAAAATCAACACAGGGAGAAGTAATTAATAATATACATCTTTTCCAGCACAGCCACTGATCTGCAATAATACAAATAGGAGAAACAACAGTTGGACAGTAGGGGCTACCTCGTGGTTTCGAAAACCGGTCGCGTGGGTCAACCACGTAGTCAAGCAAAGTTTTACTAACATTCACAATTATAAAACATGACAAGACTTCACAAGCATAATCCAATAATAATATTAATAAATCATGGTGAAAAAAATCAATCATTTACCTTTTTGACAATGTCAGGCTATGGCTATACTGCGATGAATGAATTTCACCCGTCACCTGCGTAGTCTTCTGCAAGAGATCTTTCAGCATGTGCGTCCTTCTCGGGTGAGATTCTAACACAGACTGACGTATCTTAACGCTGTGGTCAGCTAAAGCGTGTGATATCACAAGATTCTTAGTGCTCTCGTGGGGGATGATGGATATAGGTCAGCTGAATGATGTCACTGCCTACCTAGTGAGGATCTTCCCTGCACATATTTTAACTGTTGTCGTCTGCTAGACACCGACTTTAAGTTACAAAGGCCAAAGAGGGATGAACTTTTTAGGCGAGAAGCCTTAGTGCTGGTTTTAATCTAGCCTCTTGTGACAGTTACCGTAAACACACTTTTTGGAGGGACTTATTTGTGTATTTTATTTATTTATTTCCACCCTTGTGACCCGCTTGGGCTTCTTAAAGAGAATGCAGAGGGGTTTTATTAATTAAACTTGGGGTTTAAAAAACAAGGCTGGTATAGGAATTTAGACCCCTAATTGACTTTAAAACATTTTTGGGTGAAAAGAAAAATCATTTCTGTTTTCGCAGGCAGGGTTTATATTTTATATTCTGCTAAAAGTATTATAATCTTTACCCATCTCACGCATCTCAAATCTTTCCTTTCCATTCTGTCTTTTCATCGCACAGATCGAGAACTGAACTGTTGAACTTGTGACTGTCAGAGAGACAGGAAGACGCGCATAAAAGCGCAATACCAATGACGCGCATACGTAACTCACATACGCAACTAAATGTCTGTCTGTCTGTGTCTGTCCGTCCGTCTGTCTGTCTGTCTCTCTCTCTCTCTCTCTCTCTCTCTCTCTCTCTCTCTCTCTCTCTCTCTCTCTCTCTCTCTCTCTCTCTCTCTCTCCTTTTTAGTCTGCTAATTATTTTCCTTACCAGGAAGCTGTAAACATCTGCGTCTTCTTTCAACTGAGACATTTTCCCACCAGGTATATTTTTTTCCTCCCTAATCAGTCTCCTCAGTTTTCGTTCACCCCTTTTTTTTGTTTACAACTGGTTTCTCTTTCCTCCTTCCACTTTTTTTTTTTTTTTGGGGGGGGAAGATGGGGGGGGGGGGGGCTGTTACTTTGCTTAGCTTAGCTTCTGTTTTTCCCCTCTCTTCCATCTTGGTTTGTTCGCGTAAAGTGCTGTCTGGAGACTAGAGCCCGAAGCATACAATCGACCGTAAACTAAACGACGTTTCTACACACAAAATACATCCTTTTACTTTTTTCACACAATGCACGGGCCATCGTCCTCCTTGGTCAAATAGCAAATCTGTTCGACAGTATACGGCAAATAATCTATACCAACTCGATCGCAAAGAACAGAAGAGCTGTGTGTGTGTGCGTGCGTGGTTATGTGTGTGTGTGTATGAGCGTGTGTGTGTGTGTATGCGTGGTTGTGTATGTGTGAGCGTGTGTGTGTGTGTGTGTGTTAGTGCGTGTGTGTGTGTGTGTTAGACTTCGCTTTCATTCGGCATTTTCCGTCAATGCTTTCGACCTTTACCGCTTTCATTCGGGATTTTTAGTGGGTATTTTCCGTCTAGGACATCGACCTTTTTCGCTGTTATTCGACATTTCCCGTCGATTTGCTCGGTCGATCTCGTCTCTTATCGTGACGCTCGCGTCAGTGATCGGCCTGTTCCGTCAACATTAGCTATCGACATTCTTTTTTTTTTTTTTTTTTTTAAATATCCTTTCTTTCTCTCTTATCTTCTTTTTAAATTTATTTCTTTCTTCCTTTATTTCTTTCCTTTTCTTTCTTTCTTTTCCTTTTTTAAAATTTCTATTTTGACTAAGTTATGCTTGCATGTTTTGTTTTCTTTCCCTTCCTGCTCGATTTAATTGTCATTGTTTCTTTCTCTCTCGGGTCGTTGACTTTACTTACAATCATTATGTGAAGCTAAATCGTTGGTCAGTTCTTGCACTAGGTCTTGTTATGCACGGAAGTTTCGATGTTCTTTCCTCAGTATTGCTGCCCGGAATCCAGGCATGGAGCATTGAAGGCTGTGCTGTTGTTGGACGAAGCACAGCACAGCAAATCGCAGCGTGGCATGTGCCACAAAGCACGGACGTACGAAGAGGTGCATGTATACTTGTGGCCATGAATTGAGAGATAAAACACTTAACACTTGGAAAGTTTACTGCCTGTGGGTCGATCCAGATGCGACTCTCGTTATGCATCGGGTCTGCTTTGGATGCGAAGCTAACGGGATTTTTAAAGGGAGGCACTTTGACCAGGCCCATCGACAGACCCTTTTAACATTCATAGTGAGTGCTGCCCCACTGAAAAAAGCTTACAACAAAAAATAACTCTTTAAAAAGTAGTTTTTTTTTTTTTTTTTATGAATACATTCGTTAGATTTTTTTTTCTATTAATAGCAACAGCCTTTGGCTAGCCAGCAAACAATCTTGAGCTAAAAATAACAGACGGTAAGAGAAATAACCGGTAAAAGCCTATCCTATCATATGCTATCCTATCCTATCCTATCCCATAACACGGAGGTCGTAGGGGCACCACAGATGATCGTTTAACCAGCGTACTCCATCTTTCCCTGTTCTCAGCAACCCTGATTGTTTCGCTCAGTGTCAAACTAGTCCATTCTCGAATGTTGTCCTCCCACCTCTTTTTCGGTCTCCCTCTTCTTCTACCTCCTTGCACTGTGCCTTGCAGGATGGTCTTTGCAAGACCTGATGATCTGGTGACGTGGCCGTACCATCGGAGTTTTCGTTTTTTCACCACTGTGAGCAGGTCATCGTGTTGTCCAATGGCTTGTGTGATGGTCTATCGGACTTCGTCGTTGGTGATGTGCTGGGTATAGGAAATGCCCAGAAGTCTTCTGTGGTACCTCATCTCCATGCTTTGTATAATTCGTTGGAGATCTGCTGTCACAGTGAAGGTCCGTGTTTCGCAAGCATATATGAAGATGGAGATGACAAGGGAGCGCAGCAGCCTTATCTTGGAATGTAGACTGATGGTCCTGTCTTTCCAAATTGGCTTCAACCTCGCCAGGCAGCAGTTGTTTGTGCGATAAAAACCGTTGGTGGTAAAGTTGTTTTGGTTTTAGGTTGACAAAACAGACCCTGCCTTCACCCAGACACCAAAGACGCACACTTCCAGTCCCGTGGTTCACTCACAAATAGAGTCAAAGGTCACACCATTGTACCGTTAAAAACAAGGGAAATGACTCCATTTCAGAATCGAAATTGAAAACTCAAACTTCAGCGATTGGTTTGAACAACGAAAGCCCACTATATCACGGTTTTATGTAACAACAATGCCAATTTGAGGGTAAACCCGTTGTTGCCAAAAGTAAACAAAGCCTTGGAATTGGAGCTTTTTAAGGGACCTTTTTTGTATGTAGGCCCAAGTAAGAACATGAAGTAGGAGCAGTGTTTATGTATTGTTAGCATCATATGAGAAGTTCATTCATTCTCTTCCAACACGGCCAGCGTTGGATCAGAGATTCAGGTGACACGTCTCCCTACTGGGTCTGACCGCCATTTTACGGCTAGGTCTGGAATCGACCCTGTAGCACACCTTTCATCTTCTCTCTCGAGTAGGTCAACCTCGGACATCGATCTTTTGTTTACCCATCCATTCCCCCATCCTCGGGTCCTGGACCTAAAAAGAACACACAGAGTATTAGAGGCTTGGGGGGGACACAGGGCTAAGCCTGAATCAGGTAACCAATAACAAGCTTAGGATAGATCTCAGACACTCTGTATGCGATACAAACACATTCTAATGAATAGAGACCGCTTCTGTACGAAACTCAGCATTCTATCGTCTGTCGGGATCCCGTAGGGTGGCGTCTTCTGTTTGAAAGCTAGGATCTTCGTTTTGTTTCTGATTATATTATTTGTTTCTTCCTCTTGTTATTGATGTTGTTGTTGTTGTTGTTGTTGTTGTTGTTGTTGTTGTTGTTGTTGTTGTTGTTGTTCTTCTTCTTCTTCTTCTTCTTCTTCTTCTTCTTCTTCTCTCTTCTTCTTCTTCTGCTGCTGCTAAAAGCGGCTCAACACTCTTTCGGCTGTTCTCAACCTCTGGACAGATATCATTTTTTGAGACCTCTTCTGAAAGACTAAACGACCATCATGATTCCAATCTACCAACAACCCCTCCCCCCCCCCTTCCTCTCTCTCCCTACTCCCCGCACCTCTCCCCTCCGCCCCTTACTCCCCCCCCCCCCCACTCGTCGCCCCTCCATCCCTTCTCTTATACCCTTTAGCAGCCCCTTCCTACTTCTTTTCCTTCAAATGCTACTCCTATCCCCTTTTTCAATCAGTACAACTTATGTTAATCTGATGAATAAAAATTGGTGCAACAACAACAACAACCCCTTTTTCTCTTCACGTCCTCTTACTTCGTTTATTCGCCCGATTCCTCATCTTCCTGCTTCTCATCTCATCCTCTTCCACTGGGCCAGCTTTGTCTTCAATTATAGAGTTTCACTAGCTAAGATTAAGCCCGTTCTGAAGCAGACCCACTTTAAAGTAAAGCCTGTTTTACAAGAAACTTGGCCATTTGTCATGTTCTGATTTAGAACCGTATGACGCCCAACCTTTCTCCACAAATATCCACACATACACTGTCACATCTGCTTCACGGTGACCATTTTCACGAAGCGTCTTTCTAAAACTGCGTATATATATATGCAGTGTATTTTCCGGGATTTCAAAACTATGGCTTAACTTTCACGAGTTTCGAAGCCATGCATCGACGATGGGTGGCGTCATGTTTGACGTCACGCTTCATTTACATATTGGATGGTGGCAGAGTGCTCTTTTGGTCTTTTTTTCTGGCTTGCAGTGGACTCCCGTTTAAGAGGTCTATGATTATAAGGGATGAATTCTGAGCGGCGTTCTTTCTATGTTGACAGATTTCTTTTTCTTCTTCCCTGGGGTAAATATAGTCTTTTCTCGAGACGTTGTTTCTGAATCCCCGTCTCCTCCTCGACACTTTTATCCTCAACTCTAGAGTCTATTTAACCATCCTCATAAATGTGTTATTGTATCCCTTCTTCTTCCTCTGCATACTTTCTTCTTCTTCTTCTTCCTCTTCTTCTTCTTCTTCTTCTTCTTCTTCTTCTTCTTCTTCTTCTTCTTCTTCTTCTTCTTCTTCTTCTTCCCCTTTTGGTATTTCTTTGTTTTCTTCTTTCTTTTTCTTTCTTTCTTTCTTTCTTTCTTTCTTTGTTTCTTTCTTTGTTTCTTTCTTTGTTTCTTTCTTTGTTTCTTCTTCTTCTTCTTCTTCTTCTTCTTCTTCTTCTTCTTCTTCTTCTTCTTCTTCTTCTTCTTCTTCTTCTTCTTCTCTCTCTACCTTTCTTTCTTTCTTCTTCTTTTTCTTCTTCTTCTTCTTCTTCTTCTTCTCTTTCTACCTTTCTTTCTTTCTTCCTTTCTTTCTTTCTTTCTTTCTTCTTCTTCTTTTTCTTCTTCTTCTCTCTCTACCTTTCTTTCTTTCTTTCTTTCTTTCTTTCTTTCTTTCTTTCTTTCTTTCTTTCTTTCTTTCTTTCTTTCTTTCTTATTCTTCTTCTTCCTCTTCTCCTTCTTCTTCTTTTTCTACCTTTCTTTCTTTCTTTCTTTCCTTCTTCTTCTTCTTCTTCTTCTTCTTTCTTTCCTTTTTTCTTTCTTTCTCTATTGTTTTTTTCGTCTTCTTCCTGACCCATCGCCGTAACACATTGGTAGAGCGTTTGCTTGGCACACAGATGACCCAGGTTGAACCCCGCGGTGGGCAAGAAAAAAAATGTGTTTTTTCCCTGTCCATGTTAGCAATAGGATTGCTGTGGTGGTTCCATGGGTTTGGTCATTCCATTTTCTGTGGTATTTGCCAATGGTGGATACAGAAGTTAAACTTCATTATTCGTTCTCCTGTTTCTTCTTCTTTTTATTGTATTATAATCTTCTTCCCTCGTCCCCTTCTTCATCCTATCCTATCCCGTAACTCGAAGGTCGTTGGGGCACCACAGGTGATCGTTTAACCAGCGTATCCCATCTTTCTTTGTCTTCAGCAACCCTCATGGCTTTGTTCAGGGTCAAGCCAGTCCATTCTCGAATGTTGTCCTCCCACCTCTTTTTCGGTCTCCCTCTTCTTCTGACTTCTTGTACCGTGCCTTGGAGGATGGTCTTTGCAAGACCTGACGCTCTGGTGACGTGGCCATACCATTGGAGTTTCCGTTTCTCCACCACTGTCCAATGGCTTCGCCGCTGGTGATGCGCCGGGTAAAGGAAATGCCTAGACGTCTTCTGTAGCACCTCATCTCCATGGTTTGTATTCTTCGTTGCAGATCTGCTGTGAGGGTCCATGATTCGCAAGCGTATAGGAAGATGGAGGTGACAAGGGAGCGCAGCAGCCTTATCTTGGAATGGGCTTCAAATGGGCTTCAACCTTGCCATGGCAGCAGCTGTTTGTGCGATCCTGGAGAGGACTTTCTGTCAGGAACCACTGTCTGACACAATATCTCCTAAATATACTACTCAAAATAATACAAGGGCCACTTGGACATATGGGTCTCT